>JADRCH010000079.1:4403776-4494126 GCA_019843965.1 Rhynchomys soricoides | reverse complement strand
GCATATGTATATACATATATACATTCACACATACATATAGACACACACATATAGATACACATACATATATACATATATACATACATATATACATACATACATATATACATACATACGTACCAACAGTAGTTCTTCATGAACCACCCTCCCCACACCCACCCTCGCCAGCATTTTTGTTTGTTTTTATTGCTGATAACCATATGGCTTTAGTGAGATAAGATCTCAATGTAGCTTTAACATGTATTTCTCTGGTGGCTAAAGATAGTAATGCCTTTTTATGCATTTACTACCCTTCTGTACATCTCTTAAATGGTATCTTTCCAGTTCATTTGTCCATTTAATGACTAGATGACTGGATGGTTGCTTTTTTAATGTTTGCTATTTGGGGTTCCTTTATTTGGACTTATTTATAACTCATTTGTGTGTATGCTTTTGTGTGTACATATGGCTGTAAGTCACACACAGACACACACACACACACACACACACACACACACACGGATGTCAGAGGACAACTTTTTGGAAGTTGGTCCTCTCCTTTCAACATGTGGACATACATGTCCATTCATGTCATTCATGGAGAGAACTCAGATTATCAAGCTTAACAAGAAAGCACTGTTACCTGGGCCATCTCACTGGCCCTGCAGTTCTTCGTGTATTTTAGCTACTAATCCCCTACATAGTGATACCATCTACATTAATAGATTAACTAGCAGTTTAGATACTAATTTAGATGAATAGGTGGCAAAAGGTTTTTTCCCATTCCTCAATCCATCTTGTCAATGTACTAATTCTCTCCTTTGATCTGCACGAGCCTTTTAATTTCATGTGATCCCATATGTCAAGTCTTGCTGGGGTTTTTTTCCTGAGCTACTGGAATTCCTTTCAGAAAGTCATTGCCTAGACTTGGATTTTTAAGTTCTCCCCGTGTTTCCCTTGGATATTTTCAGTTTCTGTCTTACACTGGTGCCTTCGATCATTTTGATTGATGTTGTATAGGGTAAAGGGTAGAATTCACATTTTAGTCTTCTACATGGTCTATCTAGTTTATCTAGCACAGTTTTTATTACTACGTATATACTAATTCTATAATAAATAAGTTCATACCTTTGTAAATGTATTTTGACCCTATTCACCCTTTCTCATCCCTCCAACCCCTCCCAGATCCACTTCCTGTCTTCCTACCCCCTCCACCATCCTGCTCTCTTTTGAAACAAAATTTTTATTATTTTGTTAGATGTTTTATATGGTGTGTTTTGTTTATAATCCCTTCTCCTCCCCAACTCATCCAACTTTGTGTGTTTTGTTTATTTTTGTAAACCCGTCAAGATCAATTTGTGTTGCTATCTATTCTTGGATATCAAGTCTTCTGCTGGAATGTAGTGAACTCACAGGAGCTAAACTCTCATAGAAAACTGTTTCTCCCTCTTCCAGCAGCCAGCAACTCTCAATAGAGTAGAGGTAGGAAGCAATGCCTAATTTTCATCTCCATGCTGAGATTTGATCTGACTTGGACTTGCACGGACTATGAGTGATGTTGCAATCACTGTGAGCTCGTATGGGCAGCTGCCCTGCTGTGTCCAGAAGATACTGTTTCCTTGTGGTCATCCACTGCCTATGACTCTTGTATTCTTTCTGCTCCCTCTTCTGTAATGATCTCTGAGCCTAGGAGGTGGGGTGGGGGATGGAGGTACAGATTCCAGTTAGGGCTAAGCACTCTGCAGTCTCTCACTCTCTGTACCTTAGCCCGTTGTGGATCTCTGTGTTAATCACCAGCTACTGAAATTAGAAGATTCTTAGATGAAAACTGAGAGATATAGTCATTTATGGATATAATGTTAAGTCACTAGAAGTCAGGTTAGTACTACATCCAGCTGGCTGTGGTGGCATGTGCCCTTAATCCCAGTGTTCAGGAGGCAGAGGCAAACCAAAGTTTGAGGCCAGCCTGGTATAAACAGTAAATTTCAGAACACCCAAGGCTACACAAAGAAACTCTGTCTTGAAAAAAATGCAAATTTAGCAGAATAATAGACATAAGTTCTAGGGTCTATAACCTATCAAGCTATAGGTTCTTCATCCAATAATGGTTCCAGGTATGGGTCTCTCTCCAAAAGTTGACACTAAGACCCTATTGCTTTAGGGTCTTAATCATAGAACATGGAGAAACCAAGGTACTGACTTGGAAGCTTCATCCCTATTAGCTAGCTTCCACAGTGCTGAAAGGTGCTATGCATGCTACCATAGGAGAAAAGTGGTCATCATTCATTCCCAGCTGAGAATTCTAGAAGCTACACTAACGACTGGCCTGGTGAGACATTCCAAATGATACAATAGTGGCATGGACATCATGGCAGTAACCAACCACTTTCTCATTGGATTTAAATTCTGATCCACAAGATAAGACACAGCACAGATTTTTTTTGTTTTTAAGTGTCATTTCTCCATTGTGTGTCTTGGGCACCTTCCTTGGTGTCCAAGGAAGCTAGCTTCCTAGCTAGCTGTAGTCACATGGGCTTGTTACTGAACCCTCTATTTCACTTCACTGCTTGATGTGTTTATTCTTATGCCACGAACACACTGGAGAAGATCAATCTTCAAAATCCTCACTAGTTTAATTGAATTTATTTTCTCTTCACAAGTATATGTGTATATGCAGTGTGTGTGTGTGTGTGTGTGTGTGTGTGTGTGTGTGTGTGTATGTGTGTGTGTTGCCATGACTGGGTCCAAGACTATGTGTGCAAGAATTATACAACTGAATTATACTCTTAATACTTTAAAAACATTGATAGCAAGAGAACTTAACAAAATGGCAGCTAAATTTTGTTTTTGTTGTTCTTCAAACCCATAGAAGCATAGTTCTATACCCAACAAATATAATATAGCTTCAACTCTCCAAAGAAGATTATCCCACAACATATTTCAAGATTTTTGTCAATATGTCTCACTAAATCATTTTTCTTGCATGTCTAGCATATCTCTCTAGCTTTGTCATTCCTTTTTTTTCTTAATTTTAAAGACACAACTCCTGATATATTCAAATTATGTCCTTTTACTGTATACTTAAAATTTAATAATAATAACTATTAAGAATTCTCAATTATATACATGTATACATATAATACATGTGTATATTTATATAAACACTTACATATGCACATATGTGTGTGTACCCATGAGACACCTATACTTCTTATTACTGATTATTTATAATATTATTATTTGGAGAAAAATCTCAGGTTCTTATTTCAAAGATTAAGTATATCCTAATTCTTTATATGTAAAACCAAAAGAACTACACCTTATTCTTGGCAAATTCTGACATTTTTCTCTAAAAATTCCCCATTCCATTTTTCCAAATAACAGTTGTAAAGACATGTCCCGTTTCTAAGAACATAAAATCGTCTGGCTTTAGAAAGTTGAAAAAACTAATTTTTTAATCCTTAACTGGCCTCATCCTTTTCATCTAGGGCTCCTAGAGTCTTGGATTTCATTCTATACTTCCCCCAAAGGTTTCTCCATTAATATTAACAGCTTTTTGAATCTCATTACTCTGATTTATGCCTTTTCAATTTATTTAAGGTTGTGTCAATATTAAATTATCTGTCCCTTGTGAGCCACTTCAATAATGTTTAGATGCAAAATACTCTTAAGCATTACCTGGCAGGCAAAAATCCATGTTATTACTTATAATGCCATCCTTCCTCACAGAATTAACTAATAATTAATGAGGATTATATTAAAGAGTACAGAGACTACCTAAAATACTATCGTAAAAATTTTATAAGTTATACTGGGACTTTTATTTCATTCCAAGTGTTCTTGTTCTTGTATAAAAGAGAGTGAGGAATCAAGGGGAAATTCTAATGTTTGAAACTAGTGTTTCCTGGGCATCGAGACGTTGTAAATAAAATTAAAAGAGTCTTCAGACTAAACCTTCCATTTTAGGAGACTTCCGTACTGAAGATGACAAAAAGAAAAAAACAGTGGCCACAGCGCTGAGTCATTGTATCACTCTCATTCTTTGGGCCTAGAAAGAAAAACAAATGACAAGCAAGAGAAAAACCATCAGCAGTCCTGTTGCTAAGTAATATGATTTCCACACAGAAAGCTTCTGGGAGTCTGGGTGAAAAGTCCTATAACTGAACCCAGTTCGGCAAGGTTTCCAGGTAAACAATGAGTATACAATCCGATGGTAGGCAAGGAAGATGGCTCAGCAGGTGAAGGACACTTGCTGCCAATCCTGACAACCTTTCACGCTGAGAGACTGGAAGGAGAGATTGTCTCCCTAAAGTGGTCCCTGACATCCACCCTAACCCTAAACATATACCTCTCACAGAAAACAAATAAAGGTAATTTTTAATTAAAAAAAAAACAAAACAGTGTATCTATATATTATGAATTGACACATGAACATTTAAATTTAAAATACCATTTTTCTCCCTCCAAAGGATAAAATATTTGGGGCTGAGGAGAAGGCTTGGTTGGAAAAGTGCCTGCCAAGCAAGCCAGAGGTTCTCAGTTCAAATCCTCAGAGTTCATGTAAAACCTGGGCACGGTAACGTGCATCTCTTTTTTTATTTTTTAATTACTTTACAACTTCCTGTCTAGAATGTTCCCTCTCCTATGTGTTTTCTCTTAATGTCTTTTTTAAAAGATTTTATTTATTTTATGTATATGAATACACTGTAGCTGTCTTCAGACACACCAGAGGATTGATATCTCTAAGGTCACCAGACATACACATGGTGCATAGACATACATTCAAGCAAAATATAACACATAAATAAGTGCATTTTAAAAACTAAAATAAAAAATAAAGTTTAATTCACTTCAGAGCTGGGCATGGTGGCACATACCTGTCATTCCAGTACTTGGGAGGTAGAGACAGAAGGATGGCAAGTTTAGGACCATCCTGGGCTACAGAGAAGAACTCGGTTTTAAATATAAAATAAAATATACATTTCAAACAAACATAAGGCCATGTTTAGCTCACTAAATACAGAGCAGATTTTCAAACAGAAACAAGGGTGGCTCATGGCACAGCACCTGCCTAACATACCTGAGACTGAGCCCCAGAATCATGAAATAAATAAATAAAGGAAAATAAACAGAGATGGGCAGTGATACAATACTACACAATATTTTATTTGTAGAATTTTACAAAATTTCTAGGCTGCTTTTTTTTTTCTTTATCTTGTCTATTTTTATTAAGTGATACCAAAAAAACTACATGACAAAACATGGAAGTTAAAAAATTAACAGGATTAATTTTTTTCAGTGTTAATTTTTTTTAAAATTAGATTTTATTTATTCATGTATGTGAATACACTGTCGCTGTCTTTAGACACAGCAGAAGAAGGCATCGGATCCCCATTACAAATGGTTGTGAGTTACCATGTGGTTGCTGGGAATTGAACTCAGGACCTCTGGAAAAGCAGTCAGTGCTCTTAACCGCTGAGCCATCTCTCCAGCCCAGGATTAGTTGTTTTTTTTTTAAACTCTCCCTTTCTGTATTTGTCTTAGAGTTTTGTTTGGTGGGGGGAAGGGAGTTGCTGCTGACCCTCCTCCTCCTCCTCCTCCTCCTCCTCCTCCTCCTCCTCCTCCTCCTCCTCCTCTTTTTTCTTCTTCTTCAAACACAACTTCATGTAACCCAGACTGACTTCAAACTCGCTTTGTAGCTGACACTGGTCCTGAACTTCTGATTCTCTTGTCTCATCTCCCAAATGTTTACAGGTGTGTACTGCCATGGCCAGTTTAAAACTATTCTTCAATCTCCCTCCCTCCCTCCCTCTCTCCCTCTCTCCCTCCCTCTGTCTCTTCTTTCCCCTCTCCCTCCCCTTTCTCCAGTCACTCAATTTTTTTTGGATTTTTGAGTCAGGGTTTCTCTGTATAGCCCTGGCTGTCCTGGAACTCACTCTGTAGACCAGGCTGGCCTCGAACTCAGAAATCCTCCTGTCTCTGCCTCCCACTGCCGGCCAGTCACTCTTTTAAAAGAACCACAGTTCTTCATCTTCTCTGAGGCAAATACACTAGCACGATTTTAAACTGAGAAAGAACGTGTCTTGAAAGAATGACGGATAAATGATGGCACGAAATGAGGACAGAAGTCAGTGAAGAGAGAAAGGTGCATAGAAAAAGAAAAAGTTTCTCTCCTGGGTCACAAGTAGCTCAGCTGTACACATGACACCCTGGGAGACGTGAAATATACCTAAGGATAACAAGTTGGTGTCCACATAAGTCAGCCACCTCTGAATAAATCCAGAGCACAAACATAAAATGAAAAGACACCAAGCCCTCCACTGCCCTGATCCTGTGGAATACTGTGGAAATACTTGAAACTGAATATTCAGAGTATCGTAAGAAACACAAAAGGCGGGAAACAATAAATGAGAAAAGTGTTATTTCCTGCTACTGTTTTTTGTTATACACTGGCACCCAAAGAACACCTAAACAGACAGACATGCCCGCTCCATCGATCTGTCTTTCCATCGATGACATCTGAGATCATCCCAGCGATCGCTGACTCACCAGCTTCCCTGTCCCCTTTTAGCCCTTCTTTCCTGAAAACTTCCTTTCTGGCTTCATGCTTTCATGAACTCAGATTATTTGAGGCAAAGAGAACTTTCCAGGGATGACCTTTGTCTTCAACACACGAATAATTACGTAGTAAGTTTGCAGGAGAAATAAATCTTTCTCCGCTCTTGCTCTGCCATCCGGCCGCACTGTGAATCCCAAGTCTGTACACATGAACTTTCCTTCTGAATCTAAATATTAATAAACACCAGACATGCCGGGCAGTAGTGGCGCACGCTTTTAATCCCAGCACTCGGGAGGCAGAGGCAGGTGGATTTCTGAGTTTGAGGCCAGCCTGGTCTACAGAGTGAGTTCCAGGACAGCCAGGGCTACACAGAGGAACCCTGTCTCGAAAAACCAAAAAATAAAAAATAAATATCAGACATGCATTTGAGGGGAGAAGAAAGTGCACCCCAAATCTTTTTATCTGCACAGAAATTGTGCAATAATCTGCATTCCTCATTTGCTGTGCTCAAATGAGTTGTGTGTCCATAGAGACTACTTGAAGTCTTTCTTGTAGTGAACAGGTGGCTTACTGTCAGGATCTCCCTGATTATTTTCAACACTACATAAACAGGAGAGTAAGGGACGTTTACCCCACAAGGTTCTAAAACAGATGTCAATTATATTGAAGTGTTCCATAAGGGGCACTAACTTTGTTATTGACTCTGTAATGGCAACAGCCAGCTGCTGTAATTAACCATCGATCTGAGTGGTATGTAGATTTGTAGCCCAATGAAAAGAACTTGGAATTCATTCATAAGGTGCATAGCCACCGTACTAATCTGTACGGTTGGCAGTGCTGTGAGCTAGGAGAGAAAAAAGTTTTTCAGAGTAAACAATATTTATAGCCTTGAGGTAGAAGCATCACAAATTTGAGGCTATCCTGGATTACATAACCAGTCCCTATCTCTTCTTTACAAAACTAATCTGCTTCAGGTATTTTCTTTCCAGTAACACAAAACACTACCTAATAAAGACTATGCCTGGTATTCATTGAAAGAATTTTTTATGAGATGCTTAAATATTGAGCCCATACTAAATACTAGCATTATATTAGTAAGTATTAGCTAAATATTAGCTTTTTGAAAAGCTAAGAGATCCCATACAGAAAACATCCTATGAATTTAGGAAAAACTGTTTTTGGTTATTTTATTTGGATTTAATAATTATTGGGGGGTAACCCCTAATCTACGCTTCTAATTGTTAGGGGAAACTTCTTAATTTATGCATATCTTTATTTTGTTTTTGCTTTGAGACAGGGTCTCATTCTGTAGTTGTGGCTGGCCTGGAGCTCATCAAGTAGACCAGGCTAGACTCAAACTCATAGAAATATGCCTGCTTCTGCCTCTAACGTGCTGGGATGATAGCATGCACAATCACACCATATATTTCTTTATTAATTACATTTTTACTTGACAGTTTTATATGTGATAACGTCATTCACCCTTCCCTCATCCCTTACCCCAAAACATCCCCTTCTCCCTAAAAGACCCTTTTCCATGTTAATGGTTTTTCTTTTTCTCTGTGATGCACTGAGTTTAACCAGGGTCATCTCCATGACCATGGGTTTGGAAACATCCACTGGAGCCCATACACAACTGAAGAGAATGACTCCTCATTGCCCGCCGTGCATTGAGAACAGTTCTTCAGAGAGAAGTAGGCCCTGTGCCACACACACATACACACACACACACACACACACACACACACGTCTGGTGTTGACAGGCATAGTCTTGTTCAGGCACAGTGCAGGCAACCACAGTTGTTATGGGTTCATAATAGTAATAACTTTATAGCATTTCATAGTTGGTTAAATTTTCAATACTAGATGGAATTGTTGGTCAGTATTTGTGTTTTCATAAACAGTGTATAAGTGTTTATGATATAGATGCCACTACTTTTCTGGATAGTCTCTCAGATAGAAAATTCCCTATGACCATGTATGGAAAGCTTTTCATCGCCACAATGAATTCTTTGAATCTAGGTACTTATAGGGAAAAATGGTTTATTTAGCTCATAGTTCAAGAGATTCAAAGTACAAGTGAATGGCAGGGCCCCATATGTGTGGCTCACTGCCTCATCCATGGATAGCAATGACAGCGGCTCATGCGGGAGCAGAGAGTAGAGGAGCCAGGCCTGCTCCTTTATAATTCCCCACATAAACTCAAAGGGTCACACCAGAATGCCTCATGTGCCCAGTGACTTCAGGATTTCTCACAAGTTGCATCTGTGTAAAGGCCTACCACCTCTCCATACAGGGAAGAGCACAGACCTAGAACACGCAGGGTAGAACGGTTGCTGCAAGCTGTTGGTCCTCAACATTGCTTTCACGTCACAACCCAGGAGCCCTAAGCCACCAGGCCTCACTCCTGCCTCCTTCTCTAGCTGCTCTTGACTCTGGCTGCCATGCTCAAGCTGCACCTAGTCCAGGGCTCCATCCTGAGGAAGGTGCTGGAGTTTTTCAGGGACCTACCTCATCAATGAGGCTTACTGAGACATCATGGCAGGCCACATGAACCTGCAGAGCATGGACTGGTAGCAAATCTCCCTGGTGCAGTTTGCCTTGCATTCCAAAGGCTTCCACACAGACCACTATGATGGTAACCTGACCATGAGTATGAACTTCATCTGCATGCACAGGCAATGATGACTCTGTCACAGTACAGGCTGAAGACAAAGCAAATAGCTTGTACTAGTATTTGAAGCAACAAATCCAGGGAACGTTTTAGGAAATGAACTTAATGGGTTTACGTGGCCAGCCCCTTGGAGTTCCAGGAGAATCCAGCTAGTTGTGCCTTCTGGTGAACCTGCACATATGTGCCAAAACCTTAATCGTGTTGGAGATGTTGTAACATCTTGCACAAAAGATGGAGTACTGTCTACTGCAATTGGAGAGCTTGGAAATGGAATCATTAAGTCATCACAAACAAGTAATGTTGAGGAGGAGGAGGAGGAGGAGGAAGCTGTTGCCATAGCAATGAATGAGCCAGTTCAGCTAACTTTTGAGCTGAGGTATATAAAGTTTTTCTCAAAAGCCACTCCACTGTCTCCTAACACTTAACACTCAGTATGTCTGCAGATGTACCTCTTGGTGCAGAGTATAAAATTGGTAACATTTTTAAAATTGGAATTACTTATTCGTTTTTGTTAAAAAATAGTTTTTCCATACAATATATTCTGATTATGGTTGCTGGAGTCCTCTTTGGCTACCTAGATCAAAGATGAAGGGATCTCAGGCACTGATAGAATGTGAGAAAGCTGAGCCTTTACAGGCTGCTTTTGTGATGCCAGAATGTTCTTTTCTGTCACCAGGTTCATTCCTGAGTATATATGTAGACATCTTCTGTAAATAACATATTTCTTCTCTCCATCCTCCACAATTTGTTTAAAGAAAAATTTCAAGGTAAAAACTGGTCTTGTTAACATAAATATTTATGCATTAAAATATTGGTGACTTTTGTAACAAATGGATATTGGTGGTAAATGCACTTTTAAGAAATGTTTTTCAACTTAAAGTCAAGTGAATTTTGAAAGTCAAAAAAAAATTAAAGAAATTTTTTAAAAATTTTTTTTTCACTTCTGGGGGACAATTCCCAGTACATGAACCTTTGGGAGAACACAGACTGCATTCAGATCATTCCAGATTGCTTCAAAGTGTTTGCAGAACAAGATGGGACCTGGAGAAAGCCAAGGCCTTGTGAACTTTCCAGACAGAGGAGGAGACCCTCTGTGGGACCAGACCCAATAGCTTCACCTCAATAGCACTGTGTGGATCACTCAAGCTGACTAGGGGGACATCCGCTGTAATTTAGGAGCATCTGCTTTGATTGGCATCTAAGTTTTCTCTCCTAATCTCACCAATGGCTAACTCTGCTACTGACTCCATAGTGGCTCCTTCCTTTGATGTAACACAGCGCCACACAGTCAGACATCAGCAGGAAAACCCGCAGGTCCCCAACCTCTGGGGTACCCGTGTTCCAGAAATATAAGCAGGGGAGAGGAGGAGGAAGAGAAGAAGGAGGAAGAGGAGGGGCTGATCCCTGTTTAAGTTGCTCTTTCTAGTGCTACCTTTTTCTAAAACAAAACAAAAAATAAATAAATAAATAAAACTATAAGCCCACTTGCTATCTCTCTTATTATTTTTGTTGTATGTGTGAGTATTTGCTCTATGTATGTATGTACACTACCGACATACATGTAGAAGACTTCTAAGACCAAAAGAAGCCAACCTAGGTTTCCTGGAACTAAGTTAGGCTGGTTTTAACTGCCATGTGGTTGCTGGGAACAGAGCCTGCAAGGACAACCTTCTAGCCTCTGAGCCCTCTCTCCAGTACGCCCCACTCCTCTCCTTTTAAATTAAGAAGCCAGCAGGCAGCGTGGGCTTCCTGATGGCCACAACTCTTCTTCTTCAGCCAGAACATTGGCTTCTGTTTCTTTCTGAACACCAAGCTGCATCGTTACAAATGTTCCCAAGCAAGACCTGAGTGCCCTGTAGGGCATTTTGTACAGACTTTTCTTTTTTTTTTTTAATTGACCCTCTGAAAACAAAGTCCTATGCAGGAGGGTTAAAACTCCCCCAGGGAACTTCCTTCCTCCAACAGAAGGAATGCACAGCGGGGTCCTTGATTTGATTTCCTGCCCCGGTTAAAAGCCTTCTAGTAAAAGACATATTTCATTCTCATTTTTCACTTCTTAGATGATGTTCACCTAAAATGAATGCCTTGACTCCCTCAAAAATAAAGTAATGGTCAATCATCATGTGTATATACACATTTGTGTGTACATATATATGTGTGTATATACATATGTGTATATATCATCATGTGCATATATACACAATACATAATCTCCGAGAGGGAAATCCTCCCTCAGTTTAAACTAAATGACTGTGTTGAGTAACAAAGGGCAGACCTCTGTCATCACAGTCACAAGAGTAACAAAGGGAGTTACAGCAGAGATAACAGGAAGAATCTTGACAATACAGATGTGTTCCTTCCTTTCCAGGGATATATGGTGACTTGTGTTTGCTTCTTGGAAATTGGCCACCAATATGTCCCTGTGGGTAGACAAACATATTTACAGAACAGCTAACTCACCACAAGCAAATAGACCTATGGCTTCAAGGTTGATCCAAGACTTTGCCCCATTTGTTTTCCTACA
The DNA here is from genome assembly GCA_019843965.1 of Rhynchomys soricoides. Lineage (NCBI taxonomy): Eukaryota > Metazoa > Chordata > Mammalia > Rodentia > Muridae > Rhynchomys > Rhynchomys soricoides. The sequence goes on along the minus strand of JADRCH010000079.1, from coordinate 4,482,390 downwards.
GAAAACAACGGGGATTCGGGAATGTTGAGATTTCAAGCTTTGAACTCCAGCGCGTCTGCGTCTTTGCAGATGTAACAAGTTAAAACAAGGTCACAACTGACTAGGGGTGAGCATCCCCTTCAGAGAAAAGACGCAAAGGAACACCAAGGTTGTGGGCAACCTCAGAAGCTAAATGGGCACAAGGGCAGTTTCTCCTTGGAGAGAGAGCACAGTCCTACTGATACCTTGACTTCAAACCTTGACCTTGAAGATCTGTTTTTAATGCTTCAAACCATCCAGATTGTGAGAATTTTTAGGGGTCATTCTCTTTAGTATATAGCTGGTGCTGTTTCCGAAGGTGTGTGCATCTTTCTGGGACTTCTTAACACCTTCAGAAACTGATCAAGAAGCTACTGCTTCTGTCCACTGTCACTCAGGACTAGCATTTATTCAGATACATGTGGAAATTACCAGAGTCCTGCTTCTTTGCTTTCTTGGCTTCGGTGTATGAGTCAAAGTTTCACTCTATATCCCAGGCCAGCCTCAGACTCACTGTGCAGCCTAAACTGGCCTTGAACTCAAAGCAGTTCTCCTGCCTCTTCTACTCGACAAATGCCAGGGTGGCAGGTTTGCTGTAGCAGGTAGAGGGTCCTGGATCCCCTAGAACTGGAATTCCAGATGGCTGAGAGCTACTATGCGGGTGCTGAGAACTGAACTCAGGTCCCCAGCAAGAGCAGCAAGTGCTTTTAACCACTGAGCCATTGCTCTAACCACTAGGCTGGATTCTTAGGATTCAGATACTTGGGTGATATCAACAACTTGGGGTGTGAGTGAAAGCCTGTTCTTAGGAAGTCTTTCTAAAGCAGTGATTCTCGATGACGATGCTACCCTTTGATACAGGTCCTTATGTTGTGATGACTCCCAACCATAAAATTACTCTGTTGCTACTTCATAGCTGTAATTTTGCTACTGTTATGATCATAATGTAAATATCTGATATGCAGGAGTCACGGCACACAGGCTGAGAACCATAATTCTAAACCATTATCTCAGAAATGGATTTTTTCCCATTTCTTGTTTATTTCACACAATATAGTTCCAGACCATGGGACAAATGCTGTATCATTCCATTTGTATAAAAGACATAGAGTGGTCAAGTTCATGGAGAGAGGAGGTGGAGGGTGACTGCCAGCACCTGGGGAGACCAGATTCAGAAGTGAGTGTTTGGCAGGGTTTCGTTCTGGGTAAATGAGGAAGTTCTGGAGATGAACAGTGGTGACAATCCCACGCAGTGAAAATTTACTTAATACTACCCAAAGTGGTACACTTTTAACAATGGTTAGTTAAAGGAACTAGGCAGATGGCTCAGCAGTTAAGAGCACTTGCTGATCTTGTAGGGGAACTGGGTTCAGTTCCCAGCACTCACCTGGTGAATCATAACATCTGTAGCTCCAGGTCCAGAGGATCTGATGCTCTCTTCTGACCTCCACAGGCACCAGGCACACAGATGGTGTATAGACATATATGTAGGTAAGACATTCATACACACACATTCACATACATGTTTATATCACTCATATGTGTCTGTGTGTGTATAAGTTTTACTCAAGACAAGAGTTTCTCCGTGTGGCTCTGGCTATCCTGGAACTCACTCTATAGACCAGGTTGGTCTCGAACTCAGAGATCCACCCGCCTCTGCATCTCAAGTACTGAGATTAAAGGTGTGCGCCACCACCACCCAGAATCATACAAATATTTTTCAATTAGTTAAACATTGTCAAAATAACTTTTTGTCAGTCATTTTTGTTTGTTTGTTTGTTTGTTTGAGACAGGGTCTCTCTATATAGCCCTCACTGTCCTGGAACTTACTAAGTAGACCAGGCTAGCCATCCTAGGAGAAGATAATCAAATTCTCAAATGCCTCTGCTTCCCAAGTGTTGAAAGTAAAATAATGTACCACTATGACCAACAAAATGATAACTTTTACATTATGCAAACTTTACCACAATAAGGAAAACAGTCTAAATTCAGTAAATAATAATTTAAGCAAAAGTTTGGGGCAAAGTCTACAGTTTTAAACTATTGCAATTCCAACTTTTATTTCTTTCCTGGTCTAAATAATTACTAATAACTTCACAGGACTAAATAACAGTGTTCCAGGAAACACCAGCCTTGCTCTCTCTCTTCCAGCCCTTCAAGCCTCTGGATAATCAGCCTGGGGCTGGGAGAGGGGAATCGTGAGAGGGTGGGAGTGTGCTTGCCTGTGCACATGCAGAGGCTAGAACAGAACACCAGGTGCCTTTCTCCTTCACTCTCTGCCTTATCACCTCGAGGTACTAGAAAAACTAGAAACTCAGTACTCCAACTAGGCTGGCGGCTGGTGAGCTCTCAGGAAGTCCTGGTCTGCAGAGCAATGCTGCAGTTCTAGACACATTCAGCATTGCCCAGCTTTTTCTATGGGTGCTGGAGACTCGAGTCCTTGGGCTTACAGAGAATCGCTCTTATCCACTACACCATGGCTCCAATCCCAGCCAGCACTATTTTTATTAATTGTATTTTAGCCACTATAACAAAGTAATGGGCTTCCTTATGACATTTTCTTGCATGTATGCCACTGAGTGTTGTTTATCTCTACACCCTAACCTTCTCCCAGTAAGGACCATTTTGCTGCTTTCTTCTATCGCCGTCTATCTGGGGTGACCATCATAAAAACCAAGAGCCAAGTGAAAAGGCAATGACTCACCAAAAACGATAGTTCTCATCTGGTTGGTTTTTCCATGAAATTAGAACCAGATACAAACACATTTTCTCTTTTGCTCACACTAAAGATTGTGTTTCCTGCGTGCAGTTCTTGAGCAGGCTGAAGAACCAGAGCGACTTTTATGTGGACTATATGCATTCAAAACATGCATATAGTCTCTCCCTCTACCTCCCTCCCCCTAACCCTTCCTCCTCTCTTCCTCCCTCCCTCTCTCTTTTTGCTTTCTAGATGGAGTTTTTCACTGTGTGGCCCAGGCTGATCTCAAACTTGCAATCCTCCTGCTGCAGCCTCTTATCTTCTGGGATTACAAGCGTATCACACTCTACCCAGCTAGGATTCCATTTGTGTCCTAATGACCCTGAGCTGGGATTCCTCACCTCATTTCACAGAAGCAGCTGCTGACTCCAAAGCCACAGCAGGCAGGAAAGCAGACTGAGAGTAGAACCTAGTTAGATTGTCCTAGAACCTTCCTTCCGAGCATCCAGGCACCAGGGAGGACTTCAAGTGCTACAAGTATAGACAAATTCAGATTGATTTAAAGATGACTTTGGGTCTATATCATGGTGCTCCAAACCTTTTTAAGTAAATGGAATCATAGAGTCTATACCCTCTTTTTCTCCAAAAAAAAGAAAAGTCTTCCTGCAGTCCATCCAAGTGACCATGTGTATCAATGGTTTGCTTTGTTTGTGGGTTTTGGTTTGTTTGTTTGGTTTTGGGTTTTTTGTTTTTTGGTATTTTTGGTTGTGTTGTTGTTTTGTTTTGTTTTGTTTTGGAGGTTTCTTTTTTTTTGGTTTCTTGGTTTTTTGGGTTTTGTTGGTTTTGTTGTTGTTGTTTTGGTTTTTTTTTGGGGGGGGGTTGGTTTTTTGGCTGAGTAACCCTGGGCATTGCAGCCATCATTTGCAGATGCTGAACACCTCAGTTTGTTTGTGTGTCTCGATCAAGATAGCTGAAGAAAGACGACCTAGTAAGAGCCCATCTCTGTTCTTGGTTTTATTGGCTTATTCACTAACTTGCCACAAGAGTTGTGAAACACTATTGGTTCGTTGTTTAATTATATGTCGTGTGTGACTGTCACAGACAGTGTGCTGCATGCGATGAGTTTCCGGAATGGGAAGCAAAATAAAGTAGCGTCATGGAAGTGCAGGGACACTTGGTGAATGGGTAACAGCTTATATGTGAACGAATGCCCAATAGGAAGGCTACAAGAGCCAAGAAGAGAGGGTTGGAGAAGAGCTAGGCTGGAGGCATCAGTAAGCATTTGAAAAGGTTTAAGTTGAGTCTTGAGAGCCTGGGAAGAGTGTGTCAGGAAATGGGAGGCTTCGGGAAAGAACAAGAGGAGCAAAAACGTGCACCCTCGGAGTGTGACCCTGGGGTTACTCCCCACAGTCTTACTCATCCTCCACTCACAGAAATGTTATTCTGGAGGCCGGGATTATCTGCTTGCCTGCATGTGGTTCACCAGAAAAGAATGTCGTGATAATTCAGAACTCTGATATTATCATTCCTAGGTACATTATCTCCAAATGTACTTAACGCACTCAAAATGTTCTAACCCTAGACATAAGCCTTTCCACTTCATGTCACTCAACCTGCGGTTCGTCAGGCAAGCCCGCCTAGTGTCCCTCCCTAGCCATCCTGTGGAGGACTTTTTCCCTGGAGTGGCATTCTAAGAATTTCCCGTTACTTCTGAGACTAACCACATTCTGTGACCTCAGATCTCAGAGTCCTGAGTAGCCACTGAAATTAAATAAACTGCTCTGAACTCACTGCTTGCTTTACACTGAGAACTGTGCTTACCTTTGAGTGGAACAGGAAAAGATTCCTTCCTTTGGTGGCGTGGAGGATGGGGGAAGGGCATTACTGAGAAGAGAAGCCTCAAAATGATGAAATAATTGAGAAATCTTCATGACCCTTACCAGACCTGCCCACAAACCTTGGCAAACTGGTCCATCACCTCACAGTGATGTTGCACATAATTCGAGGACACCATGATTAATGGCAGGAGGGTTTTGCTTTCTATTCTCAGTGCCCCCCTGTGAAGCATAAATATCCAGGGAAAAGATGCTCTGGGGGAAAGTCCTAATATATAAACTTCAGCTGGGTCAAGAAGAAAACTTAGCTCTGAGGTTTCACGGTCGTCTGGAGGAATGGAGTGTGCCCATGGGTGTAGGATACTCTACACGCTCCATGCCAGGACTAGATTGGGCATCAGGTAGAGACCAGGTGGAAGACATAGCTTGCTGGCAATTTAGAGTTATTTCATAGTAATATCTGCATCTACATTTAAAAAGCAGAAGAATTTGCCCTATGGACAAGTAACCAAAGCTATGTATATCGGGAACATATATACAGTCATTATCAAGCAGAATCTAAAATATTTAAGGACATTCATGGTAAGTAGGGGGAGAAATCAGGCAACCACAATTATGATGGCACAGAAGGCAAACGAGAGGGGCAAGTACAGCAGAAAAGGCACTGATGATAGTCTAAGGGGTCTGTCTCCTCGAAGGGCTGGCTTTTAGGAATTTCTAGAATAAGCATCCTTTACTACATTGTTAATAAGTATACATCTATATGTACGTATATTTTTAAATGGACATAAATAACAAATGAAATGAGAGTCATGAAACATAACTGTAATCCCAGAATTCCAGAAGCTAAGGCATGAGTTCAAAGCAACCCTGAGCTATATAGCCAAACCCTCTATTAAACAAATAACATAAAAACCACATCAATAGCAAAACTACTGTAAAGCTCTCTGTGGCATAGCCCCTTCTGTTGGCTACCATGAGCTTTAGAGATAGACCACTGTATCCCAGTACCACGGCTACACTGGAAGGTCTTTACAATTTGGATTACTTTACCCCTGGCTGCTTCTCCAGTATTGGCTCAGAGATGGGAGATGTGTGATTTATGCTGTGTGGCCTCATTATCACCCTAGAATTCACTTCATGTTCAAGATGGGAAGGAATTGCCAAGGCTCGTGGTTTGAGGTGATAAGATGAGACAGATTCTAAGAATGGACTTTCTGGGCTCCTAAGACAGAATGGGGGAGGGGATATTTCTTTTTCATTTGATTCTTGTTATTTTTCTGAGGAAACTAAAGTCCTTCTCTCATACATAATAAGAAAATTATGCAGGACTGCAAATGTGGCTCACGTATAAAGGTGATCACCAATGAGCATGATGACCCAAGTTAGACCCCAGGCACCCACATGGTGGAAGGAGAGGACCAAGTCCCAAAAGTTTCTCTCTGACCTCCACAAGCACACTTACACACACACACACACACACACACACACACACACACACACACTGAATAAATAAATGAAATTTAAATTCTTTTTGTTTGTTTGTTTGTTTGTTTTATGTAAGTACACTGCAGCTGTCTTCAGACACACCAGAAGAAGGCATCAGATCCCATTACAGATGGTTGTGAGTCACCATGTGGTTGCTGGGAATTAACTCAGAACCTCTGGAAGAACAGTCAGTGCTCTTAACCACTGAGCCATCTCTTCAGCCCCTTTACAATCTTTTTTTAAAAAGAAGTAAATCTAGAGAGTGTCAAAGTTGACAATATTATCAAACCTTGGGTAGTTTTGTTTTGTTTGTTTGTTTGTTGTTTTTTTTAAAGAACTGATAAAGAGTGAAAAGAAAAGTACTGGATGAAAGTGTTGAAAACTGTGTGGTTTTGTAATTTCTAGTGTCTAGCTCTCAAATATTTTATATAATACACGTGTACAGTAGGTCCCCTTATACAAAGGCGATCAGTCCACCTCCAGCCGATGCCTGGAATTAGCAATAGTTCTGAGCCCCAACTTGAGCTGTACCCTCCTCTCTCTATCTTCCCAGCAGCTTTATGCATGGAATCTGAGCGAATCTGAACTCCCATCTCTTATGCTCTAATGTCACCTCTTATCACTATTCTGATTATTTGGAGCCATTAAGTAAATAAAACAATAGTCAGAGAGCACGTGCCGAACCATGACCATAGACCTGACAGTGTAGATGGTACTAGATAACCAGTAGGTTGGTGGTTATGGCATGGGCATATGGATCAAGGGAAAATTCGTGAACTCTTCATATACGAGGCTGGACAGAGGATAGCAAGGAATCTCACCACGTTACACGTACATCACACCATTTTAAAATATCAGTTGCATATCTCTGGAATTTTTCCTTTTAAATATTCTTGGATCATAGTTGACTGGAAAACTGAACCACAAAACTGTGGCTAGAAAGGCACGTCTACGAACACAACCAACACATCCCAAGCTCCTCCAGTCTTTGTTATGCTACCAAAGAGCACCACGTCTGCCTAGTAAGAGATACAAGAATCTCACCATCAAACAGAGACAGTCATAGGTAGTCAAAGAGTAAAGCAGAGGTGTGGCTTCATCCCGAAGCCTAGTGACCACTAGGTTCAAGCTGTCAGTGCTTGCTTTGTGCATGTCGATGTCTCACTTTGTCCCAGCTCCTGCATAAAATGATCAGTATACTGGAAGACAGTGAGTGATGTCACAGCAATACCAAGATCCTCTTGGTAATGAGAGCCCTCATGACCCTTAATGAGCAAAGTGCTACAGAACTTGAGTTTACTCTATGGCTTGGCTCCCTTGTATCTTTCAGCAGTAGCTCAGAGTTCTGACCTTCAGGTCAGTCATGTCATTCATAGACAACCTAGTCCCAGTGATCTTCTGTTCTGATGAGCATCACAGATGCCCTTAGAACCTTCTATAGGCAAGAAGAGGCCAAGCAAAAATTAGCAAAATCAACCACGTTACCGATGAGCATAAAGTGCCCACACCATGGCCAGTGTGTCAAGAATTTACAACTCCAAGTAGAATACTTGATGTCAAGGTAAGTCCTAGGGAATTGTGTCAATGTGCACACCTGAAGGGAGCACCCCACACAATTTGCTTCCACTGAAGGTCACTGAAACAGAACGTGAAATAACCCCCACAGCATCATAGCTCTGAGTGGTGTCTGTTTCATTCCAAATATACAACACTGCAGCACCTTTGTTTTTTCAAGATTTGAAAGTTTCGACATGAATCACATGTTCTCTGAACTTTCAAATGCATGTGTGTTTGCCACTTGACATTAGATTCTTCTTAAGAGAGTGGGGTACAGAATCACTGCAGAGTAAGACTCGACAGATTCGACTTTCCTCAGTGGCTGTAACGGGAACTCGAGCTCCTCCCCATTGAGCACCTGATTACTGAGTTGGGACTTGGCTCTAATTATTTGAGATTTGTGACTTCTAGAGCAAAGAAAAATGGTGTGAATTGAAGAGGCATGAAATGAGTTTGAGAAGAATCTATACATGGGTCTAATCATCTCATGGTAAACAAACAGAGAGGAAAAGCCCAGAATAACCTACAGTCTTTAAGTTGTACTTTTTTGTTTCCATCTGGAGGAAAATTTCCCTTTTGTTCTCCACTCCCTAGACTCAAAAGCAGAACACTCGTGACCTCTGCTCCATTCTCGTTGTGGAAGAAGCTTATTGCCCTTCCTTAAAGCCCAGAGAAGAGTCCTTTCCACGTGCCTTGCTTTAATATTTTCTTTTTACATTCTAGTATCTACTATCTAACAACATCCCAATAAAAAAGAACACGAAGAACTCTACATCTGACAAAAAAACCAAAACACACACACACACAACGAAATCTTGGTTTCAAATATCACACAATTGACTGACGCCTCCCCCTCCCCCATGGGTCAACAGCTGCCTGACTCATTCTGGTGTGTTCTGCCTGCCTTAGCGCTGAGTGGGCTGATGTAAATAGGAAGCATGAGGAGAATCAATTTGGGGCAAGCACATTTTTTTTTTCAAGGCTGTAACAGGAAGAGATAGGAAGCCCCGGAAGATACTTGATAGGTATTCAAGTCGGTAGCAAGGAGGAAGTAGCTCTCGGCTAGTTATTTTGAGTCGTCAACGGAAACTGGATACAACAGAGAAAGGACGCGGATAGGATGCGTTCTGTTGCATAGCAACGCAGAGAGGCTAGAAGCTACTGAACATAGCTGAAACCATCTGTCTCTATGAAAGACGGAGGGGAAATGGCTTTAAGGGGGGGGAGAGAATAGGCTAATAAAATTCTTGAAAACAATATACAAAGCTCCTTGTTCCTTTTTTTTAAAAGCATATTTTGTGGTAACATAAACATATTTGTAATGTCTAACGTCATTTCATAGAATTGATTTTAATACATTCTGCACTTCTATCTTTCCTAATACGTTGCCCTTTGCTTTGAATCAACCACTTACCTCAAACAAGGTTTGCAGACGGTTGAGTTGATGTAGTGTCTGTGGACTCTAGAAGACTTGGTTCAAGCCTAAAAGTCAGTACCCAATTAAAAAACAGCGGTCCGTTTAGCTTAAGGACAGATCAGATGAGAGAAGAACATTGAATTCCCTGAAAGATAACCTCCTGTCTGCCCTGTGCCTTCTCCCAGAAAACTTCCTGACAAATGGTTCCTGTCTCAGAGCCCTGAGCGAGGAGGGACATGCAACCCCACACAAGGCTGTTTCGTTCCTAGGAAGCCCCCAACTCAAGAGGGAAGTGTGTGGAGTGGATAAAGTTTGACTTTTGGAGACAGGAAGTTCTCTTCAGAAATAATGTTCCATTTCCTGCTGCCCAAGATTGTCAGCCCAATAGCCACTTTTGACGACATAGAAATTCAAGAGCCGGCTTCCTTCCCTCCACCCTGATATCTCCCAGTGAGCTGCTTTCAACACATCATAGACCATCGAGCAGCGGTTTCCCAGAGGCTATACTCCTGTTGCCCACTCTCAGAGCTAGGAAGCAGATCCGTTCCCATCCCCCTCACAGAGAGCAAGCTGTGGGGACAGAGGACTTTACCTTCCCATGGCACCACTAGGCATTGAGCCTAGGGAAACATGGTCCCTCCCACAAGAAGAGAAGAACTACTTCTTAGAAACTTTGCTTTGGTGGTCCCGGATGTAGAACTCCATCTCCAGAATGTTCTAGTTGGAAGAAATCTGGTACCCATAGGGTAGAGAGTCTCTAGAAACTATGAGGTGTATAAGAAAATGCTGACTGCAGAAATGATGAGAAGAGGCGCTAGTTTATCTCTACTCCCATCTTTACTGCCATGTTTCCTTGAGTTTATTTGGTTTGGGTCTTGGTTGCTTTGGGACTGGTGCTGAGAATTGAACGCAGGGTCCTGAGGATGCTAAACACATGGATCCTCCTCCACTGAGCTGTGTCCGTGAACCTTAACTTCTTGTACAATGACACTATAGACCCATATACAGTACAGTAAAGGTATACACTACACTCTGCATCCTGGGGTCCACCCCACATAGTCCCTCTTTGGTCATCCCTTTGAATTTCTTGTCTACAAAACATTTTGGGATGGTGAAGACCTCAAAAGACAAGACAAAGTGTGCACAAAGGAAGCACACGTATGCACAGTAGGTGTTCACAAAATAATGGTAAGCATTCTAGCAAACTAATTTGAACTGATAAATTTTAAATATCTTCATCAAAATAAGGGAGTGTAGAGTGAGTGATAAGGTGTACAGATCTTTGCAAAATGATGAAAAATTATTTTCCTTACTGAAATGTCAAGAACTCATAATTATATAACCTGTGATTTTTTTTAAAGTGTATAAGCTAGGCATAGCGTATTTATTGTAACTCCCAAAGTAAGAAAGATGAGACAGGGGGATTTTTGAGTTTGATCCCAATGTAGGCAACAAAATGAAATATTTACTCACAGAGAGAGAGAGACAGAATATGAAGCACAATTAAGTACATATGTTTATAGCAATTAATAATAACTATATATACTTGTATGTGTATTCAAATTGGTACTTCTATATTTTACCATAATGATCAGATATCTCCTTTGATGCAAATATTAACCAAGAAGAAATCAAGACCAAAATTGCTTGCTGTGCCTTCAAGTTTAAGCAATGAGCTTATTTCCCGTGTTAGTCCGGCTTTCCTGACTTGTAAGTTCAACAGCAGTTTCTCAAGCTTTTGCGTAAGACCTCTTGTTTATGCAAAGTCTAATTTACATTTATATTTTATAAAACTTTCATGGAATGGGAAAAAGCAACCTAAACATACTTGCTACAGGAGTAGCCACAAGAGAATGCTGGGCCAGGCAGTGGTGGTGCATGCCGGGCCATGGTGGCGCATGCCTTTAATCCCAGCACTTGGGAGGCAGAGGCAGGCGGATTTCTGAGTTCGAGGCTAGCCTGGTCTACAGAGTGAGTTCCAGGGCTACACAGAGAAACCCTGTCTCAAAAAACCAGAGAGAGAGAGAGAGAGAGAGAGAGAGAGAGAGAGAATGCACGGGTGTCTGGGCTGTTTTAGGAATTAGGGCACGGTGGAGGGAGGTTGCAGGCTCTCCTCTCTGTGGAGGCTAGGACACTATAACACCCAGTTGGGGAAGTGAGACCCGGTACAAATCCCCTCTGCCTAACAGCCCTCTGCTTAAGCTCTCAGAGAAGACATGAGAGTATACAACACAAAAGAGATGTTCAACAAAGGGTTATTTTTTAAAAATAAACAAACAAACAAAAACTGGGCAGACTAACCTGAACATCCCAAGTCAGAGACATTTTAAGCCACTTTCATACAATGCCACACGTGGAAACTTCTACACCATGAAATTTTGGTTCACAAAAAAAAAAACCGAAAAGTATTCTATGGGATTGTGTGTGAGATGTAGCAGAAACAAACAAATCTTGTTTTTATACATAACTCTTAGCTCCAAGATATCCTACTATGTACAGGCAGATAACCCAGAATGTGAAGATTCCAACGTCTAACATGCCTGACCCCAAATCTGATAAAGGGCACCCAGCCTCTCTTTTGGAGAGCCCTGCTCTTGGTCTGAATGAGTGAGTTCAGACAGAAATTCAGTAAATGGTCCTAGATGCTGGGTAGCCATAAGCAACCACTCAGCCTGCACGGAATCCACTCACTCCTGAGCCTGGGTGCCCTCCTGTCCTGGACAAGAGCTGTTGCATTCAGTTCTTCCATCCAAAGTCTTTTTTTTTTTTTTTCTTTTTTTGTTTTTTGGGTTTTTCGAGATAGGGTTTCTCTGTGTAGCCCCCATCCAAAGTCTTAAGGACACAGTTCATAGTTCTGCTGCATTTGGAGGTGCTGAGCCTAGAAGCTCAGAGAAGTCAGCCCTCAGAGGGTCTATAGTGATCGCCTCCATCTCCCGGAATCTACATGGGCCAGTGCAAATGTTACCTGAGTCTGATTTTCAGACTATATTCTTCTTAGGCAGGCATTCAGTTTATCTTGTCAACTTAAGCATGATAGATTCATCAAATAGGTGATTTTTATTTAAACTTTCCATGCTCTCTACCCCAAAATTTCACATCAGAGAATATCCTCAAGAAAAGTAGCCTTTTCCTGAGCAATGTATCAATCTCCTCTGTGCTTAGCTGCTTAGTTACAAAAGGAGGTTTGCACAAAATTTAATTAACATTCCTACTTTTGAGTTGAACTCTTCCAATACATTGTTGAACTTTAAGGGGTTTTTTTTGTTTTTTTTGTTTTTTTGTTTTTTCGAGACAGGGTTTCTCTGTGTAGCCCTGGCTGTCCTGGAACTCACTCTGTAGACCAGGCTGGCCTGGAACTCAGAAATCCACCTGCCTCTGCCTCCCAAATGCTGGGATTAAAGGCATGCACCACCACTGCCCGGCTGAACTTTAATTTTTTAAGTAATTAGCTTGCCATGCTGAGGGCTGGACCACCTTGTGCACTCAAGGTAAGCAGCTGGGGCATCAAACAAAGGTTTTCACTCTGACTTTGGCTGTTTAAATTTTGTTGAAGTAGCTGACACACGGGTTACTTACTTTTGCACAATCATTATAATTTAAAGGCCTATCTGGTGATGTCATCTTCTCTCCACCTTCCCTGGTCACCTTTCTGCCCCTGCATTCCTGAACAGGGACTCTCCTGAGAAGCTTCTTTATTGACTTGTGCCTCTTTCTCACTGAGACACACACTGTTCTGTTCTTTGTTCCACTCCTTGTCCAATAAGCTGCACTTTACCTGCTGGTGGACATAGAAGACATTTGTAGTGTTTCCCTATTACAGTCAACATTGTGAAGACTGCAGCTTGCCAGCATCATTTTGCAGAAGTTCAAGTAGCACATGTCTATTAACTGGATCCTGGATGTGCGATCTCCAGGCCAGAGGTTATGTATCCTTAGTGATTTAGGTAGAAATCTCATTACCCACCCACCCCTCACCAGCTCATTCCAATGAAGAGTTTCATCAGAAATGCCCAGATGTTTCTCTGGTGGCTCACTGCTACCATATGTACAGGAAGCTAGTTTATATGTGTGTGGTAGAGGTATGTACACCTTCATGGGAGTGCACTTTCTCATGCATATGTGGAGACCTGAGGTTGGTATGGGATGTCTTCCTCTATTGAGTTCCACCTTATTGTTTGAGACAGGGTCTCTCACTAAACCTGCAGCTTGCCATTTTGTCTAGACTGACTGGCTACCGGGCCCCAGGATCTGCCAGCACTGGGCTTAGAGGTGAGCCCCAAAATGCCGGGCTTTAAGTGGGTGCTGAGGGTGCAAACTCAGGTTCTCAGGCTTGTGCAGCAAGCAGTTTAATCACCGAGTCCATCTCTTCAGCCCATTAGCTAGATTTGATTGAATGGGAAAAAGATGAACTCAGTACACTTTTACAGTTTTTTCTGTCTCATATTATAACTTGAGGAGGGCATCAATCCCCCTTGGCTTAAAATAATTTGTGATTGACATTTTATTGGCTAAGCAATGGTTTGGGGGGGGGGGCTCAGTGTGTGTGTAGCCATGAGAAACAAAGCAGGTGTGGCACTGGGGGGTTGGCTCCTACCAGGCAGCTGTGCTAGTTGACACACCATGCAGTTATGAACCGTGAAAGATGGGTCTGTGGAAGAAGTGACTCATGGCTGAGATCTACATTAGCCTACTGATCGGAACTCCTTGGAAAGAATGAGATCTCAGATATGAGATGGAGATAGTGAGACAGAAGGTGGAGCCCCATGAGAGCCTTGAAGAGCTAAGCATGTTAGATCATATCTGCAATCCCAGCACTAAGGAAACTGAAGCAGGAGGATTGTAAGTTTGAGGTTAGCCTGATCTATATAGCAAGACTGCCCCAAATGAAACAAGCAAAATCTATTTGAGGGACAGAATAATCGATACACAAAGGTGTAGGGAGTCAGGGAAGGTGCAGGGTGAACTGGATACAGAGGCTGGAGCCGGATCATGGTGGGCACTGGGGCTTGGGAAGGAGTACAGGCTTTATTTGGGAATTTCAGATGGACTTGAGATGTAGGAACTGAAGCCTGTACACCTTTGCCCTACAGACTGGAATTGGTGACCTCAGAGAAGGGCAGACCCTCTGCATGAGCAGCTATGGGACTTTGTTGTATTTGCCATAGGACATCATGAGCATGACTGTGTGTCCGGCCAACACCAGGATATTTACTGGCTCTTGCCAAGCCTCCCCATGAGAAAGGTACTAACAGCCTGACATGGCTGTGGAGATATTTCATTCTTTTAAAACAATATTTATTTATTATTTACTTATTTATATGGGTGTTTTGTCTTCCTGTATGTCTATACATTATGTACATGCAATGCCCACAGAGGTCAGAAGAGGGCATCTGATTCCCTGGAACTGGAGTTGCAGACTGGGACTCAATCCTGGGTCCTCTGGATAAGCAGTCAGTGCTGTTAGCCATCGAGCTATCTCTTCAGAGCCTGTGGAGATACAGTATTAAAAGTACATTTTAGGGCTGGAGAGATGGCTTGGAGGTTAAGAGCACTGCCTGCTCTTCCAGAGGTCTTGAGTTCAGTTCCCAGCCACCACATGGTGGCTCACAACCATCTGTAATGGGATCCGATGCCCTCTTCTGGTGTGTCTGAAGAGAGCTACAGTGTACTCACATACATAAGATAAATAGATAATTCTTAAAATAAAATAATAAAATAAAGCACATTTTATCCACTCCACAAAGAGCTTTCTTGTCCACTTTTCCATCCATTACTAGACTGACTGACTATTTTGACAGAGATCATGGTATGTGCATTGTGCTAAGTCCTGTGTCAGGGGCTGAAGTGGTAGGAGGAAGAAAGAGTAGATACAGAAATAAGAAACTAAAGAAAGTTTGGGTCAGCGTTCAGTCTGTCATAAGACAGGCTCGAATGTTCACAGTCAAGAGGAACACAGGCAGGACAGTGGAGAGGCTCAGCTGCCTCCGCGCACAAGCTGAGAATGCCAGTAGAAAACCGCCATGTCCAGAGTACACAGACTGGGTGTGTATGTGATGTCTGTTTGAATATACGTTTATGGGTTTATAAATATGGTGTTACAGGGATAGATTTTGTTTGTTTAGGGCACCTGGCTTTCATGCACTTGCCCTTCCAGCAGTTCCTGCCTTGCTTCCAAGAAAAGGGACCCTGGCAGAACATATGCCACACACCCAGAATGCTGCAGACCACACAGGCCAATGGTTCCCAAGATAGGTGAGGCCAACAAAAGCTAGAGAGCAGACAGGGTTGTGTGCCACAACCAACAAGTGTAGGAAAGGCAGTTAGTAATAAAATAAAATCAAGTTTACTGTTAAAGTAAAGTTGGAGACTGGGTCACCAACCAAAGAATACACATGGAGAGACCCATGTGTATATGCGCACATGTGCTGGCCACATATGCGGCAGAGGAGGGTCTTGTTAGCCATCAGGGGGAGGAGAGGCCCTCGGGCCTGAGGGTGTTAGATGCCCCAGTATAGGAGAATGCCAAGGAGGGAAGATGAGAGTGGGTGGGTTGGGGAATACCCCCATAGAGACAGGGGGAGGGGGAGGGAATGGGGAGTTTCTGAAGGGGAGATCTGGAAAGGGGGAAACATTTGAAATGTAAATAAAGTATGAAAAAAATTATGTGCAGGCAAAATACACATAAAATAAAATAAAAACACACAAATGTGTGCATGTAACTCTTTACAGTGCAGAATCCAAGGGACCCACACTTTAAAGCAGTAAGTTTGTAGAAGTGGTTGCTATACAATCTATTGATTTTCAGATATTAAAGTTTATGGGAAGAGGTAAAGTAGCCCAGGAGATGAGCGTGTCTATCAGACATGGCCTGGGTTATATTCCTGGCATCACAGGGAGAAAGAATTTTTTACAAGTCTCCAGATTATAACGTCCAAAAACCACGTTACTGGCAAACTTTTATCTAAACTTTGCACAGAAATGATAACATTAAATCTATCCAATGTTTTATAACATCTGTAAACATTTAGAAAGAGGCGATTTCTAGTCTTTTAGTTGGTACCATGTAGCAAGGACAAAATAGACTCTTTGATTTTACTTTCATGGCAAGAAATTCCTCATTCTTGAATGGCAGCCGCTAACACAGCTGTAATTACAGGTGGCTTCCCAGAGCAGGCCGTCAGCCCTGTGTTACACTGTTGCATTGACAGGAAAGCTGTCTGAGAACCACAGCGCTTCTGCCAGCCAGGAAGTAATTATAAGAAGCACACAGTACCAAGGCTGCCAGCTGTGCGTAGCATCATGCACATGTTATTCTGCAGCCACAGACAACAGGACGTGTAAAGGACTGAAGAACCACCTGATCATATACTCACATAGATGGTGGGACAATGAGGAAAATGGCTACTGAATATTTTCTAAACGCAAAAAGAAAATCTGCTAGGGATAAACCCTTACATGCATTCCTGAGCCACACCCCTAGACGTCAACACTTGCAGAGGCTATCTACCGAATTCGCAAGCAAATGATTCCTTACTGAGAGTTGTTAGGGACCCTGCCATTGAGGACATGTACAAGGAGCTGTGGCTTAGTGTGAAGCGCTTTGGGCCACCCTGCTTTACTGTGACACTGAAGTGAGATTAAGCAGGGAGCTCAGGTGGAAATTCAGAATGTAGCTGATCCTAAGGGACAGCTCACTGCCCCAAGGCTACAGTTATTGTTGAGGTTCTATTTCCTTTTGTTGGTCCTGGGGTTTGAACCAGGGTATTGTGCATGCTACCCTCTACCAATGAGCTTGAGCCCTAGCTGATGCATTTCTAAATCCAAGGTTTAGCGATCCACTTGTAACATGATTGTATAAGATATTGGCACATAAAAAATCTGTTTAAAAAAAAAAAAAAAAGCAAGATGGCTCAGTAAGAAAAGGTGCTTACTACACAAACCTGGTGCCCTGACTCTAACCCCAGAACCCATGCAAAAGTGGACGAGATGTCACATGACTTCCACGCATGCACTGTGGCATCTGTGTCCAAGTTCCCACATACAGTAAATAATCGTAATAATAATTAATGATGGAGAGGAGAGTTGGGCACACGATGGTACAGTGAATATGAACTTCAGCTTCTGAGAAGGGGTGAGAGCATAGCCCCGATGAGCTGACCACGCCCAGTGAAAGTCCACTCATCCAGGAATACTGAACAGCACAAATTGGTCTTAAAGGATATTTTTAATAAACAGACACAGGGCCATTAGGGTAGAGAAGGATGACTAGATCGGAGAAGATTTGGGGCAGGAGTGGGAATATGATCAAAACATGTATGAAACTTGAAACTGTCAAAGAAGCCACCATCATAATAATAACTGTTTAGAATCAGCACAATAGTATTTAGGGGTTTTTCCCTGCAATCAAGCAAACAAAAGCTTAAGTTTGGGGACCTACCTCAGTGAAACCATATGACTGCCCCTAACCAACTCTTCAAGTGCAGAATAGGAGGAGTAACCAAGTTGTCCCTTCAAATGGTCACAATTCCAGAGGAAAGACTGTCCAGGAATTTGGCAGCATGGAGACCACATGGCAACAGATGCTCTGCTGCCAGCCCTGGTCCAAAGTCAATTGAGCATCTCTTCATCACACAAAGATGCAGGAGCAGCTGAAGATGTCACACTAAAGGGATTGAGCCTGGGCCACCATGAAAGACTTTTAGATTACAGTATATAGACTGCAATATGACATTATAACAAATGCTATCTTTGCATTTAATTTTGATATCCCTGAAACTCATTAATAGTTTCATTTGCCTTGGCCTCAGTTCCACTCTTTACCAACAGTTAAACTCGTTGCATTTGCCCAAAATCTATGTGGTACTCCTCTGCTCTGTAGGAGATGAAGCCATGTTTGCATTACCTGATACAACATGAGAATGAGATAAATGGTAGAAAATAGTGGCTCTGTCTTTCCCTAGTTGTAACTAATTCTTTTCTTCTTTGTATAGGTTTTTAATTCCCAATTTCTTCAAATATTTCTGTGTATGTTGATACTACCTTAAAGACAAGAGCAACCTAACTGACAACCTCACTATGGCAAACAAGAAGAGACTTACATCTGTCTTGTTCCAGAGACCTGCTTAGGATGTTGGGCAGCTGTAGCCTGGTGCAAAAGGTTTAAACCTGGTGCAAAAGGCAGAGGTTTAAAAGGCTTCAGTGGAGATTAAAGACAATTGGAGCAACCATCCCTCAGACAGAATCTCCCCTATGGGATTGATTCCTACCAGAAAATTTACTGTGTGAATTTGATTTTATTTACAAAACATATGAAAACATATAAAACATATGAAAAACAGTTGTGCTACGTATCTCACAGAACAAATGAAAATATAATCTAAATGATTTAAACATTAAAAGCACAAAAAAAAGAAAACATTTTTGTCTTAAAGAATAAAAAATAACTTAGATTTAAGAACTAAAAATTATAACTATTTCTTGCTCAAACCACCACAATTTAAGAAGAACTAGAAATTAAGATATTTCTCACTCAATGTATAAGGAAATCTATTACAAATATTTTTTTAAAAAAGTATATTAATTACCCATCAATAAACAAATCACACCAGGCAGTGGTGGCACACGCCTTTAATCCCAGCACTTGGGAGGCAGAGGCAGGTGGATTTCTGAGTTCGAGGCCAGCCTGGTCTACAGAGGGAATTCCAGGACAGCCAGGGCTACACAGAGAAACCCTGTCTCGAAAAACCAAAAAAAAGAAAAAGAAACAAAGAAAGAAAGAAAGAAATGCTGTATAGCCATTTCAAAAGACCCTAAAAGATGTACAAGCCGGGTGATCCAGGCTTATAAAGCCAGCTACAGCAGCAACTATCAAAAGTATGACCCAGCATGGTAGTGCACGCCTTTATTCCCAGCATTTGGGATACAGAGGGAAGTGGATCTCTGTCAGTTTGCGGCCACCTTGATCTATACAGTGAGCTTCAGGACAGCCAGAGCTGCATGGTTAGACTCTTTATCAAAAACAAAACAAAATATGAAAGACATATTTCAGTATCAAGAGCAATTTGGTCAGCACAAGAAAAACTAAACAAATATATGTATCTTAAAGCTAACTCTGTGAAGCACTTGTCAGCCACCCCTGCTGTGCTAGACATTGGCAGACCTTATGCTTGGGATTCTGCAGTCTGGAAAGCCAAGACAAGCTAATCTTCTCCTGACTCTCTTCTCAAAGCATCTCCTCTTCAGCATGTGTATCCTCAACCTACCATTGTGTGTGAGGTGGTCATGGCTATGTGCTACACATGGATGGTCCCCTTTGACATTCTGCACATCTCAAGTGGCCATCTTCCTGAGTGAGCCTGTTCAAAATGGTTGGTCTGGACCTTCCTACTCTAGTCTGCTGGGAGGCCAGTCCAGAAGTGACTGTATCTGCTTAGAGCAGCGGTTCTCAACTTTCGGATTGTGACTCCCTTGGGGGTTGAAAGATCCTTACACAGGGGTCACCTAAAATCATTGAAAAACACAGATATTTACATTCACTTTGTAACAGTAGCAAAAATAAAGTTATAAAGTAGCAACAAAAATAATTTTATGGTTGGGGGTCACAGGAGGAACAATATTGAAGGGTCCCAGCATTAGGAAGGTTGAGAACCACTGGCCCACTAGCTCAGAGGTCAGAAGTGGAGTGGGAAGGATGAGCTTCATTCATTAGTCCATGCTGCTCAGAGACCCCAGGAGTCACCTCACAACAAGTGACAAGTATCTGCACTTTTGGTGCTATTGACTTACTTTGGACATCAGTAAAGTTCACATTTACCACAGAGTCCTGCTCACTAGGGCTCTACTGTGTCCCTGAGTAACT
The DNA here is from genome assembly GCA_019843965.1 of Rhynchomys soricoides. NCBI lineage: Eukaryota > Metazoa > Chordata > Mammalia > Rodentia > Muridae > Rhynchomys > Rhynchomys soricoides. The sequence continues at coordinate 4,462,519 of JADRCH010000079.1, read as the reverse complement.
GTAGTGGAAGACCTGCAGTTTTTCTGGACCCCACCTTCTGACCAAGGTGCTGCTCTTATTCTTCAGAATTCCCTGTCTGCAGGGGAAGCTGGGAAACCAGGAAGTGCAGCCAAGCTTTCCAGGCCTGACAGGCTCTTCATTGTCTGCAGCTGAGGTAGGGTGAGTAGGGGTGGGGGGGCAGTCATAACTCTGCCTTGAAATAGCCCCTCCCCGAGGTAGCCTCTCCCCTTTGTGGGGAGGAATGCCGCGTGGGCATTTCACTTATTCCTGACTACTCGGTAGTATTCCCATCAGTATGACCAGACTCTGAAGTAACTGCTGACCACTGCAGACAGAAGCTTTTCTAATCAAGGTTGAGGGGAGCACTAATCTATAAATATAAGCATAAATCTAGAAAGCCAGTTAACAACATGTCCTTTTAGCAAGACAAAGGTAGTAGGTTCCCTACTAATGCCTAGACCTACTGAGTGTGACTGTGAGGTTTTTGACCATGCTTACAATGCCAGGCATGAGTTCCCTCCTGGGAAACAAGTCTCAAACTCAACCCAAAAACAGTTGGTTGTTCCTCCATACCAACTTCCACTGGAATGTTATTATGAAAATAGCAAACATAGTCTTTATTACATCTAAAAATTATATTTCCCTACAGAAATATATTATGGACCCAAGGAGAAATATCCGATAGTTATCTTCATGTGCAGGAAGATCTAACCCACCCTAAAAAAAAGAAGTTTAACCCACAGAGTCTTTTCCTTTCTTCTACTATGAAATAGTAAAGAGAAAAGTAAAGAGGAATCCCTTCATCTCCCAAAGGGGGGTCAAAGAGGTCAGAACTCAAAGGGAAAGGCACAAGAATTATTAGATCAGAGACACTCCAGACGCTACAGCAGAGATGCGAACTTGGCACTGCAGACAGAACGGCACATCACATAGACTCGGTGGGTCAACACTAGGGACCTAAAACGTGCATGAAGTCCAGAGTATCCAGGTGCTGACAGGTCAAGGTTATGCCATGAAACCGCAGAGATGCAGGCACAGTGACTAGACCTCAACAAGCCGGTGCTTTCAAACCGGAAGCTATGGAAGGACCCAAAGACCGACCAGAACTAAATATGGACCCTGGTGGTTTAAGGAGGGCCCGGACCGATGCTCATGAAGCAGAAGGATCTTCAGCTGCAGGTAAGCAAGACCTCATAGAATAGCTGTTGGATCTTGCCCCTGTACCTCCCGCCCTGCAGGAATATGCTCCTGTCATGTGACGTCACTCTTGAGGAGAACGAGGAGAGAAGGAATCTTTGGAAGGCAGAGTTAACCTGAAATAGGTTTAATTAAGGAACTGAACCGACCTAATTTTTCAAACACATTTTACAGCCAAGTGTAGTAACACATTTCTATAGTCCCCGCACTACGGGTGTAGGTCTGTCTTAGATGGCTATTTGGTTCAGAAACCAGAAGACTGAAGGAGAGACCACAGCACATGCTCAGAAGAAAAATACAAGTGAGGGTCGAGAGTTCAGCCGCAGGGCTCTTTAAATCTAATGACACTGCTCTTCACGATTCTGCCAAGCTCCTCACATCTAGAGGAAGCTGCTTCTCCCTCTGGTTAACTCAGGTCACCCCTCTAATTACTTTCTGTTGTCCTGTGACCTGTGACCTGTGACCTATGACCCTTGACCCAGACCTTCCTCACAGAATTCTTTCCATTACATTGCCTCTTCTTTGTATTTGTTTTCCCACCTAGACTTTGAACTCTTCTAGACTGGAGCTGCCTCATTCATTCATTGCCTTAAGCACAACGCCTAGATGAAAACCATAAACTCACCATGTTCACAGACAGTGGTTGGTAATTTCCAGTGGATTTCCAGCCATTCGAATCTGGTCTGATGACATAGAGTAAACCCACAGAAGGAAAGAATGAACCAAGAATAAACTATGAAGCTCATTCACTTGCTATAAACTCTCCCTTTAGCAGAGAAAACACTATGCCATAAACACTTTCCTGTAACAGTTTGGTGGGGTTCGGTCATTAAGCTAAAGTTCTCAACAAGTGTCCTGAAGTTGCTTCATGTCAACTCTCCAAAGTATTTAAAAAGGAAACAGGATATGAAGGGGTTTTCTAACTTTACATGCCTAAGTTATCATACTGAATTTTAAAACTAAATGTATTCGAAGCTGATGAAATGGAGATTTTTAGATATTTGCATTAGAAAAAAAACCTTGACTTTCAGCCAGTAGATTCCCAAGGGAAATAAAAGTAGTTTACACTGAAAGCTAGGTAAGAAGGTGTAGCAGACATTCAAGAGCTGTTGCAAGGTTCTCAGTCACCTGCAGAGGGTTCTGGTTCGTTGCCTCCACAGGGGCTGTGCAGGTCAGAGTTCATCATGAAATTAGAAGAAAATGCCTGCACTCACCACAATGGCAGGAGCCAATGCATCAGAGCTAAAAGATGGGGGCTGAGGAAACTTATGATAGAGGAGGTTCCAAGCCAGATGGTAGTGGTGCACGCCTTTAATCCCTGCACTCGGGAAGCAGAAGATCTCTGTGAGTTTGAGGCCAGCCTGGTCTGCAGAGTGAGTTCCAGGATAGTGAAGACCACACACACACACACACACACACACACACACACACACACACGGGCTCATATGTTTGAATATTTGATCCTCGGTCCCTCAGTCGGTCCCTCAGTCGGGGGAAGTGTTTGGGAAGGATTAGGAGGTGTGATCTTGTTGGAGGAGGTGTCATGGGGTTGGGGCTTTGAAGGTTCAAAAGAATGGTGCCATTCTCAGTGTGCGTGCTCTTTCTCTCTCTCTCTCTCTCTCTCTCTCTCTCCAACCCTCCCTTCCCTCCCTGACTTCTCTCCTCTATTCCCCTCCTCCCCTCCTTTCCTCCCCCCTACCCCTGCTCTTAGATCAATATGTGAGCTCTTGGCTGTTCATGCCATCATGGACTCCAGCCCTTTGAAACTGTAAGCCTGATTAAATGGTTTCTTTTTTCTTCTCTTTCTCCTTTTTTAAAAAAAAAAAAAAATTTATAAGTTACTTTGGTCATGGTGTTTTGTCATAGCAATAGAAAATTAAGTAAGGCAGTAATACACATCTGTAATCTTGCACTAAAGAGGTAGAAGCAGAAGGATCCATTAGATTGATTAGTCAAAAAAAAGACTTATCCCAAAAAGAAAAAAGAGGAAAGAGGAAGAAGATAAAGAGGGTAAGGACAAGGAAGTATTTTGAGAGATAGGTTCTAAATTTAGATAATGAAGGCAAAGCTGTCAACTTTAAAATGTCCCACCTGCCTTCCAGTCTGGGCCAGTGCCCTGACTGGACCTTGGGTGCAAACTCAGCCAGTCCCACAATACCCAGAGGAAGCTCCACTCCCAGATGCTCTAACACTCCCAGGATCACAGTATCACAGAGTCTCAGGAGCTTGGTCATACCAGGATCTCAGAGTTGCAGAGGCAGCTTGACTCCCAGGAGCTCTGTCACACCCAGGATCTCAGGATCACAGGATCCCAGAATCACAAGATCCCAGAGACAGCTGGTTTCTGAGGAGTTCTGACACAACCAGGATCACAGGAAGGACAGGGCTCCAGTTAGATAAAGAGAGGGCAGGTAGCACTAGAGATAACCAGATGTGAGGAGGCAAATGCAAGAACATAAGCAACAGAAACCAAGGTTACCTGGCATCATCAGAGCCCAATTCTCCCAATCAGGACCAAAGCAAGTCCTGGATACACCATCACACCAAAAAAGCAAGATTCGGGTCTAAAATAACATCTCATGATGATGATAGAAGACTTTTAAAAGGACATAAATAACACCCTTAAAGAAATACAGGAAAACACAGGTAAACAGCTAGAAGCCCTTAAAGAGGAAACACAAAAATCCCTTAAAGAATTACAGGAAAATACAAGCAAACAGGTGAAGGAATTGAACAAAACCATCCAGGATCTAAAATGGAAATAAAAACAATAAAGAAATCACAAAGGAGACAACCCAGGAGTTAGAAAACATGAGAAAGAGATCAGGAGTCATAGATGCAAGCATCACCAACAGAATACAAGAGATAGAAGAGAGAATCTCAGGTGCAGAAGATACCACAGAAAACATTGGCACAACAGTCAAAGAAAAAGCAAAATGCAAAAAGCTCCTAACCCAAAACATCCAGCAAATCCAGGACAAAATGAGAAGACAGACTTAAGGATAATAGGTATAGAAAAGAGTGAAGATCCCCAACTTAAAGGGCCAGTAAATATCTGCAACAAAATTATAGAAGAAAACTTTCCTAACCTAAAGAAAGAGATGCCCATGAACAGACAAGAAGCCTACAGAACTCCAAATCGACTGGACCAGAAAAGAAATTCATCCCTTCACATTATAGTCAAAACACCAAATGCACTAAACAAGGAAAGAATATTAAAAGCAGTAAGGGGAAAAGGTCAAGTAACATATAAAGGCAGACCTATCAGAATTACACCAGACTTCTCATGAGACTTTGAAAGCCAGAAGATCCTGGGCAGATGTCATACAGACTCTAAGAGAACACAAATGCTAGCCCAGGCTACTATACCCAGCAAAACTCTCAATTACCATAGACGGAGAAAACAAGATATTCCATGACAAAACCAAATTTACACAATATCTTTCCACAAATCCAGCCCTACAAAGGATAATAGATGGAAAAACACCAACACAAGGAGGGAAACTACGCCCTAGAACAAGCAAGAAAGTAATCTCCTTTCAACAAACCCAAAAGAAGATAGCCACACAAACATAATACCACCTCTAACAACAAAAATGACAGAAATTAACAATCACTTTTCCTTAATATCTCTTAACATCAATAGATTCAATTCCCCAATAAAAAGCCATAGACTAACAGACTGGATGCATAAACAGGACCCAGCATTTTACTGTATATGGGAAACGCACCTCAGTGACAAAGACAGACACTACCTCAGAGTAAAAGTTTGGAAAACAATTTTCCAAGCAAATGGTCCCAAGAAACAAGCTGGGGTAGCCATTCTAATATTGAATAAAATCAACTTTCAACCAGAAGTTATCAAAAAAGATAAGGAAGGACACTTCGTGCTGGTCAAATAGAAATATTTAAGGAGTAACTTCAGCAAGTGTTATAGGTATCTGATGAATCTCAGTGTAATGGCCTTGGGAAATGCAAAGGAATGGTGCTCTTTGCTCAGAGTGAAACTAACATGTCTTCAAGGGAGAACATTGGAGGGATTTGAATTTTATGGTCACATTAGGGAGCTGAGTCCTGTATATTCTAGAAGACTAATATTTATTTTCCCTGAATTTAGTCAGGAGTTGTCAACTTATTTCTAGTCAAGTGTGACAGTAGTAAGATTTTCGAAGCCTACTGAAAATAAGTAACATTAAACATGTGATTTATGAGATTAGGTTGTGTGCTAATTTGACTGAAGTCAACTTTGTCATTTCAAAGGAGAAAAAATGAATGGCCTATAAAATTGTAAGAGTTGATCTATCAGAAATAATTTCCAATTGCATAATGTTTTTACAAAGTGATTTAATTTATTTTAATCATATTTATAATGTGAAAGTATAAGATGATAATAATATTGGCTTCTAAAGTTTTAGCCAAAAAAAATAGCATTTTAATTGTTATAGAAATTTCTACAAGTAATTTCATAATTTATTAATTCTGTATTTAATTTTGACATGTTTCTCATAATTCACCATTGTCTATAATACTGTGATAGATATCCCACAGTACATACATATTTTTGTCAACATAAATTCTTAGAAATAAGTTTAATAGATAAAATTTTGTGCACAATTTATACTTTGGTACTTGTTGGTAAATTGTTCATTAGAAGTAATGTACTGATTTGTACTGTTATATGGAACATGTCTCTAAAATTCTCTAACAATTAAATTTTATTATAAAAAAATAAAGATAATAACAAAAAATATAAATAAATAAATAAATAAAATGTCCCACCTTCCCGTGTGCCCTTCAAGCAAGGGGTATTTGTGGCCATGTGGAACTGTAAATAAATGTGAGTAACCATTGCATGGTGGTTTATAGAGGTGATAAATTTATGCCACTCTTAAGTATCCTCCATAATTCTAAACACAATAACCGGAGAAGGGAAGACAGCGCTGGAGAGGGTCTTCGTCCTTTTTTATCACTGATATTTGACATTACTGTTACTATGTATCGGAGGAAAGTTTTGGTTCCCAGCACCCACACCAGGCAGCTCACAGCTGTTAGGCTGTCCAGTAAAGAGGAAACTCCACTCCCCCAAATTCTGGCACCAGTCTCCCTCTACCAAGGAGCCATTTGCTTTTTGCTCTGGGAGGGAAGAATGGCTATCCAAGGTGCCAATTAGCACATCAAAGCACATGCCAACCTTCAGGCTTCCTTAGTATCACTAGTACTTGTTAAAGAGTCCCTGGTGTCTCCTGGCTCCTCTCATTTCACCCCCTATTCTAAATCTCTCCAACTCACGGGCTTCCCTTCCCCTAGATTCTCATTTCTAATATAACACGGTCTCTCTTGGCTCTCTCTCCCTTAGCCCTCTCTCTTGGCCATCTCCTTCTCCTTCTCTCTCATTCTGCCCCCCATCCCATGGCCAGGTCCAGTCTACTATGTTCACTCTATGCTCTGGACTCTTCCAGATGCCTGTGGCATCTCCTTCATATGTACAATAAAAACCTTCCCCTCAACGATACCAGAGGGGTCATGTCCTCAGTTTGTACAATAACTGACAGTGACTCCAGCACCCTCTTCTGCACCCACAAGCAACTGAGCTCACATGCACACAACCACACACAAATGCAGATGTACTGATAACGCGTAATTGCTGATAACACAAATCCTTTAAAAGGAAGAAATAAATACGCTTTCTATACCCACTGTGGGTTGCTACTTGACTTGTTCACTCTCCCTAGTCTTCTCTGATTTAATGTTGCCTCTGTTATTACCGCTGTGAAAATCTCCATTTGATGAGATGGGATTTGGAATCATCTCATACACACACCTCTGGAAATACCCTGAAGGACATTTCCAAAGAAATGTAACTGACAAGGTGGCACCGTTCCACGGGTAGGTCCATGGAACTGAATAAGAAAGTCCCAGACTGAATAAGAAAGAGGGAGGGAAAAAAACAGACGAGCATCAACACTTCCCTTTCTTTGCTTCCTGTCAGTCAGGACAAGAGGAGTCTCTGCCACATGCCCCTCCCTCTGCCACACGCCCCTCCCTCTGTCACACGCCCCTCCCTCTGACACATGCTCCTCCCAGAAAGTCCATCGTGCCTTTCCCAAGGCAATGATAAGCACTTCCCTCTAAATCATATAAACCAAAATAAATCTTTCCTCCTAAGAGTCTCTTTCTGTCAGGTATTTGCGTGCAGTGGGGAGGACCTGCCCCACTCATCCTCTCCCCTCATCCGTCCGCCATGCTGCCCTGCTCTTCATCTGCCTCTGACATCACTGAGCCCAGCTCACTCGGCTCTCCTTTCGTTCACTTTGGTCTCTGTGTTTCACTCTGCCCTCTAATTCCTGTGCCATCTACAAAGTCCTTGAGGTCAACACAGAGACTCGAGTAGCAAGGGATAGATAATGAGTTTTAAATGTCAAATGTTCTAAGAAAAGGAGACCTTTAGGGATGTATTTTGACTCAAACTCTTTTTTTTTTCTTGTTATTTCTAAACTAAATTTAAAAATACAGTTTCAAAGAGTTATAAATCCATTTCTATCCACACACGCAAAAATTGTCTAATTCTATGCAAAGGTCACCAAGCTACAGAAAGCATGAAAAGATGAAAACATGTTTTTTGAGAATATGGTTAATATATCCAATTTCTATGATCTTTAATTGTTTAAAATTGCTAGTTAATAGTGATGTTTTGCCATAGATCATGCCGTCCTTTCGACTTCAAAAGCTATAGTTCTGACATTGCAAGGAGCACTAGTAGATACACACAATGTATGCAAATACTTATAAGATCTCAGAATTCTCTGTCCAGTAAGAAAGGCAGATATATAAGGCATGATGCTTCCCACGCTTAATTCCAACACTTGGGAGGCAGAGACATGCCAGTCTCTTGTAAATTCAAGATCAGTCTGGTCTGCATGGCAAGGTTGAGGCCAGTGAGGGCTACATAGTGAGACTTTGTCTTAAAAAATCATAACCTCTAACTATAGGCAGGAAAAGCACTTCAATACATCAGATAGATAGCAGGGGACATTGCAAGGTATCTTGAAGGTTCAGCAGCAGAAGGAGCAGATATATCTACTGTCTGAACCCCTTGACTATTTGCTATTTGCTAACTTAGAAAATTATTTAATTCCATTGGCACAATTATCTAAAAATAAAGATAACTTAAAGTTGCTGATAGGCATTAAATGTGCTTTAGAAGCATGAGATGTGTCTGGGCTTTCTACATGCAATTTCTAAGCTCAAAAATACAGCTAACACTTGATGTTTATTTACAGTGTAAAAGATGGAACCTCGAGACTATCTGGTCAAGCTGGGTATGGTGTTCCATGCCTATAACCCTAGCATTTGGAAGGTTGACAGGATGATAGAGTTCAAGACTTTGTCTCAAAAACTAACTGTATGAGGCTGGAGAGACTGGCTGCTTACAATGGTTATTCCTAGTTTTCACCTTGACTATATCTGGAATGAACTACAATCCAGAATTGGAAGGCTCACCTGTGATCCAGATCTTGAGGCTGTTAGGCAAAAGTTTCTGACCTGGATCTTGGCATGGAGATCTTGAGGCATAGTAGACATGAAAAGCTTAGGTCCAGGCAAGATAGTTCATGCCTTTAATTCCAGGAGACTGAGGCAAGGAGATCTCTGAGTTCAAGGTCAGCCTGAGACAAAGCAAGTCCCAGATCCAGGCATGCTGGTACATACCTTTAATCTGGGCCACCTTTAATCTTCTGCTGAAGACCTACATAAGGACATTGGAAGAAGAAAAATTCACCCTTCTTTGCCTGCTTGCATTTACTTGCCAGCATATCTGTTGGAACCTACTTCTACAGAAGACCAGCTGAAACAACTAGCCTCGTGAGACTGATCAACTACTAGTTCTTAGACTTCCATTCACAGCTGACCATTGTTGGGGTAGTTGAACTACAGACTGTAAGTCATCACAATACATTCCCTCAATATAGAGAGACATTCCATAAGTTCTGTGGCTCTAGAGAACCCTGACTAATACACTGCTCTTGCAGAGGAGACAAGTTTGATTCTCAATCAAACATGGTGGCTCACAACTATCTGTAACTCCAATCCCATTAGACATTAAACATACATGGTACACAGACACACATACACATGTATAAAGTGTATATGTATAAAATAAAATACAAATAAAATCTTTTTTAAAAATATTATGTATAAAATAAAATACAAATAAAATCTTTTTAAAAAATAAGTAACCCTCGGGGCTGGAGAGATGGCTCAAAGGTTAAGAGCTGCTCTTCCAGAGGTCCTGAGTTCAATTCCCAGCAACCACATGGTGGCTCATAACTATCTTTAATGAGATCTGGTGCCCTCTCCAGGTCTTCAGGAATATATATATGTAAAATAATTTTTTTTTAAGGTAACCTTAAGAAAATACTAATGAGTAAATAAGTAGACCTTAACCCTATTAGCAGCACGCAGAGTGGGGTACATGCACAGTCCCATACTTGCCAAAGCAGTAACAGAACCCTGGTGAATCTTCAGGAGATTCTGCAATGAGTTGGACATAGACTTATTTTTAATAAATTTGTAGTCTGACCAAAAAAAAAAAGAACGGGAGTGGTGGAACAAATAAGGCATTGTATAATAAAATACTTTGCAACTTTTGAAGACTGAGATGTTGAAAGGAAAAACTTTAATTTACATCTGGGAAATTTTATATCAGAGAAGGGGGTCATAAAGATAATGATCTGGAGACAGTAGAAGCCTTCTTCTGCCTCATGACTACCGCAGGAATAAGGCACGTTTAGGTCACATGACTCCTCCACATGGTGATGGTGAAGAGCACCCTGCCATTCAGCTTAACTGGCCTGGTCTGGACTCACATGCCTGGTTGCTTACTAAGAATGGCTGGGGAAGGGGGGCTCAACCAAGCTCCTCCTGCTCTGCATGCAGTCTTAGTGCCTCTCTCTATAGTTTCCCAAAAGGACAGTCAGATTTTTTTTACATTTTTTACATGGTGGTTGAAGGCTCAGTGACTAAATTTTCTGAGTGTCGGGTACTAGAAGCCAGTCTGCTACACTGGAGAGCAGAAACTTCTACTTGTGAAAGCAATCACAAAGCTGCCCAAAGTCAAGGCGGCTATATCCTGGTGGGATGAACAAATGGTGAGTTCTATTTCTTTCCTTCTCCTTCTCCTCCTCCTCCTCCTTCTCCTCCTCCTCCTTTTTTTGGTTTTTCAAGACAGGATTTTCCTGTGTAGCCCTGGCTGTCCTGGAACAGGACACTCTGTACTCCAGGCTGGCCTCAAACTCACAGACATCCATTTGCCTCTGCTTCCTGAGTGCTGGAATTAAAGGCGTGCTGCACCACCACCACCTGACCTTGAACCTCCAAATCTTAAACCACTTTGATCTCTCCAAGAAGACATGGTTAACTGTGCCTATGCAGAACCCTAAGACAGGAGCTGGGAGGTACACATCAGGCTTGCTGACAGGGCTGTCAACAGGATTCTAATGAGACAACTTCATTGAAGCGGATTAGGCCGAGTCAAATCAAAGTGTTAAAGGCATGACTTATCATATTTCAAAGATGTTAAAGAGAGAAAAGGAAAGGGAACTGCAGGTGGGAAAAGGTGGCGAAGGGTTAGTTTGGAGGAAAACGAAGTTTAAAACAAACAAAAAAGCTAAACACTGAAGCAAAAAAATGAGAAAGAAGGATCTGAAAACAGGATGAAGAAGTGGATTGGCATCATTCCACATGAAGGGTCAATGGGACACACGGGGGTATGACAAAGCAGGGGACACTGTAGAGTGTGCACACCCCTGGGTTCCAGATCTCCAGCTCTGAAGTAGGGAAGGGAAGAGAAACAAAGCCATGAGCCAGGCATAGCACAGGCATATAACAGCAGCACCTATGAGGCAGAGACAGGACAGTGAGTTCAAGCCCAGCCTGGGCTACATAATGAGTTCAAAGTCTGAACTACACAGCAAAATTGTGTGAAAGAAGGAGAGAGGAGTGAGGAGAGGGAAGGGCGAGAAGAATGAAACAGCAGAAAAGGAAAGAAAAGGCAGAAGCCAAGGCAGATAACAGAACAGAAGAGAAGTTTGTCCACAAGTGAAGAGCTATTTCCCCTTATCAAGGGGAAGTTGACTTTTCTGCTCTCGGTCCTCAAAGCAGACCCTTCGGTCTGCCTGTCACCTTTCACTCAAGAGACAGCATCTCCTGGACCCTTAGACCCTGGGCTAGCCTGGTTTCTGCTCCAAAAAACAGTGGTCAGCATTGGAAATCCACCTGGTCATAGTTACACTCTGTATAGACACTCTCATCCTACTGTGGGCTCTGGCTAAGATTCTCTGCTACAGAAGTTTCCAGTAGGTACAAAGCTATGGTGCCTACTAAAAGTTAAGAGCTAAAGTTATCATGGTTAAACTCAACTCGCTCTTGGAGTTTGCTAAGTAGTCATATACATGTCACAGAAAACATAAAATAGAAATCTCTCAAACATTAGTCATAGCACTGCTTGCTAACTAGGGTGTCAATCATAAAGCAAATGGATCTCCTTGGCATGCAGAACAGCTAGTCTTGTCCCCAAGCTAGCTGCCTCCCAGCCTCTGCAGACTCTCTGGGGACCATGGAAGTACTGAGAGTGTGTGGGAAGAGTGTGTGACATCTCAGAGACACGAGCAAATGGTACTTGTCCTCACTGGTACTTGGTGCTGCCCCACCAACCACTAAGAATAACCAAAGTGCACACTCACACACACAAGTGGTCTGCTACCTGGTGCTTCCTGTTACTTTGGGAATCAGCTCTCAATGTTATTTTAAATTAAATCTACATTTGAAAGAACGTGCTTGTCTTTTCAGAGAGGTCACTTAGAACACACCAATACCAATGAATATCGGCATATCCAACACTTGCAACAAAGATTCCAGCTCCCAGGCTGCCCAGGGTTTGTCTACAACCCAGCAGTCCAGCAGCCCGGCCTCTAATCCTGGTGTCACTGATTAAAATGGGCCTTCAGAGTGTGGTATGTAACTCCAGCAGCTCCTGTTAAAGGCAATTAAACAAGGCTCCAGACAAGCACTGAGAAGAGAGCGGCTTACATCTCTGTCAGCATGTAGTCAGATACAATATCCACCCACTGCTCCCGTCAACCATATTACTTTTTGTAGTTTAGGTTATCCATGGCCAACTGCCATCTGAAAATATTACATAGAAATTTCTAGAATTATGCACTGGTCTGAGTCATGTGAGGAAACCCCATTCCTCTCTACCTTGCTCATGACAGGAGTCATTGTTTAGAAGTGTCCATGCTAAATAGGCACACCATCACTGGTCACTTTCCAACTTTGGTTATCAGATCAGCTGATCATGATATTAAAGTGCTTAGATTCAAGCAACATTATTTTTGAAAATGGCCCCAGAGTGCAATGACACTGGTGAGCTGGGGGGTATGGTTCAGTGGTACAGCACTTCCCTAGCATGTGGGATGCCTGGAGTTCAATCCCCAGCACTGCAAAAATCAGTCCATCAATCAATAAATACCAACACTGACGATACAGATGTGCCAAAAAAGGATGCTAGAAAGTATTTCTATTAAATCAAAAGGTAAAAGTTTTTGATCTAAAGAAGGGAAACCAGACTATGCTTAGAGAGCCATAGTAGCAATGAATCTTTAATCCAGGACCTTGTGAACAAGTAGGGGGAAACTGAGTGAGTTTTAATGTTCTAATTAAAGCTGCAAGCATCTCAGTTGCAATCTATGGCAAGTGGTTAGAAGTGAAAAGGCACTGGGTTTGCTCATGGAAGATAGGAAAGGGGAACACGGCCACTACTGGCAAGACTTCACACCAGGAAGCATTGAATCTACACTAGAACTTCAGCAAAACTCCTATTGGAGTGAGTGACGTCGACCTAGTTAGTAAGTCTGAGAAAGTGACAGAGATTCAGGAATGGATATGGAGTTTAGCACATCCGTGACTTCAGGCATCCACCAAGAATGTCGGTGTGTATCCACCTGAATAAGGGGAACTCCTGCACACACATCATTTGTTGCTTCACTGCTCCAGGAACGATGGAACCTGGGAGAAGGGAGCCCATAAATGAGTTGAACTAACATCTCACACAATGGCCAACTTTATTCAGAGCATCAGACAATTTGTACTCTGAGTTTAAGGTGGATCACCTGCGCAAAGTTTCCATGACGTCAAGCTGTGTACAAGGACAAGCCATAAAAACATGTTTTACCATAGAGGCATATAAAGGATAGCTTAAACATTTAAATAAATAACAACAGAAAGCAGTTCTGAGTAATCTGAAGTAAATCACTCCTATCTGCTACACCTGGGAAAAGCACAACACATTCCAAGAACAAGTCTGTGTTTTGAAGAAACCGAGGTCACAAGACTGTTGTCTTGTTTTCTGGGAGGTTTTTCATAGCTCTAAGAACTTTCCCCACCTGACTCCATTCTCGGACCAGGTTCCTACAGCTGGCAACGCAGCACAGTCTGCGAAATGCTTCTTTATCGTTGTGTAGGAAGACCTGAAAGTTTTGATAGCGATCATATTATCCTAAGAGATTCCAAAATTACATTTACAAGTGGAAGGCAGGGAGAAGCCGTTGTTTCCAGCGTGATTCAAGGGCCAAACATTTTTAAAATAATTATGAAGATTGGTTTAAATCTTTACAATGCATTTGTAATTATTATTGTAATGTGATGACTAAAATATTGAGACTTATTAAAAGATCTTCATCAGGGGGCTGGAGAGATGGCTCAGCGGTTAAGAGCACTGAATGCTCTTCCAGAGGACCTAAGTTCAATTCCCAGCAACCACATGGTGGCTCACAACCATCTGGAATGAGATCTGGTGCCCTCTTCTGGTGTGTCTGAAGACAGCTACAGTGCACTCATATATAATAAATAAGTAAATCTTTAAAAAAAAAAAAAAAAAAAAAGATCTTCATCAGAAAATGCACTCAACTGTAACACCTGATATTAAATCTTACAACCAGCCATGACAGTATGTTTAGGGCTGTGGCTATGGCATGGCAGTAAAGGGCTTGCCTAGTGTGTGTAGTAAGACCTTCGTTTCACTGCAAGAAGGAAAATAAATTTAAAGCCAGGCATGGTGACATGGATATGTATGCCCAGCTCCCTGTAGGTTGAAACAGGAAGAGCACAACTTTGAGGCCAGATCAACGAATGTGATAGGTTAGCCTAGAAAAAAAAAGGAGCCAGATTTTGTCTCAGAAATGAAAATAGTTTTGTTGGTTTTGTGTCTTCTCATAACAACTTAATAAAGAAGACGGAGAAGAATGCTTTCTTCCAGCCTTCATTTGTATTCTTCCCTTCACAGCCTCTTCAGTTCATATCAGTGCATAGATTATGAAATGAAAAAAGGAGCCAGACAAATGATTCGTGCTGGTAGAAACTGAACGTAAGAACTGCAGAAAATACACAAATGAGGACATTTTGATAGAATATAGATGTCTTTATCAAAGAATTCCATAGAAATTCCACAGCAATTCGGAAATAAAAGAATTCTGCAACATACAGAGCACCACCACAGATTCTTGTACATTGAACTAGCCACAGGGATTAAGGACCAGGCATCTCGTGATGCTGGAAACAGACTGACAGAAAAGGAGACACTGGAAGAGGTACGCTGGAAGCAGTTCTCCACTGGGCAGCCCTGCAAGAGAGACATTTAAAATGCAGCTCACAGCCAAGGAGTCTCCAGCTAAACTCACCGGAGGAAAGCCCAGGCCAGACAGAAGAGAGAGCTTCACATCTCACTCTATATAATTTTTTGTGACTTCAAGATCAAGTATGGGCCATAAAGGACTGTTTGGAACCGTTTAAAATGACTGCTTCCTTCAACCGATGGGTAGCACACCTCACACGAAGATGCGACCTGACAGGTGGATGGGTAAGAGATGGCACAGAGCTGTGTGTAGAACGGTGTCAGGCTAGACTGAAGCAAATGCAAGAAGGCATGCGCCTCAACTCCCCAAAGTATGCTGTGTTAATGCCTGTTTCAAAATGCCCAGAGCATTTCTCTGAAGTAGTAAGGATGAGCAGAGTTACCTAATGAGCCTGTTAAATTCATTAGCTGGGTGCTTGATCTACGTCAGTTTCCAATGGGCACTGAGCGTGGACCAGGATGCTAAGTCTGTCAGAGGCCATCATCAGTAGTGCTGCAGCAACTTTGTCCTGAAACACAGTGGCAGGGAGGGAGCTCCTCATAAACCCTTACAGTGAGGATGCAGATGGATTAATGACAGTCATTTGCATATGTAGCTTTGCCAGCTAGGATAATAATAGGCTGTAATGAAAGCTATGCCCGAGGCTATATACGCTGCCGACCTGAGGGGCTGAGGGAAGAGTCTCTCCACCTGTGTACAGGGATTTTAGAGTTTCTAAAGAACTTTAGAGAATGTGGGATATTGTTTGTAACTTAGAGAAAGTTCTTAACTGTAAATGAGCTATGCTAGATATATGCATGACCCCAGGCACTTTCGAATGCCACCATTCGCTAATCTACAAGGTACCAAATGCCCAAAGGCAGTGTTTATTTGTATCAAATACTGTCTACATAGTGACTTTCCAGGACAAGCCACAGCTACATAGTGAGACCCTGTCTCAAAACAACAAACCAAAACCAAACAAAACACTGTCTAATCACAATTGGATCTTAATGTATAAGGCTGTATTGAAATACATACATTGGACTGAAGAGATGGGTGGATGGTGAAGACTGAAATAGCTCTCACAGAGGACCCAAGTTTGGTTCCCAACACCCACGTAGGCTGGCTCACATCCACCTGTAACTCAAGTTCCATCATGAGACCTTCAGGCCTCCAACGGCACTTGAACTTGAATTCACACAGAGACATATACACAAACACCACACCACACACACACACACACACACACACACACACTACACATAATCAAAAAATAAAATATGTGTATCAAGATGCCTAATTCAAGGATTTGGGGGGGGTTGTGTTGTTTGGGGTTTTATTTCTTGTTTTTGATTCTTTGAGACAGGGTCTTGCCACCTGCCCCAGCTTATAGAGTGCTGGGGTTACAGGTAAAAGTGGCTCAAATCCATTTTGTTCTACTAGTTAGGTTGGTTTTGTTTGTTTGTTTGTTTTGCTAATTTTGATTTGGTTTCGTTTTCTTTCCCGTTTTTGTTTTGTTTTGTTTTTTGTTTTTTGTTTGGGGGGGGAGCAGTGTATACCTCTATACTCAATCATATCCTTAATTTTTTTTTTTCTCTCAGCAGAATGGCAACAATTCCTCATACCTTAGGATCACAGTGTATTTGTTAGTCATGTGTTCAGAAAGGAGACTTCTCCGTGTTAATGATTTCTTCATGATTAACTCTAGGTTGTACAAAGCAAACAACTATGAAGAGGCAGTTGTGAGGGACTGCCCTCCGGAACCAAACTGCATCCTCTACCTTAGGGAGTTGGACTGCTCCCCCTGGCAAAAGCCCATGTCTGTTTGTATCGCTCATGGCTGAGGAGGGTCAGAAGACCCTCACCTGTGTTTCCAGCCTTTCCCTACCACCTGTGGTCTGCAAATCAGCCTTAATTGGACATGAAATGAGGAAGAAGCTAGGGTATCTAGGCCTGGGAAAGCCTGTTCTTGCCTGGGTAAAGGCTTTCCAGGTGCAGCTCATACTGGGAGGAACATCCCCACCACAGTAAGTCTTCCGTGAGGAAGCCCAACAGACTCATTGTTTCTCCAGAGCGAACTTGGGTGGAATAGTGCCTCTCCTGAGTTTGTGGAGACATTGTTTCTATCTCCCACAGGAAAGGAATTTTCAACCAGAGGCTTAAAAGATAGTAGAAAGAATCTGTTTTAAAAACATTTTTCCATGGAAAATAAGTCCATCATTTAGTAAAAGCAATATTACATACATATCACTATTTCAAAATATAAAAAATTTTTTCACTTCTCATCCAGAGATGTGGAGTCAGATAACTTTTTTTTTCTAACAGTTTCTATATTTCTTTAAGGAAATTCTCATAACAGTTACATCAGTAAGAAAATTTGCTTCTTGAGTTCCTCAGAGCAAGATTTGGAGAGAACTTAAGGGTACAACATGGGGACATTTGCTTGTGGGGAGCAGGGGACAGGCTTCTCATTTCCATTTCGTTCTGTTAAGAACTGGCTCCTAACTGTTCTCTCTACTCTCCTTCCCTGCTCTCTTCTTGTCCTGGTCTCTGGTCTGTGTTTCCATTTTTTTTACATCCACAGTGAAAATCCTAACAGTGGCTGCCATGCAGTGAAGACCTTGTGTGATGGAAAAGCTGTTAACCAAAAGCATTAACCTCAGTGATGGCAGCCAGCAAAGCAGCTGAGATACCACTCTCCAGGGTAACTTTGCTTCTACTTATTGTCAGCCTCTACTTCGTTCTAACACTGTCTGCCTCACACATAGGTTCTTGTAAAAGAACTTCCATATGAGTGGTCTAAGAAAGCACAGGTAGGACGCAGCAAAGTAATACATGCTCTTGTGACTCGTAACAGAGAATTTGGATTGGGGGCCAGCGAGCTGGCTTAGTGGGTAAAGGCGCCTGCCACCAAGCCTAACAGCCTGAGTTTGATTCCCAGAGCCCACCTGCTGGAAGGAGAAAGCAGACTCCCAAAAGTTGTCCTCTACCGTCCACATGTGTGAGAGACAGAGACAGAGACAGAGACAGAGACAGAGAGAGAGAGAGAGAGGACTGTGGTGGTTTGAAGGAGAATGGCCCCATAGGCTCATGTGTGTGAACACTTCCTTAGTAACCAGGGAGTGGAACTTTCTGATAACCATGTCATAATGCAAAAAAATGCATTATGACATTTTGACATTTCAGCCAGCTTTGAAAGTCCTCATAGTCTATAACAGACTCAACACTCTTCAAAAGTTCAAAGTATCTTCTGATACACATGCTAATTTTGTTGTTATTGTTTTGGGTTTTTGTTTGTTTGTTCATTTGTTTTAACACAAAACAAATACAATGTGTGTTTTTGGTTTGGGGGTTTTGGGGTTTTGGCTTGAGAGAGGGTTTTTCTGTGTAGTCCTGATGGTCCTGGAACTCAGTCTGTAGACCAGGGTGGCCTCAGACTCAGAGATCTACATGCCTCTGCCTCCAGAGTGCTGGGACTAAAGGCATGTGTCACCACTGCCCAGCTCATGGCCATTTTAACCGTAAACCCTGTAAAATCAAAATAAAAAAGATCACATACCTCCAAAATATGATGGCGCAGAATATACATTTCAGCTCTAAGAGAGGAAAGGGAGCATAGTGAGGAATGCTGGACTGATGAAAGACCAAAAACCAACAGAGCCAGCTCCAAAGTCTGCATTTCCCGTCTGATGTCTAAGCGCTCTTCAGATCTCTGACTCTTTCCAGCTTTGTTGACTGCGACACACTCTCTTGGGCTGACTCCAAGCCTGGCCTGCCTCTCTTCTTGGCAGGTCACCCACAACTCTAGCATCTCCAACATCTTGGGATCTCCAAGACAACCCAGGCTTCATCTTCACCTCTTCACAACATGGCCTCTTTGGGCCGACATGCAGGGACAGCCCGACACACCCCTGACTTCAACAGCTTTCCTTAGCTTTTCTGCAACCTCTTTCTTATATCATTGACTATAAAGCTAGAACTGTGTGCCTGAAGCTGCCAAGTTCTTCTGCTTGATGGACTGGAACTTGGATCCCTTGTTAAATTGCATTGCATCAGCTTTCTGTTCTGATGTTCGCTGCTAAAGCCTTTCTTTTATTATATTTTCACACACTGGAAGTCTGGCTGGGTGGAATCTTGCCCCGAGGTCACTGCCCCTTTATTCCATTTAGCGTTGACTTTTCTTTAATCTTCACGTCTCCTGGGACACTAGAATTAACTCCATTACACTTTCTGGTGCTCCTTTTCTCCTCTGCCAAACCATTCGTCCAAAACTGTTCCACTGAGCCTCAAGATTTTTTGGACAAGGGCGGAAAACAGCCACATTCTTTGACAAAATATCACAAGAACAGTCTCTAGGCCTCTTACTGATTTGTGAGAAATTTGCCAGCTTCTAAGAATATCTATCCCAATTTTATATTCTGTGTTTAGGCGGAAAAAAAGACATGATAGGTTCAGGACCCACTGGACCTTCAACCAAAATTCCATTAATCACCCGACCTCCCTAAGGCCTGTCTTAACTGAAGGGCAGCAATGTTTCTTGGGATCTTTTGTAGTCAGCATTAATTCAGAACCACTGTCCAACAGACCCCAGAAAGTCTGATTGTCTCCTTTCCCAGAGTATACAGTTACCCTTATAGATGACTGTAGGTCCCTCTGGGGAAGGACTAGAGAAAGGCTAAGGTAAAACTTTTAGATATTTTATCAAGGTCTTTCTTCAGGGAAACCTGGCCATCCCTTCAGTCAAGGGGTTCTGGGTGTGCAGCAATTTCTCCAGCCCTAAGGTCTGGCACTAGAAAAAGGGGACAGCAAAGCTCTTCAGATGTCCTGGAGCCTTTCTCACCATTTTTCATCTTAAAGGATTGGTGATGGGTAGGTCTTCTGGGCCTTCCCATTGTGGAGGATTAAGTTTTACACAGGGTATCTACTCTCACATGGCAATTTCCCTGAGCTTTACCCTTCATCAACACTAAGCCGAGGGATATCAGGCATCTCCAACTCCTTTTTAGTAGGCTATCTTTTGACAAATGTTTCAGTCAACCATTCAAGCAAACTTTTGACATTTATTTTTTTTTAACTGAGCTTCCATGTTAAACCTAGACTCTCCATTCAGTGGGTTCACATCAATAAAGTCAGCCTGATCTAGTGTTATGTTCCTTCCACCACTACCCCACACCCTTTAAATCCATTCCCACACATATTCCCCAGACTTCTGCTTGAATGAACATTAAGCTCTTTAGTAGTGTAGCACACCTCCTCATGGACTACACTTTCTACCTCCCCTCTAGGAGCCTGCTTAGCCTTAAGTCTGGTTTATAGGTCTAAAAGCAACTATTTGTGGGTTCTGAGGGACATCAGTATTGTCTTGCCCTAAATCTCTTGCAGAGAAAGTCACTGCTGGTTTAGCAAACAATGAAGGATCAATTTCTTCAGTCAAAGGCAGAAAAGACAATAATAACTAATTTAAGAGGTCAGGGTAGAAATACATCTTCCACTATGAGTGGAGAGACTACTTCCTCAGGCGAGATAAACCCTTGAGAATCTGAAGAATCAAAGTTCTCAGCCTCCATAGAGTCCTCCCACACCCCCATCCCAAATTACAGGACTCCATTCTTCACCAATTAGTATTTTTACTTAAACTGTCACTAATACTCTCTGTTTTAGTTTCCGTTTTATTGCTGGGAAGAGACTTCATGACCATAGCAGTTTTTATAGAGGAAAATACTTAGTTGGGGCCGGCTTACAGTTTCAGAGGTTCAGTCCTTTATCGTCATGGCGGGAAGCATGGCAGTCTGCAGGCAGACATGGTGCTGGAGAAGGAGCTGAGAGTTCTACATCTTGATCTGAAGGCAGCAGAAGAAGTCTGTGTGGCACACTGGGCATAGCTTCACACAGGAGACCTAAAAGCCCACCCCCACGTTGACACACTTCCTCCAATAAGACCACACTACACCAACAAGGGCATATCTCCTACTAGCTCTAGCCAAGCATTCAAACACAAGAGTCTATGGGAGGTCATTCCTAGTCAGCCACCATACTCTCTGAGAATAGGTCATGAATTGTTGCTGTAATTCCTTAAATTGAGGGCTTTGGTTTGGTTTTCTACAACTTAAGTTTTGTGGTTGCTGGAGAGAATATTCTCTTCCAGGGCACACTTAAAAATCTTTAGACTATTTATGTGCATTTGAAGACAGTTAAGTTATCACTGAATTCATTGTTATCCTTCACCATATTCTGAGATGCCAGACGTTGGTTAATTTTATTCCTTTGTTAATTTATCAAGGGATGCCAGGAACAACCAACCAGCAGCATCATTTTCCTTATTTTTCCCCAGATTGTCAAAATTTTTATATACAGAGTCACTAAGTCTTTTGCCTCTGACAACTGGTGAATCAAGATAATCAAATACATTTGTTTGATGTTTGTAAAATGGTTCACACCATGGGCTTGCAGTTCTCTCTGAGCTTCCTGGAGAGACTTCAGTAACTAGAGAGGCTTTAGTAATTACAGGTGTTGGCTTATTGGAAACCCCATTCCAGATACTGAAAAGATTCATTCTTATACTTTGGTCACTCTAGAACCACTCCTGGTGCCAAAGTCTGTTTTAGTCAGGGTTCTCTAGAGGAGCAGAACTTATAGACCACACACACACACACACACACACCACGGTTTATTAGAATGGTGTTGTTGTGGTAAATATTATTTCGAGGGGTTTCTACCCCACTAAGACCATATAGTTCCCAGATAAAAGACACAACCCTTTATATTTACAAGAAACCTTAAAAGCACTAGAGCTAAAAAAAAATAAAATAAAATAAAACGAAAATAAAAAAATAAAGAAAATAATTTTTTTAAAAAAGCACTAGAGCTGGGCAGATATCAACCCTCTATGCTATTTTGTCTACTTCCCTATCAATAACCCCAAGATTTCACTTGCCATGTTACACCTGGACCGCTCCTACTCCACCAGGCTGGCCCTTATGGCCATTTGCTCACCAACACAAAGCTAATCCTGTTGACAGATAACATCTGAACATTGCATAGGTTTCCCTGATTGGCTGTAACGTGCTTACCTGATATATTTGGTAAAAATCTTGACTTCTTACTTCCTTATGCTTTGTAATGATAGACAGACAGTTCATGAACCTCATCCATAGTGAAATGTGTTACTCAGGGTGACCTGAATCCATGTTCCCTGGCCAAGGTCACTGATATTTGGCTCGGAACAAACTGTCCCTTATTCTCTTTGAAATGAGCCCGTGCTTTATATGGACACAGTCTTGAGTTTTACATTCTTGAGTGCTACTTTTTTTCCTGACTCACATGACAAAATTGCTGTGCCCATATTTCTGAGTCCAGAAGAAACTTTTATGTTTTCGGATACTATGGTGTTCTTAGACAGGGTCTCGCTATGTACGCTCTGCAATCCTCAAACTCTGATCCTCCTGTCTGGGGCATCATATTAAAGGAGCCAACACACCTACTCAAAAAGAACTTGTGCTTGTTTTGCCTAACATGGGTCAGTCACCCAGCTGGTGCAAAAGAAAGGACATTTTACCTAAAAGACATGTTTGTTATAAATCGAAGTTTTAAGCCAGGGATAGTAACACATACCTTCAATCCCAGAACTTAGGAGGCAGAGGTAGCCAGATCTCTGTGAATTCAAGGCCAGCCTGGTCTACAAAGTGAATTCTAAAACAGCCAGGACTACATAGTGAGAACCTGTCTCAAACAAACAAATAAGCAAACAAACAAACAAAAAATGAAACTCTGAATTAAAATGTTTCACAAGGGAAATGTCTCTGTGCATAAAGCACTTGCCACACAGCTTGAGAAATGATCTAGAATAACCATGGAAGCTATTCAGTAGTTCATAGTCTATAATCCCCTACAGGGAGATGAGAGGCTGAGGCAGGAGAATCACTAGAAGTCTGCAGGCTGAGCAACACAGCAGTATACAATGAGACCCTCTGTCACACATTGGGAGGGGACTGACACCTGAGGTTGTCCTCACACCTGAAACATATACAAAACACTATTTATATATAATCATACATATATATATTAGATAAATTAATATTCAAAGTTCAATAAACCCTGACAGGGTTGCCAGATTTAATAAACAAAAATGCCGGACACCTATTTAACTTCTAGTTTCAGAAAATTAATAAGCCATATGTTCAGCATAAATATGTCCATGTACTATTTGAAGCTTGCTTGTGTATATACTTAAAAACTGGAAATACTTAAAAACTATCAATTCACCTGGGCATTCTGACTTTCGCCTGGCAATCCTGCTAATGGAGAGTAACTAACTGTGATGACTAATTTCACTATCAACTTGATTAGATCTGGAAACACCTCTGGGTTATCGCAGCACACCTCTGTGTCAGGAAAGGGGAAAGGAGTTTCCAGGGTCAATTTGACGATGAGGGCTTTGACCTAATGAATGGTACAATCTATTAATTGCTCAGAGATACTGGGACTGTGGAAGGCTGGGCCTTGTTGGAGGTAATAGACCACAAAGGGTGTGTCCTTAGGGTCTAAGGTCCTTGGCCCTTCCCTTTTACTATGCTATGCTGCTTTCTGTCCACCAGGAGGGGAACAGTCTCCCCCTCCACATCCCACTGTCACATGATGGTCAGCCTCACCTCAGACCCAAAATAATGAAGGCAGCCAGACAGTCCTGAACTGTGTGGAGAGTCGAGCCTTCTTCCAAGTTGTCTATGGCAGGTATTTTGTTGCAACAGCACAGTAGTGGCTAACTAGAAAAGCAATCTTATATTTCTCTGGAAACCAGGCTTCCCAGGAAGTAAATATCAGTAGAGAATGCTAGGAAGGCTCTCCCTTTTAACAAAAGTCTGGCTGCAAGTTATAGAAGTTGTCTTCTTTACTTTTCTATTGCTGTGATAAGACACCATGTTCAAGGAAGGTTACAAAATAAAGACATTGCTTGGGGACAGGGCAGCTAGAGAGATGTCTAAACAGTTAAGACCAGAGTTCAGTTCCCAACACCCACACTGGGTGGCTCACAACCATCTCTAAAACCCAGCTCCAGGGATTCAATGACTGCCTCTGATCTCTACAGAAACCCACACACATGTGCACAACCACACACACACACACACAATTTAAAATAAAATAAATTAAAAAAAAAAAGTTTACTTAGAGTTTACATTTCAGAGGGTGTGTCCATGATCATCATGGCCAGGAGCATGGCAACAGGCAGGCAGGCTTGAAGAATTAGCTGAAGCTTACATCTGATCCACAAGCATGAGGCCAAGAGAGTGCTAACTGGAATGATATTGTGTGAAACCTCAAAGCCCACACACCTTCTCCAACAAGGCCATACCTCCTAGTCCTTCCCAAACTGTTCCGCCAACTGGGGACCAAGTATACAAATATACAAGCCTATGGAAGCCACTCTCATTCAACCACCACAGAATCATATAGTTCCTCTTAGAAAACAAGTTCACAGCCTCAAATGGTGGTGCATGCCTTTAATCCCCAGCACTTGGAAGGCAAAGATAGATATATCTCTGTGAGTTCAAGGCCAGCTTCAGATCAGCCAGAGCTACATAGTAGCGCTGACTCTCAAAAAACAATTGTTTTCCACATGCACACAGACATCTGCACATACATGAACATGTATATATACCATGTGGGCACACACACACACACACACACACATGCAAATGATAAAAATTAAAATAGTATGCCTAAAGTGTCTTTTTTTGCATCTTTATTTTTCTCCATGTTTACAAAAGCATTCTAAGCTATTAAAATCATAATTTTAAAACAGGAAAGCAGACCATTCTTGTCTGAGTCTGAGACATATTCATTAAAAGACTCTGGCAGCAAAGGTTGTGATGGTCTTCAATGACCATAGACACAGAGGAAAGGCATTACAACACATGAGGAAGAAACTCTGCCCATTCTAGATATCATCTTAACTAGCCAGAGTGTGCAAATAAGATCTATGGAGACCTTCCCCTGCTCTTGGCAGAAGGTATAACATTTCCATCAGGGAAGCTTCAGAGATTGTTGAAGCCAGGGAAGGTAAGGACAGTGATGCTGAGCTAGGTAATCCCAGAACTTCAAAAGCTGTAGCAGAAAGATTGCCATGAGTTCAAGGCCAGCCTGGACTATATGACAAGTACTCTAATCTCAAGAAAAGAAATGAGTTAAAGAAATAGGCAGGCAGGCAGATTCACAGAGAGATCCATGTTATTGTAAATCAGAGAAGATGGCTGAGGAGACTGTGAAGAAAATCACAGAACTGCTCAGGGCAGAGAGGTGAGGGACATTTTACTCAGTCCCCAAAGTATCCCTGACATTCATCTCCACCAATTCCTTCCCTACTGCTATTGCCAGAAAACCATAAATGGTGGAATTTGGTCACAACACCATTAGTGGTAGGGGAGCTGAGGGGAGGCATAACGGACAATGCTGAGCATGCCCACAGGGAACGTCAGTGATGTAATGGATAAGTTTGAAGAACGATTACATTCAGATTAAAAGCCACCTTTGCTGAGACTGTTAGCCTCATATCCTCAGCCGAACTAAATTGAAGAAAACTGAGGTCACATTCACCTCATCCCTCCAGTGTTTAGGAAAAGATAGGAGCAATGATGCTTGCCCAGCCCATCCTTGGAAAAGCACAACTGCCCCAGTAGGTAAACATGGCCATCCTCTCCCTTCTAACTTACAGGATGAGTGTTCCCATGAGTACTACAATCGAAGGCCATCAGTGACCCTCCCAGCTATCACAGTGTGATTTCATTCTCCTAGAGCTTACTTGTTGGAGAGAGTATCCCATAATTGCTTGCATCTGTTTAGGGAATGGGGCTCGAGACTACCCAACACAAACAACAGAAAGGGCAGGTCATTCATTAAAGATAAAGCCAGGCTGGGGGAAACTCATAATATTTAGAATTAGGGTATCATCTCCGTGTAACAGTACGAAACAAGGGGGACTTGTTACGTCCTAGCACTTGGGACTCTGTTAATAAGGCCATGCCCAATTTCTGGTTATCTTCATCGGTTGACTACTTGTGCAAATGAAAACCTCGCCTTTTCTTTCATTGGTGGGCTCTGCTGTTTAACTATTTGAAGTTCCAGTTTCTAGAAACAACGATCACCAAATCAAACGAATGTGTGTGGCACTCGCCATGAACTTGGCTGGATATTAGGTCCTATGATGGATTAAAAAAAAAAAAAAAAGACACAAGCAGGGCTGGCTTGGTCTTTAAAGGATAGGCTGACAACCAGGACACAAGCAAGGTCTAGCCCTTGTGCTTAGTGGGGGTGGGGTGGGCTTACATTCCAGCAGAGAGCTGCAATTCAGAACAGGAGTCACTAATACCAGAAGTGAGAGCATAGCAAGTGCCCACAGGAGAAGCCAAGTATTGCAAAAATACAAAAAGAACAGGTATGGGCACTGAGCAACCTCCATGGATAAAGGCACTTGCCTCCGAGCCAGGAAACCTGAGCTTGGTCCCCAAAACTCCACATAGTAGAAGGAGAAAACCAACTTCTACAAGGTGTTTGCTGACCTCCACGAAGTGTGTACATACTTGCACACACACTAAATAAATTAGTGTAAAACTTTAAGGGGGGATAGCGGGAGGAAAAAGAACAGATCATTTAGGTTTTCCTGGAGGCAGACACTTAAAACTGTTAAATACATAGAATTAGACCTGATAGACTTGATAAATCCTCAGTGTGTATTATTTCAAAGCCAGCAAGACCCTTTCTCAAAACAATAAAGAAAAGCACAGACATAATAAATGGCTTGATGGCAGCACCATTGGATGTGGGGCCGCTGAGGGGCAATGAAATGTATAAGCTTTAGGAACAACTGCAAGTAACAGATACTCCTGCCATTTTGGTGGGCTTGGAGTTCGTTTTGGTGGTTGTTTTTCCTTGACCAATTGCTGCCACCAGTATTCCATTCCCTTGTTTCTGTCATAATGCCCACTTTCTCCTTTAAGGCATCTATCTTTTCTGACAGTCATGATCCAGTAGAGCTCTGAAGATGCAATGAGAGTTCAGAAGTTGGTCGTGGTGGCCAGTACCTGTGATCACAGCTTTTGCAAACTGATGCAAAACAGTATGGAGTTTGAAGCCAGCCTGGGCTGCCATAGCAAGACTGGGGGGGGGGGGGGGGCGGAACAGAGAGGGGGGGAAGAGAGGGGAGAAGAGGAGAGGGGAAGGGAAGAAGAGAGAAGGGGGAGGGAGAAGACGAGAGGGGAGAGGAGGGAAAATCCTTCTTCCTTTGCACAGAGGGCTAAGCCTGGAAGCTGTGTTGAGCTGAGCTGATGAGCACTAAAAGGTAGGGAGGTGGAAAATTCCAGAATGGATGAATTCTTTCAACTCTTTAAAACTGGGGAAAGGGTGATATGTAGGACAGAGACTTGGAGAGCTGAAGGATCTAATGAAGGTCAACTTGTGTGTGGTTTTCTTTTTTTTTTTTTCTAAGATTTATGTTATTTATAGGAGTACACTACACTGTAACTGTCTTCAGACACACCCGAAGAGGGCATCAGATCCCATCACAGATGGTTGTGAGCCACCATGTGGTTGCTGGGAATTGAACTCACGTCCTCTGGAAGAGCAGCCAGTGCTCTTAACTGCTGAGCCATCTCTCCAAGCCCTAGTCAGTTTATTTTTAATGGCATGTAGCTGAAGGTTATTTGAACACTGTCCTGGCTGGTTTTGTGTCAACTTGACACAAGCTGAAGTTATCACAGAGAAGGAGTTTCAGTTGAGAAAATGCCTCCATGAGATCCAGGTGTAAGGCATTTTCTCAATTAGTGATCAAGGGGGGAGGACCCCTTGTGGGTGGTGCCATCCCTGGGCTGGTAGTCCAGGGTTCTATAAGAGAGCAAGCTGAGCGAGCCAGGGGAAGCAAGCCAGTGAGAAACATCTCTCAATGGCCTCTGCATCAGCTCCTGCTTCCTGCCCCGTGTGAGTTCCAGTCCTGACTTCCTTTGGTGATGAACAGCAATGTGGAAATGTAAGCTGAATAAACCCTTTCCTCCCCAAGTTGCTTCTTGGTCATGATGTTTGTGCAGGAATGGAAATCCTGATTAAAACAAACACCACAGGAAGAACCCAAGAGGGATCAAAGGTGAGTGTGCTTGAAATATGAAAATAAGATTCTTGGAAGGTAAAAGGCAATTCCATCCAGAGCATAGGTTGGCAGGTCCTTCAAACAGAGCGGAGGATGGCTGATGGCTGCAGATGGAAGGAGAGTATGTTTGGTATCAAAGACAAGAGGTTACTCACAGACAGTGGCTTCTGTTTGGAGGAATGCGGGTAACAGGGCTCAGTGGTAGTTAAAGCATGTATTGTTCTTGCAGACTGAAACTAATTCCCAGCACCTACATCATGTGACTTGCAACCCAGCTCCAGAGGACTGGATGCCCTCTTCTGAATTTTGAAACTGAAAAAGAGCTTTAGAACCAATAAATAAAGTTTGTGGCCTGTTTGTCAATCTGAACACTTGAAAAGTATTTTATGAATTACCTACTACAGACTACTTCAAACATCCAAATTTAATCACTAAAGATAAATGCATTATCTAAATAAATAAGTACTTTGCCTTTGGGGTATATATATAATATATAATATATATATTATATATTATATAAATAGCCTAATTTCATCACAAAATTTTAAAGGTGTTATAAACAGTTGCCTAACATAAATCAAGATCCATACTTGCAAAAGCAATATCACCAACATCTATTATCTGCTGTGATTGATCATCTATCTATTTACCTCAGACTCTTCTAAAAGCCAATCTGAGTATGCACTGAAAGGCAAATTTGATCTAAAAATAGGGGTGGGTGGATTTTAAAAACCAATGCATTGGTGGTTGCAGATATTTAATTCTTCATCTTAAACATATTCATGAACTAAAATAAAAGCAATTATTTGGTGGATCACAATACCCAAAGTAATGTGGAACATGACCAAGATGGCTGTACTCATGTTTTATTTATTTGTTTTGTTGAGACAGTGTCTCTTATAGCCCAGGCTGGCCTTGAACTCACAGATTGCCAAAGATGGCTTGAGTTGCTGATCCTCCTGCTACCACTTCCCAGATGCTGAAATACAAGTGTGTGCTACACCCTGCCAATTCCTAGAAGTTTCCAGAATACAACTTTAAATGCAGTGTTGACAAACTAACATTCAGAGATCAAACAGATCGCCTATAACGAATTTTAGGCTCAAATGTATCTCATTGCATTATCATTTTTTTCTCTTCTTTCTTTTTTTAAGGAATATTTATTTATTTATTTATTTATTTATTTTATGTGAGTACACCGTAGCTGTCTTCAGACACACCAGAAGAGGGCATCAGATCACATTACAGATGGTTGTGAGCCACCTTGTGGTTGCTGGGAATTGAACTCAGGACCTCTGGAAGAGCAGTCAGTGCTCTTAACCTCTGAGCCATCTCTCCAGCTCCGCATTATCATTTTTTCAAACCATTCCATCACTATTTTTTAAAACACCATCAGCAATTATGAGCCATTTTCTAATGCTCTGACTTTTACTGTTCTTTTTAACAGAGATTCTTTAGTCCTTTGTCCTGCATTTGATGCCTTTTACAGTGTAGCTAATTCTTGAAAATGCCTCTCTCTCAAAAACCCTTACAGCTGGGTGCTGGCAGGGATGGAATATTCCTTTCATCCTAGCACTTGGAGAGTGCAGAGATAGGTGGTCTCTGTGAGTTTGAGGCCAGCCTTGCCTACAGAGTGAGTTCCAGGATAGTCAGGACTACACAGAGAAGAGAAACCCCATCTGGGAAAAGGAAAGGAAAGGAAAGGGAAAGGAAAGGAAAGGAAAGGAAAGGAAAGGAAAGGAAAGGAAAGGAAAGGCAAAAAACAAACAAACAAGCAAAACTTTCAACCATCTTTCTCCCCTAGTCAATGTGGAAGTTGTTCAAAAAATTAAAACTAGAACTGCCCCTAAGATCCAGCTCAATACCCCTTGATTGGTGTGTGAAGGAATCTGAATCAGGATATAGAAGAGATTCTTACACATCTGTGTTCATTGCAACAATTGCCAAGATAAGGAATCACTCTAGCTGTCTATCAGCAGATGAATAGATTTTTCAAACAAAATAAATATACATGTAGTGGTTTAATTGAGAATGGCCCCTTAGCCTCATATATTTGAATGCTTTGTACCCAGCTTGGTGGATCTGTTTGGGAAGGATTAGGAGGTGTGGCCTTGTTGGAGGAGGTGTGTCACTGGGGTGGGCTTTGAGATTTCAAAAGCCCATGTCTTTCCCTGTTAGCAAGTTCTCTCTCTCTCTCTCTCTCTCTCTCTCTCTCTCTCTCTCTCTGTGTGTGTGTGTGTGTGTGTGTTTCATTGTTTTCTTAACCTGTAAGCTCTCAGCTCCTGTTCCAGCTTCCACCTGTTTGTTGTCACTCTGTCTGCCACTCAATTAGACGTCACTTTCAAACATGGCTGCTTCCTTCTACAACCTAACGTTATGTTCATGTTGAGGATTAAAGGTGTGTACTAAAAGTGTGTCTATATTCTAGCCAGATGGATTAAAGGGTGTGCTAAGGCTTAGCCACACCACAACTAGAAATGGGTGTTTCCAGGAAACAACACAATCTTGGGGCTCACAGTGTGGTCAAATATCCTGCAACACCAGAAACCATGTAGAAGCTGGAAACAATATGGTTTTTCTGTAATCTCAGTGTGCCTACCTCCAGGTGAGAGGCAGAAACAGGAGAATCCCTGGGAGCTCATGAACCAGCTAGCCCGAAGGTAATGAGTGGACAACAAGAGACTCTCAGACAAGTTGGAAGGTAAAAACAGCACCCAAGGTTGTCCTCTGATCTCCTCATGGACATCATGGCATGCATGTGCCCACAATTATACATAGAAGCATATCACAACAACAACATAATGTTGTGGATGACTCTGGGCTGATTGTAATTTGATGCTAATTCTGCCCTCCTGGGAGGGGCTTCAGACAAGGAATGAGTTACACCTATGACTTCTTGTGAACCAATCCCCTAATGAATAAAGGAGCCAATCACTGATGGAGTAGGAGGGACTTCTGGGTCAGGGGAAGAGAGGAGGAGGAGAGAGGGAGAGTGCCTTTTGGGACGGGTACAGCATGTAGTAGGTAAGATGTAGCTAGCAGAGTCTCCTGGTATCATGGTGGATCCACAAGGATTCGACACAAGAGGAATCAGACTTTGATAAGGTTTACAAGATTAGGTTTTAGTTGATTCACCCAGAGATTGAGATACTATTGTTTCTGAGCTAAGTTTGTGTTGTGTTTTCCTTCATGTGGAGGCTTGTCTGGGTTCAAGAGAAAAAGGTACAGCAGCAAAGTGTGGGTTTGCCTGATGTGCACCACAGAGGCCATGGGGGTATTAAAGCATGGGGCTGGCGTGGTAGAGACCGGTCAGTGGGAACCTAGTGAGCTGGGTGGAGAGATCGTGGAGCTCTGAGTCAGAGCTCCATGAGATGAAAGCAGGTTGGCCATTGCCTGCCAGTGCATGGCTGGCCAGCCCACCCGGATGAGAGGACCAGGACATAATGCAGGGATATATGCCATATATTCCTTCTTTTTTAATATTTCCCACAACAACAAAAACAAAACAAACAAACAAACAAAAATGTTATTTTCAAGGAGAGAATAGAAGTTTTCCCTTCTGGCCTGAGTGATGGCTCAATGATTAAGAGGGATAACTGCCCTTCCAGATGTCTGAGTTTAGCTCCCCACACCCAGGACAAATACATACTCATGGCCACCTGTAACTCCAGCTGCAGAGGATCTGATGCCTCTGGCTCCATGGGCAAGTGAATCCACATGCACATGCCCACCCACATACTTCTACATAATTAAACAACAGCAAAAATGGTGATTTGTGGAGGAGGGGCAGGCTCAAGACAGGGTCTCTCTGTAGCCCTGACTATTCTAAAACTCAGCTGTACACCAGGTTGGCCTTGAACTAGGAGATCCATGTGCCTCTGCTGCCCTATTGCTGGGGTCAAAGGCATTTGCCACCATGACCCAGTGAGCAATAGTAATTTTTAAAAGAGTTTTCTCTTACAAAATTAAGTTATGGACATCCACACAATTTTATACCATTAGCAGAAAGTCAAAGCATTTCATAGACTGGTCCATAGAATTTCTCTAGGAACTCAGAGTAAATTCTGTGTACACAGGGGGACAGGTGTTTATCTTGTTTTTCTCTTGCTTCTTTTAAAAATAATGTTTAGTATACAAAAGAATGGGTCTTATTATGACATATTCAGGCATGTAAACCATAAGTGGGTCATATTTGCTCCCCACCCACCCTGATCCAGCCCTTTCTCACTCCTTCCAAATAGTTTCTATTCTATTATTATGTCATGTGTGTGTGTGTGTGTGTGTTTATATTAGTGTCCCAAATTATATATCAAAATATGTGATTTTGTTTTTCTTCTCCACCATTATCCTCTGTGGTCCCTTCCTTCCTCTCTTTAGACTCCCCCCTCCCCATCAGAGCCTGTATCACATGATATTTGTCTCCCTCGATTTAACTTATTATCTTTAACATGATCATCTTCATTTCTGATGTCATCATCATGACATTCCTGAAAATGTCAATTTTTCATTCTTTACAGGTAAACAAAACTCCTTTATGGAAACATACCACGATTTCTTAATCCATTTATCTCTTGATGAACATCTAGACTGATTCTATATTAGCTGTGGTAATATTACATTTAATATTATGTAGTGTCATGGCTTTACTGGAATACTTTATGGTACACATATGTGATAAGTGCTGAAGTCCACTATAACAAAACTTCAATTCTGTTACCGAAGCTCACGGGGGTGAGAAATACAGCAGCAAGCGGTACAGCCCCACTCATCAAGAAGACAATCAATGATTAGACCATTGCCTAAATTCTTTTTTTGGTTGGTTGGCTGTTTTTTGTTGTTGGTTTGCTTTGGTTTTGTTTGTTGTTGTTGAGACAGGTTCCTACCTTGTAATCCTGGCTGGCCTGTAACTCACTATGTAGACCAGGCTGACCTCACACTTACAGAGATCCACCACCGTTGCTTCCATGCACACCCTGAATATTGACTAATTTCAAAGTTAGTATAACTTTGTATAACACCAAGATAGTGTCAATGCCTTGAGCTGTGTTATCAAGGGTTTAATTATGACCTGTTTAGAAGATTATACCACCAAAACAAAACCTTTGGATTAAAAAAATTATTCACATGCACACACACACACACACACACACACACACACACACAGAGAGAGAGAAAACGAAGAAAGAAAAGAAACAGAGGAAAGAAGGAGGGAAGGAAGAAGAAAAGTATGGTGGTACAGGTCTTTAATCCGAGCTCATAGATGGCAGAGTCAGGCACATGTCTGTGAGTTCAAAGCCAGCCTGATCTACATAGTAAGTTCCAGGCAAATCAATACTATATACTAAGACCTTGTCTTAAAAAAAAAAAAAAAAGCTCTCCGGTCATATGAGCATGATTTCTCCATATCTTTTGACCAAAGTATGTGGCATCTTCAGCAATAGCGTCTGACCAGTAAGTTCTGGATGGTAACTGAGAGCAATGTCAACGTTAAGTAAAAGGAGGAGCTGGAGCAAGGGCTCAGCAGTTGGGAGCATTTGCTGCTCTTGCAGAGGACCTGGGTTCAGTTCCCAGCACCCACATGACTCCTCACAAAGGTCTGTAAGTCCAGTTCCAGAGCATCTCATGCCTCTTCTGACCTCCATGGGAGTCTGCAGGCAAACAATGTACATACGTACACTCGGGAACACACACATACACAGAAAACTAAATAAGTATTTTAAAGAAAAAGAATGTTACAAAAGATAAGAGGGGAAGAACAAGAAATTTAAGAAAGGTTGCTCAATAATAAAGAGTGCATAACAGATAAATGTAAGAAGGGGGTGGACATGTATAAAGACAGACTGCTGAGAGCAGAGCAGAAATTTAAAGAAATTTAAAGGGGAAATGGCAAGTGATGTTGGAATAGCTCCTTTCTGGTCCTCTGAATCCAGAGTCTTTTGTACCAAGTGTCTGATTCTTCTTGCCCGATAAGTGAGTCCTGCACTGGTGTTATCCTGTTTCTCCATGCTTTTTTTTTGGTTTGGTTTTTCGAGATAAGGTTTCTCTGTGTAGCCCTGGCTGTCCTGAAACTCACTCTGTAGACCAGGCTGGCCTCAAACTCAGAAATCGCCTGCCTCTGCCTCCCAAGTGCTGGGATTAAAGGCGTGCACCACCACTGCCTGGCTTTCTCCATGCTTTTCAACTCTCCTGTCACCTTCTATGGATTTATGATCTTTTACCACTTCCTCTTTCTGGAATATAGTTCTTCCTGGCTATTCAAATTCACCACCACCCAGAGCAGTGGCTTCATGGCTTCTTGGCTTCTCATCCTCCATGTTTACAGCAGTCCCTTACTGTCATTTTCTCCATCTCTACATTCTCAGCTCTCTCCCTCCCCCTCTCATGTGTGCTCTCTCCTCTCTCCCTTCCTTCCTCCTTCCCTCTCTTCTCACATCCCTCTCTCCCTCCTCTCCTGGAGTCCTCCTGTCCAAACAGCATCCCCAGCCACATCCAACAACCAGGGCACGCTGAAAACTGTTCGCATTTGAAATCCTAATAACCTCCCAGCTGGTCCTATTGCTGGCTCACCTCCCACATGACACCCACTCTAGGGTCCCCTAGTTTAATCCATTACATCATTCAGGTGCCTTTACTCCTCTTCCTAAATCACTTAGCAACCATCTAACCAGGATTTGAAACAAGCAGCCCGAGCCTCTCCTCCATGTCACCTACTTCCTCCTCGGAGACTCAACCTTTGCCTTTCTCTCCTACTGACCAGTCCTCAGAGCACCTCACCATCAGCACTGTCTCACTGGGATGCTGCTCCAGCTGTCACAGTGCTTCAGGCTGGGCTCTCAGTCCCCATTTGCTTCTCTTGTTTTTCTCTTTCCTAATCTCTCTCTCTAAAATGCGTATTCCTCTCTTCTTGCCTTCAAGGCTATGTGCCTTTACTAGCTTCTCTGAATTTTCAAGTAATTCCATCGTGAGCATAAAAATCTTCAAAGTAAAATATGAAAACAAAACAAAAAGTATCACAGGAGTTGTCAGATTCACTTTTCAAAAAATAAACGATAAACATGGAATCCCCTTAGGTGAAACTCAGAAATCCTAGGCTCAAGCCTCTTCCCAGGGAGAAGCATGGTCTTGATTCTAGTGTTCATAATACTAATGCATATGCAATTTTCATGCATATTATATGTGATATAAAGCTATATATGCATATAATGATTTTTTTTCAGGGTTAAAAACTTCATGTTGAATCCCAGCACTTGGGAGGCAGAGGCAGGTAGATTTGTGAGTTCGAGGCCAGTCTGGTCTACAGAGTGAGTTCCAGGACAGCCGGGTCTACACAGAGAAACCCTGTCTCAAAAAAACAAAAAACAAAAAACAACAAAAAAAAAAACTCTATGCTGGGGGCTGGAGAGATGGCTCAATGGTTAAGAGCACTGACTGTTCTTCTGGAGGTCCTGAGTTCAAATCCCAGCAACCACTTGGTGGCTCACAGCCATCTGTAATGAGATCAGATGCCCTCTTCTAGTATGTCTGAAGACAGCTACAGTATACTTACATATAATAAATAAATAAATCTTTTAAAATTAAAAGAAAAAACTTCATACTGTATCTTGTTTATATCATTCAATAACTTCTTTTTGGTCAAATTTCCAGCATTGTTCTAAGATTTATTTATTTCTATTTTATGTGTTTGATTCTCTTGCTGGCATGTACCCATGTATACCACATGTGTGTCTTGTGCCCAAGGAGGCCAGAATAGGACACAGAATTCCCTGAAAATGGAATTTCAGGTGACTGAGACAGCCTTGTGGTGGCTAAGATCTGAACCCAGGTCCTCTATTAGAGCAGCAAGTGATCTTAACCACTGAGCCATCTCTCCAGCCTCCTTCCAGGTATTACTGTTGCGAGATCTAAAGCAATGGCTTCATGTCTCTTTCTGAAGGACACTTCCAAGCCTTTTGTAGCTGCGGAGATGCTGCAGTGGGTGTTCTGCTTTCTCTGTGTGTGCACAGAGGAGAATCTCTCTTCAGACTTAGCTCAGGGCAGCTTTACATTGCTCACTGAGCAATGTCTCCTTAGGACATTTTATACGGTATGTCGTCTCCTCCCCATCCCCCCTCCTGTTCTCCCTCACCTCCCAAATAGTCTCCCGTCTACCTCCGTGTCATCCCGTCTACCTCTGTATCATAATTTGTACTTTTTACAAATCTGCATTCTGCATACAAGAGAAAACATGGCGTTTTTTCCCAAGTCTCTTTAGACTTAATCTGGAAATATTTTTAAAAAGAAAGTATGTATAGCGTGTTCCTGAGCTATTTCCTGGTCCTCTCATCCGGGCCATGCACTGGCGGGCAATGGCCGACCTGCTTTCATCTCATGGAGCTCTGAGCTCCACGATCTCTCCACCCAGCTCACTAGGTTCCCACTGACCGGTCTCTACCACGCCAGCCCCATGCTTTAATACCCCCATGGCCTCTGTGGTGTACATCAGGCAAACCCACACTTTGCTGCTGTCCCTTTCTCGCTAGAACCCAGACAAGCTTCCACATGAAGGAAAACACAACACAAACTTAGCTCAGAAACAATGATAACTCAATCTCTGGGAGAATCAACTGAAACCTAATCTTGTAAACCTTATCAAAGTCTGATTCCTCTGGTGGTGAATCCTTGTGGATCCGCCATACCAGGAGACTCTCGTAGCTACATCTTACCTACATGCTGTCCCCATTCTAAAAACCACTCTCCCTCTCTCCTCCTCTCTTCCCCTGTCTGACCCAGAAGTCCCTCCTACGAGCCCAGTGATTGGCTCCTTTATTCATTAGGGAATTAGTTCACAAGATGTCACAGGTGTTACTCACTCTTTTTCTGAAGCCCCTCCCAGGAGGGCAGAATTAGCAGAACACAAACAGCCCCAGAACCATCCATAACAATAATCTTCAATTATACCCATTTTCCTGCAAATTACACAATTTTGTTCTTTTTATGGATGTACATAAATCTTTGGTGTACATATTCCATGTTTCATTTATTGATTCCTCTGATAGACATATAAGCTGATTCTATAACTTAGCTATTTTGAATATTGTCACAGTATACATGTGTTTTTACTATCCCAGATTTCTTCAAATACACATCCAAGAGTAGCATAGCTGGTTCCTATGTTTTTGTTTTTGTTTTTGTTTTTGTTTTAAGGAGCCAGTATACTGGTTTCCAATGTGCTAGTTAACATTCCTATCAGAAATGTGTGAGTACCCCTACCTACCCATCCTCACCAACCTGGTGTTTTCTTGATAATTTCTGTCTGATGGAACACTGATATACTTCTGTTTGCATTGCCCCAAAGGATGTTGAACATTTTTTTATACATTTATTAGTCATTTACATGCCATAGAAAAACTATCAATTCAATTCATTGTCTCATGTTTTGATTAGATGTAGGGGTTTGGGGGGTTGTTTTTGGTGTTTGGTTTGGCTGGGTGGTTGGGTTTTTTATGGGTTTTGGGGGGTTATTTGATGTTTAGTTTCTTAAATTCTTTATATATTGTACATATTAATTCCCTGCCAGGTATAGAGATGACAAGATTTTTTTCCCACTCTGCAAGGCATCTCCTCATAACCTTTCCCTTTGCTATGCAGAAACTTTTTAATTTATCCAATACCATTTGCCAATTCCTGCTGCTGTTTCCTAAGGGTTTGGGGGAAGGAGTGGTTTTGGTTTTGTTCGTCAAGACAGGGTTTTTTCTGTGTAACAACAGCCCTGGCTGTCCTAGAACTTGCTTTATAGACCAGGCTGGGCTCAAACGCACAGAGATCCACCTGTCTCTGCCTCTCAAGTGCTGGGACTGAAGGAGTGTACCATCACATCTGACCCTATTTCCTAGGTTATTGATGTCATTGTCAGAAAGTCCTGATATACTCCTGTATCTTCTTTTCAAAATTTAACTTGTGTTATGTATGTGCATGCATGTATGCATATGTGGGCACAAATGCCACAGTATGTATGTGAAGATCAGGTGACAGCATGTGCGAGTCAGATCTCCTCTACCAGGTGAGAGAGAGATCATAAGACTTAGTGGCAAGCACCTCTACCCACTAAGCCGTATCATCAGCCCTGAGCCTATATTGTAAAGTGTTTTGCCTATGTGTTCCATCTGTTTCAGGGTTTAGCTGTCATTTTAAGGTCGTTGATACCTTTGAGCTCATTTTTGTCAAGGGTAGGAGAGAGGGGCTCTAGTTTCATTCTTTTTTTTTTTTTAATATATATATATTTATTTATTTGATGTATTTAACTAGTTGTTATCAGACACACCAGAAGAGGGCACTGGATCTCATCACAGATAGTTGTGAGCCACCATGTGGGTGCTAGGAATTGAACTCATGACCACTGGAAGAGCAGCCAGTGCTCTTAACCACAGAGCCATCTCTCCAGCCCCCTCTAGTTTCCTTCTTGTAAGTGAATACATCTAGGTTTTTCTGAACCATTTGTTAAAGGGGGTGTCTTTTTCACCAGTCTATATTTTTGACAGAATTTAAACTTTTTAAAATCACTAAGAAAGCTGGGCAGTGGTGGCACACACCTTTACTCCCAGGACTTGGGAGGCAGAGACAGGCAGATTTCTGAGTTTGAGGCCAGCCTGGTCTACAGAGTAAGTTCCAGGACAGCCAGGGCTACACAGAGAAACCCTGTCTCAGAAAAAAAAAAAAAAAATGCAAATGGTCTTGAATTCCATAGCTAATGTGATATGGCCAAATTGTTCTTCAAGGTGACTGCACCAGACACACTCCTGGAAGGGAGGTGGCACATTTCTACTACATTTGTGGGAATTAATTACATCTTACTGTAATTTCCATTCTCCTGGTTTTGAGGTGATCTCATGTGAGTGCCTGTGTGTGTGTCTATATGTGCAAAACCAGAGTCTTACACACACATGGTGTATACAGTCAGGTACATACACATTAATAATTAATTAAATTCCTAAAAATGAATTATAAACAATGCATTTAAAGAACATTTCTGCCAGACAGAGGTGGCATATGCCTTTAATCCCAGAACTCAGGAGGAAGAGACAGGCAGACCTCCGAGACAAGACTATACAAAGAAATACTGTCTCAAAAAAATGAAAGAAAGAGAGGGGAGAGGAGAGAGAGAGAGAGACAGAGAGACACAGAGAATTTTTGAGAAAAGAACAGGTAAATTAAAAGAAAGAATAACTTTCAGGAAAGAAAAATATAGTCAGTGGAATTAAAAACTCAATGGCCGATTTAAGCAACAGATTGGTCATGCGTGAAAGTAAAAGTTCAGAGCAATGCTTTAGAGAAAATTATCCAAAATACAGCTCAAACACACACACACACACACACACACACACATACAAGTATACACACACACACATGCATATGCACACACACACAATTATACAGACACACACACATGCACATGTATACACACACAAGTACAGACACACACAAACACACACATGCACACACACGGAAGCAAGGAGCTACTGACACACACACCAACATGGGTGAGTGTTCAAAGCCAACATCCAGCACCTCCCATGGGATTCTGTTTACATGACATTCTACAAAGAGCAAAACCTGAGTCACTGTTACCAGGCGCTGAGGTAGGAGTCACTGTACCATGCCCTGAAGTGATGCAAACCTAGTTGCACAACTGCACATGGTCACTGAACTTGTAAACTTAGTGATACTTCACTAGGAATGGTCACACAGACTTTCAATCCCAGCATTTGGGAGGCAAAGGCAGGTCAATAATCTCTGTAAGTTTGAGGCCAGCCTAGTCTACAGATCAAGTTCCAGAACAACCAGGGTTACCTAGGGAGACCCTGTCTCAAAAAATCAAACAAATAGCCGGCAGTGGTGGTGTACGCCTTTAATCCCAGCACTCGGGAGGCAGAGGCAGGCAGATTTCTGAGTTCGAGTCCAGCCTCATCTACAGAGTGAGTTCCAGGACAGCCAAGGCTACACAGAGAAACCCTGTCTCCTCAAAAAAAAAAAAACAACCAACCAACCAACCAAATAAATAAATTATAATTGCAATATACAAACCATACCTCAATAAAATATGATTTTCAAATATTTTAAGGGCTGGGCATAGTGGCACACATTTTTAATGATGGCACTTAGGAAGCAAGGGCATGAGTCCTATGAATTAAAGGTCAACCTGGTCTACATTGTGAGTTCCAGTCTAGCCAGAGATACACAGTGAGATTTAGTCTAAAAATAAATACATGAAATTGAAGAAACCATGAATAGTGATTCATATGTGTAAATCTTGCCTTCGGGAGACTGAGGCAAGAGGATTGCCATCAGTTCGAGGCCATCTTGGCCATACAGCAAGATTCCATCTCAAAAGAGCAAAACAAGGATCTAGAGAGGTGACTCATCAGTTAAGAGCACTTTCAGAGGAACCAGGTTTGGTTCCCAGCACTCATATTGGGCAGTTCACAACTGCCTGTAGCTCGAGCCCCACCCAGGGGATCCAGTGCCCTCTTCCGGCCTCTGTGGACACCAGGAACACATGTCCACATGTGCAACATCCATATATCCAGGCACACACACCATACTGGCTAGGTTTATGTCAACTTGACATAAGCTAGAGTCATCAGAGAGAGGGAGCTTCAATTGATAAAATGCCTCCATAAGATCTGGCTGTAGAGTATTTTCTTAATTAGTGATTTATGGGGGAGGTCTCAGCCCATTGTGGGTGGTGCCATCCCTGGGCTGGTGGTCCTGGGTTCTATTTTTAAAAACAAAACAAACAAACAAAAAAAAACCAGACTGAGCAAGCCATGAGGAGCAAGCCAGTAAGCAGCACCCCTCCGTGGCCTCTGCATCAGCTCCTGCCTCCCACTTCCTCCCCTGCCTGGAGTTCCTGTCCTGACTTCCTTTGATGAGTAACTGGGATGTGGAGGTGTAAGCTGGATGAATCCTTTTCTCCCCAAGTTGCTCTGGTCATGGTATAGAGTCCATGGCTTTTGATCTTAGCAATAGAAACCATAACTAAGACATATATATAACTAAAAATAAATCTGAAGAAAAGAGAAAACAACAAAAACAGATGATTTTTTAGAAGCTGAAGGTACAGCTCCAGGTATACAACTTACCTATCATGCATAAGGTCCTGGGTTTGATCCCTACTGAAACAATAATAATCAATTTTGAACCCCAATCCTATATTGATACAAATTTTAATTTGATAAAATAAATTACAAATTACTTGATAAAAATTCCCATGTTGGTGTGGTTTAAAACGGTTGAATGCTCAGCCCTAAGCAGGACATTTACACTACTCTCTCTAAGGCTTAAGGAACATCATAGAAATCATGGCAAAGACGGACCATAAGGAGAAGGGTTGCAAAACACTCCCCAGACATCAAGTAGCCATCAAAGCATGACCTCACAGCAACTACAGACGCCTGCACAGGGCCTGCACAAAAGTGAGCCTGTCAACAGTCAGTCATGGATAGGGAGGGTCCCATAGTACCCTGCCCATCCCTAGTGAGTAACGGGCTATGTGTGGATTGTGGGAGAAAGAGGGAGTCATTATTCTCCATTGTACACCCACTGGGGAACCAACCAGACTCCAACGATTAGTTCCAAGGCACACGGATGGGTCAGAAAACAAAACAGAAGGACATGAGTGTGGGAAAATGAGAGGTAGGGAGTCCACACAGGTAAGAGAGAAATAAGAACGGGCTGGGAGCCATCATACTCTGAGCAAATGGTATGAATGCAGTAGTGGGCGGATATGATGGATTCCCCGTGAGGGAGGTATGAGAGGCCAGGAGCTGTGGAAGGCACACCTCCAGTGTGTCTGCGATGGTTTTGCACAGAGCACTGACTAAGAGGGGTAAAGACCACCCCAAAGACTGCAGACCCAGGGAGAATGCAAGGTGGTCAAGAAGGAAGCAGAGCAGGGCAAGTGGTCCACTTTCTCTCTGTCTAGGCCTATGTTGGTCAGCTCTGTGCTGTCACACGCTCCCTGAACACTCACTCTAAAATCAGGAACCAGGATCAATTGTTCCTCCTTTTAAGTGTTTTGTCAAGTATTTAATCATCAAATGAATAAAAAAGAAAAGAACCCATAAACCATTTCTAAAGTCTTGCAAACTCCCTGGCCCATAAAAAATACTCTGCTGACTCACTGATAAAAACCTTTATTTTTGCAATTTAAGAAAAGATGACCCCTTGTGCATCTTCTAGAACTAATATCTATGATCATGCATCTTCAGTCAAGGGTCAAAGCAATGTCACCTAAACTATCAGGCAAAGTGTGTCTATTCTTTCCCTGCAAGTCTGCGTTATCAGGCACTCTGTAATGTAGACGTCACTCCACACAGTCCCATACCAATGCCACCTCCAGCCTTAGTCTATTTTTTAGAAAGCACAGGGATGAGTGTACATTATCATCTCTTAGAGCAAATGGCACTCAGCTTGACCAAGTTTAATGTCCATATAAAAATCAGAAATGCTACAAATTGGGGCATATAGAAGCATCTCTCGTCCCTTCTTCAGGCTCTGGCTGCCGTCTGAATCCTTCACCCCCACTGCCGAGCTCCATCTGACCACTTTCTATCTAGAAAGCTCATTCTCAGTGAAATACTTGAATCAGAACTAATTACAGCAGTAACCGAAATGGTCCCGAGGACGTGTGCACCGCACAACAAGGATACTTTTACTGGGTTACTTAGCCGTGCTGTGCCGGGCTCTGTTAATGTGCTCTGTCTGCCAGGCTTCAGTGCAGACATACTTCAACAAATGTAACTCTGCAGTTAAAGTAATAGAGGGCCAAAGGAGCCTGGAGAAATAAAGAGTCAAATTCATCTCCTTGGAAATATGTTTGAAAACAATCCACTAATGGGAGGTACAGGATGGAAGAGGTTTATTTCAGGGCAGATGGTCAAGCTCAGGCAAAGCTCCGGTTTGCAGCTTGTCTGCACTCTTTGGCTTTCTGCATCTTCCGTCGTACCTCAGTGTTCAAA
The DNA here is from genome assembly GCA_019843965.1 of Rhynchomys soricoides. Taxonomy (NCBI): domain Eukaryota; kingdom Metazoa; phylum Chordata; class Mammalia; order Rodentia; family Muridae; genus Rhynchomys; species Rhynchomys soricoides. Next base: position 4,419,524 of record JADRCH010000079.1, on the reverse strand, counting down.
GAGAACCAGAGGCAGCTCAGAGAAAAACGGTGTGCTGGGGCTGTGGTCTTCAAGCCCCCTTGGCACACAGCACCGGACCAAGAAGAAGGATGGGTAAGGCTGTGGCTGGCCTTCTTTTTACCCCGTGATAAACACAGGGCCCTTGCTCTTTGAGGAGAAACTAAAATGGAAAAGAAAAGGAGGTCCAGTAAGGTATTGCCAATACCTAAAAGTTGTCAGCCTCTAGCTAATTGCTTTATAGAAGAAAATAGAAGAATGAGCCCGCAGACAGTGCAGGCAGTGTCTGAAGAAGACAGGCACGTAGCAGGAGTCAACACTGGACCACAAGTCAGAAGTTAATATATAATATTTAATATATAACATATTTTCCATTTAAGAGCTGTGTGACTTTCAACCCTTGAAACCAAAAAGTATTCACATACAAGGAGAGAATAAAAGCTGGTGGTTTACCTCAGTAGTGAAGCAACTGCCTGTAATGCTCAGGGTGGTGGATTCAGGCACAGGGGTATAGGAAGGCAGAGGCATCAGTGGAAATGACTACCTAAGATAAGACAGAGTTTCCCACAGGAGAGTAAACATTCAATAAAATGTATATATCTTGCCGGGTATGGTAATACACGACCTTTAATCAGGAGACAGAAGCTGAGGGATGAGTTCAAAGCCAGCCTGGTCTATATAGTGAGTTCCAGGCCAGCCAAAGCTGTGTAGTCACACACACCCCTTCTGCATCTCAAAAACAAATATACAACAGCAAAAAGTGTCTGTGTCTTATTAGACTAGGAGAGCCTAACTGAAGTTTAAAACTGTTTACTTCTTTTAAGAGATACTTTTAGACACAATAAAGGCCTGGATCAATGAACATTATCATTTATTCCCCAAGCAGTGATAAAGTCACAGGAGATGAATTATTTTGCTATGTGCATTAAAAAAAAAAAATTCTGTTCTAGAATTGCTATATTTTCAGAAAACATTTAAAATCCACATATCTCGGGAAGTGGGGGATCATGGCATTTGGGGGATCAGAGCCAGCTCCATAGACATTGATGGAGTGTCTTCCTGTGTGTCTTGTTCATGATCTACTGTGTTTCTTGCACTCATGCAGGGAACTAAAAAGAATTTTCTCAATATTACAAATTTAAAGAGAATTCCAAATTCGGGATCTACCACTGAAAATGAACTTAGAAATATAGTAGTTTTAAACCTATCTTACCATCAGATGCAACAATGGGACTTTTCTGAGGCTGGGGGATAGATAGGACTTAAAATCCTCAATGGTGGGACCTGGGAAATTCAAATTTTTAAAAAAACTCAAGAAGTCGGGCACTGGTGGCGCACACCTTTAATCCCAGCACTTGGGAGGCAGAGGCAGGCAGATTTCTGAGTTCGAGGCCAGCCTGGTCTACAGAGTGAGTTCCAGTTCCAGGACAGTCAGGGCTACACAGAGAAACCCTGTCTCGGAAAAAAAAAAAAAATCAAGAAATTATGACAATCAGTTAGGTTTAGAAACCACCACTCTCAGCTGCCCAGCATTACAGTAACCATATATCATGTATAAATTTCTATTTGGGACTGGAAAGTTGGCTCAGCAATTAAGAGCAATTACTGCTCCTGCAGAGGACCTGAGTTTAGTTCCCAGTAACTGACTGCAAGGCAGTTCACATGCATAGGTAGCAGGCATGCACATACATACATGCAGGCAAAGCACCCACACACAGAACTCTAAAGGGTTCCTACTGTGGGCAGACAGCACATACAGTCTCTTTCCCTAGAATTACACTTAAATTCTTGCTGGAGGTGAGTGTCTTAGTTACATTTTTATTGCCATGACGAAACACTGAGTCTAAGGCAACTTAGAAAATGTTTGATTTGGGGTTCACAGTCCCAGAGGGTTTCAGTCCATAGACATCATGGTGGCGGGACATGACAGCAGCCAGGCAAGCATGACTCGGGAGGAGTAGTGAGCTGGCATTCTGATCCACAAAACAGGAAGCTGCAAAAAGTGAACACTAAGAATGGAATGAGTCTTTTAAAAGCTCAAAGGCCACCCCCATCTATCTATTCTGTTACTTTCTTTGTTAGGCAGAAGCCAGAAAATGGAAGAATATATAACCCACTAGCTAACACCGTGTCTTCTCAGGCTACTTTGTATAAGGATGAAGGCAGGGAGGGGACTTTATTAGCTTGCCGGTGAAGCTGCTCTGCCTAAAAAAACATGGCTGTTCTCAGAAAGTCAGAGCAACCGGAAAGCTTGATAAGAAGGAGCAGAAAACAAAAGTGGCTCCATTTTTTTGATTTTGAGTCTTGTCTTTGGGGGAACAGTATAGAGCTCAGTCCAGAACAGTGGTCTGCATGATAGAGAACACCTATAGTCTCAGCACTTGAGAGAAAAAGGCCTCCAAGTTTAGGATTGTGTTGTCAGCCAAATAAAGTTCTCTTATAACGACCTGACGACTCTTGTGAAATTACTCTGATCAAGTCTCACCAGCTGCTGTTAATTATTTCCAAATCCTTCTAAGGGCCAGGCCTCCAGGATTTCTACCTCCCATTACCACCTCCAACCATAACACGGGGACCCCATTTGTGACTTACACCAACGGGCCCTGCTAAAGCAAAAAGATTCCCAGCTGTATTCCTAACTTTTCACAGGCCGGATGGTTCCTCTGTTTATTGAATCTGCAACCCATGGTGGTGCAGGCCTACAGTCGCAGACTTAGGGAAACTGAAATCAAAGAAGAGTTCCATCTCAAAAATAAATTAAAGAAATAAACAAATGTAGCTTCGAGTAATTTCATTACGACTGCTTGCTTTCCAGAATTCCTAGCAACAGTCACTTGGCTTTTAATCAAAATTTTTCATTTTCTAAATGATTGTCTGTCAAAGGATGAAGGGAAGGAAGCCAGCCCCTGATGCTAGGCACAGCTTCACTCTCAGTAAGCACTGCCAGCCTGAAAACATAGCTAATCCCCTTATAAATAGTTGTTCTTCTAAATTGCCAGAAAATTGAGAGGATTAAAACACAATGGAGCTATAAAAGTTAGTGCCTCCTCAATAAATGTCAGCCACAGACCTCTCCTGATTAACTTCCTCTCGCTCATGTAAATCACACAATGTCACCGGATCTAAGCCACAGATGACATGGGAAGGAGAGAAGAGTCCCCACAAATCAAACACTGCATGAACCTCACTCATAGAAACACAGATGTTTAGGGGGACTTCAAAATCATTTGGTCGTCTCTCAGCCTGGACTGACATCTTAGAAAACTCTAGGCCTCTACTGGCAAGTAGAGGAAGAAGCAGCCTGAAGAACAATAGAAGACTGACAGGTAAAACAAAGTCAACTGGTTGTGGCAGGGACCAAAAAGCATAAAGAAGCAAAGGCATGGGTGGGGGGTACAGGGCACACACTGTGTTGGACAGGATGCTGCTGACCAGAATTTTTCTTCCAGTGGATCTGGAACTCCCATCTTCCATGGGCTCACCGAGCCCACCTCTGCAGACCCCGCTTTGCCTGCACCTGCAGCGCTGTGGACCTGTGTTGCTCTCTGTTGAGGTTGACTGTGACTTGCGTACAATAATAAAATCACCGGGTCCTACATATCTCAAGTTGCCAGGTTTTTTCCAGGCTGCTTTATGGATTCACAGCGTCACCAGAGGAAACAGCTGTCAGAACCAGTTAACCCTAAAGTGGAACGTGGAGTTTGAGGTGAAATCTTCAACTCACTGGGTGGTTGAGGCAAAGATGTTTGCTGAACCTTCATTTCCCTACCTGTTTAATATGGGCGTGACAACCCCTTCTGTGTGCAGGAAGATTAAATGAAGTGAGAACCTGGATGCATCCGCTCCCAGTCTGACTTCCACCCATGTCGAGCGTTTCCTTCAATCTGCACAAAATGATTACAAAGTAGATCACAAAAAGAGCCAGGGAATAGTTTTTGTGTGAGTACACTGTCGCTGTCTTCAGACAAACCAGAAGAGGGCATCAGGTCCTATTACAGGTGGCTGTGAGACACCATGTGGTTGCTGGGGATTGAACTCAGGACCTCTGAAGAGAGTCGATGCTCTTAACTGCTGAGCCATCTCTACAGCCAGGGAATAGTTTTTAATGATGTCATGACAGTCTGGCAGTGGTAGTACACAGCTTTAATCCCAGCACTCAGGCGGCAGAGGCAAGGCAGATCTCTCTGAGTTTGTGACCAGCCTGGTCTACAGAGTAAGTTTCAGGACAGACAGGGCTATACAGAGAAACCATATCTCAAAAAAAAAAAAAAAAAAGCAAACAAACAAACAAAGGAAAGCAGTAACGAGAGACAACACAGTGTATGTAAATCACACAGTGGTGAGGTTCTAGATTCCTCCTCACAGCCTCACATCCTGCTTCTGTAAATGATTGCTTTGGTCTGTGAGATATTAGAAAAGTGCATTAGAAAGTGCTTGCCCAAATATTCTTTCCCTTACCATTCACACACCAGGCTAGCTGCAGTCTGGACTAGCCGAGTGTAAGTTAAAAGATGTATGTTCCAGATGCAAGAGTGGAGGGAATACTCCCAAAATACCAACCCTTTGAGCCCAAGGCAGGAGAGCTGAGAGTTCTAATCCAGCCTGAGCTATAGAACAGGATCATCTCAATTGGGGGTGGGAGTGGAGGGAGGCATGGGGTGGTAGAAAGTTTGGTCCAGGCAGGCACTATCCAAACTCATACCCACAAGGCCAACAGGAGAATTAGCCCAACTAAAATAGGAAACTGCCCAGCCTAAATCACAAATCTAAAGATTCATGAGCAAAATAAATGTTTACCAAGGTTTCCATGAACAAGGTAAAGGCCGTTTAAAAATGATTTGAACATTAAACAAATCTGAATGTGTAACAAAACTTTTTTAAAAAATATTTATTTATATATTTTATGTATGTGTTCACTGTAGCTGTCCTCAGACACACCAGAAGAGGGCATCAGGTCCTATTACAGGTGGCTGTGAGACACCATGTGGTTGCTGGGAATTGAACTCAGGACCTCTGGAAGAGCAGTCAGTGCTCTTAACCGCTGAGCCATCTCTCCAGCACCCTCTCTCCAAAAAAACGTTTTTATTTTGTTACATAAGTGGCATAACCCTTGTTCTCATGGTAACTCCAGTGAATGAACCCACTTCAACGAGAGTGGGTTCATGCAAAAGCCCTGTGGTAGGAGGGAGTTTGCTATACCTGAAGAACTGAAGACCAAAGCTGCAAAGTAAAAGAGGCAGATGAGACTGGGTCTGAACAGCTGGGAAATAAACAGGCAGGAGGTTGCTGAGCCTTTAAGCCATGGGGTATTTGTCCTGAGAATAATGAAGGTTTTTTAATCAGATGGGTAACCTGAACAGGGTTATCTTTAGGGGGGGAAAAAATACTGTACCTCCAGTGGAACCGTTAGAAAGCAAAGCCTTACTGGAGGAAGTGAGTCACTGGGTCCTAGCACTGAGATTTTACAGCCTGGGCCCACTGGCTATCCTTTCTCTGTTCTTGTGGCCCTGAGGACAGGATGTAACCAGCCACCTTATGCTCCTGCCACCACACCTTCCACATCATGATGTATTGTACCCCTCAAACGCTGAGCCAGCGCAGACCCTCCCGTCCTTGAATTTCTTCTTCCTGGTCACAGCAACCAGAAAGGTAACAAACACAGTTGCATTCTCCACCGAAGTGAAGCCCAGAGTGGAGATCCGAGTGTCTGAGACTAGGGTCTCAGCAATTGGCAGACAACGGAAGCTGCTAGAGAGAGGGGCATGGGAAAGTGGGGGCCGTGACTCACACCAGAGAGTAAGTAACTGAGCTGTAGGAACACCAAGGATTCACGGCCGCAGAGAAGTTACACACTAGAGAAGTGTAGACTCGAGAAAGACTAGGGCCAGAGAAGAGCAAAATGGAGGAGAGAGCAAGCCATTGGGCCAACAGAGAACAGCAGGAAGCAGTGGCCCGCAGTCTGATTCAGGGTGGAATTCAAGTAAAATGAGACCCTTAAGTCTTGGCATCCTGTGCCAGCTATACCAAAGAAGTCAGAGTCAACACTTGCAATCTCAGCTGCTCTGGAGCCTGAGGCAAGAAGAACATGAGTTTGAGGCCAGTCTGGACTCTACAAGGAGATCCGGTTTCAAAATATTTTTTGTATATAAGAAGCTGAAGCTGGGCAGTAGTGGAGCATTCCATTAATCCCAGCATTTGGGAGGGAGAGGCAGGCGGATTTCTGAGTTCGAGGCCAGCCTGGTCTACAGAGTGAGTTCCAGGACAGCCAGGGCTACACAGAGAAACCCTGTCTCGAAAAACCAAAAAAGGAAGAAGAAGCTGAAAAGTAAAGAAATGAAGACAGCTAGAGTTGGCAATTCTTTTTGTTGGTGGTGGTTTGATTTGGCTTTTCAATTCTCAACAATCCTCCTGCCTCACCCTCTTAAGTGTTGGGATTTACAGGTGTGAGCCACTACACCTTTTGAGTTTGGTGTGTTTTATTTTTTATTTTTTAAAATATTTAAAAAGTATTAATACATAAGATTAGATGCGCAAAAATGTATAGCATGTACCTGTAAGCCCAGGGTTTAGAGGGCTGAGGCAGAACCATTGCTGTGAGTTCAAAATCAACCTGGACAAAACAGAAAGACCCTGTCTCTCAAAAAGGAGGTAAAAGAAGGTATGGAGCTTATCTTCTGCTTCCTTAGAGCTACCTAGCCTGAAATGCCTTAGGACTCTTTGGGCATTTGGCATTGCAAATGTACTTTGTCAGGTGACATACCTTGTGACACTGGTTCCTGCTTCCTACCCTTAGAAATCTGCCTAATCTCACCCAAAATATTCTAAATAACAGGCAGATAAAAATGGTTCCCCCTGCCCTGCACTTGTAGCACACGCCTTTAATCCCAGCACTTGGGAGGCAGAGACAGGTGGATTTCTGAGTTCGAGGCCAGCCTGGTCTACAGAGTGAGTTCCAGGGCTATATAGAGAAACCCTGTCTCGAAAAACCAAAAAAAAGAAGAAAAAAAGGTTCCCCAGATAGCTGGGTGTGGTGATCATGCCTTTAACCCTAGAGCTTGGGAGACAAAGGCAGGCAGATTTCTAAGTTCCAGGCTGGTCTGGTCTATAGAGTTCCAGAACAGCCAGGGCTACACATAGAAAACTTGTCTTCAAAATACAAGAACAGATAGCTCCTCACATAAAGTCACTCACAGCTAAGACTGATGTCCTCAGTCCCAACTCTAGAACAATGGACTCCTGCAAGTTGTCCTCTGACCTCATGCACGCTTGTGCACGAGGGCATACACACACACACACACCCCAAATAAGAATAATTTTTTTAATTAAATTGAGTAGATTTAAAGTTGGAGTACATTGGGGCACATTCACTTTTTTAATGGGTATAGAGTATTAGGTCATCTCTCTCAGTACACCAGTAAGCATGGAGTGGAGAGAGGTGGTCAAAGTAATGAAGTCTTTGAGGTACACAGCTTGTTGCTACTAAATCTCTTCTGAGAAATGGGGTGAGCCTGCCAAGTTCTTCGAGTGGACAACTAAATCTATAGGCTGGTGAAGTAAGAACAAGCACTGGCCATATGACTGCTGTAGTTGAGAGAGATAATGGGTATTTTATCTAGCCTCCAACTCTACCCAGACCAGAGGATGACACAATTCGGGGCTCCTCCTATCAGTGCTCGTCAGCAAAATTTCTGGATAGAATCACGGTTTCATAACACCGGAAGCCTGGGTGGACCGAGGTAATATCAACACAGAGGAACTCATTTTTTTTTTTTTTTTTTTTTAAGTTTTTCGAGACAGGGTTTCTCTGGGTAGCCCTGGCTGTCCTGGAACTCCCTCTGTAGACCAGGCTGGCCTCCAACTCAGAAATCCACCTGCCTCTGCCTCCCGAGTGCTGGGATTAAAGGCGTGCGCCACCACTGCCCGGCCAAAGGTACTCATAAACTCTGCATTTCATTATCTAATGACTAATCACATTTGTCCGGATGGTTTCAGGAGACCGAAGTTCTTTGAGGAAGAAGCTTTAGTGATCCAGAATCCCTGAAGTCCTGGTCACACTGAGGTCTACTCAAACTGCCTGCCATAACTGCTCACTGGTTTAGTGCCTGAAATAGCAGCAAGAGGGTGTGTTTATGGCCTGGGTCAAGGAAGTACTGCAGCCTAGGGACAAAGCATTGTTGAGAAAGACCAGCCAACCTGAGCTACAACTTTGGGAAGTCAGGCTAGCCATTCTGAGGCCACCCTGCATGGGGATAAAGCCTCTCTTCCCTCCACTCTCCAGCAGGTGCCGCCCACTGACCAAACCCAACCAAGAACCAGGTGGCAGGGGCCCTGGAGCAGTATCCTGGGCCTTGGAGCAGGGTAGAGGAGCAGGATAACCTTCAGGGCATATGAAAAGTATGCATCAACTGTGGAAGTCGGAACTGTTTCTCCTGTCCTTCCATCACCAAGGAGTCCTGAGATAAAGCTACTTGCTTCAGTTCCTCTCCAGCAGTTCTAATGTAGAAATGGGCAAGCACCTTAAAGCCAATAGTGATTTCCTTCCGCTTAACTCAGAAGCATAGTCTCTTAATTACACCCTCCCTCACAAACCTCTCCAAATGAATTTGTGCTTAAATCCCCAGGAGTTGTTTATTTTCATCCTACAAAGAATGCCTGTTGTGGAGTGGCAACATTATTATTTTCTTTTTGGCGCTCGGTTTTTCCTCTTTACAAACCAGGTGACCAATGTACTTACTCTGAGAGATGGCAGGGGATTTGGGTGCTTGTGAGCCCTGGAAATATTGATCAATTTCAAATATTCGGACACTTGCATCTCCTGAATGTGCTTACTGCAGCCCTTCTCCCTGGCCGTCCTGGAGAGCGCCCAGCATTTTTGTTGTCATGATAAATTACTCTCCCTGGTAGGTCACTCTTTTTTATCCAAAGTCACAATTTGCTCCTTCTTTAGGTCACAACCTGATTTTTCAGGGTGACAGATTTATTGCTTGCTTTGTACTCCCCAAAAAACAAATCGCCAACACTGCTTAAAATCCCATCCTGCCACAGGATAGCCCAGGAGCATCCCAGTGAAGAAGAAACCCGGGCTTCTGAGGCTCTTTCTACACTGCCCTGGATCCAAGAAGGAAGGAGGGAGCTGGTGTGAGTCGCATTGCCAGTACAAGCAACTATTTGTTGTTGTAGAGTCTTAGGGGAGCTTTCTTTGGAGGATGCTCCAAACAGCAGAGCAAAGAACTCCTCTGACTTCAACACACTTTCCTGGGTCATTAAAAAGTGGGAGTGCCCTGTAAAATGTACCTAAATCCTGAGACTGGAGCTGGGACATTTCTGGGTTAGGAAAAGGCACATCGCAGACCTCTCAGACAAACAAGGATTGAAGTGGTGAGCATTCTGCTTCAGGTAATAAGAAGTGCATTTAAAAATCCAGCACACCACCGCCCACTTCCTTCAACAACCTGCCGGTGCTCTCCATCTCCAGCCCCGCCCTCCACCTCCAGCCACGCCCCCATCTCCAGCCCCGCCCCTAGTTCAGCCAGCACTGTTCCCTTCAGAATGGAGTTCCTCCCTAGATGGGCTCCTCTCTCAACACTCCTCAAGCTACAAATGCAAACAGGGAAGCTGAGATAGCACTGCACGTGGTTGTTACTGGCATTCTACAGCAAATTCTACAGGATCCTGTAAGAAGACAGGTCAGAAGTGAGGGGCTCATAGGCCAGAACAGGCCCGCCTTTAAATTCCTACCTCTCTCTTGTCTCCCGATTTGTGACCTTGTGAAAGTCATTAGATCACCCTGCCTGGTAGCACTCAGATGCAGAGACAAGAGGACAGCTGTAAGTTCAAAGTAAGCCTTATCTATATTGCAAGTTTTATACATACATACCCAGCAAGGCTACAGAATGAGAGCATGTCTCTACATACATACATACATACATACATACATACATACATACATACTGCATGCATACATACATAATGCACACATACATACATACATACATACATAAAAACAAAACAAAAGACTACAGGATGTTGAGTAGTGATGAGCTTTAATCCCAGCACTCAGGAGGCAGAGGCGGGCAGATCTTTGAGTTTGAGTCCAGCCTGGTCTATAGAGTGAATTTCAGAACTACCAAGGCTACACAGAGAAACCCTGTCTCAAACAAACAAACAAAGACAAAAAAGACCACAAGACAGCTCAGAGGTTCTTGGCATCAAGGGGTAAAGGCAGAGAACTGACCCTATAACAAATTTTTCTCTGACCTCCACACATATGCCATGACACACATGACACACACACAATAAATAAATGGAAAAAATGCTTAAACGAAATGTAAAAATATAAAATAAAATGATGTAAATATAAATAATTGTGGACTATGCCTTTTGAGCTTTGAGGCTGTGTGCTGGGTTATTTTAAAGTTTTAATCTGGTGGTGGTAAGGTACTTTCTCTTAATTTTTAATTTACATTTTCTAAAATTATGATTTTGTGTCTCTTGATATTTTCCACCCAGTTGTTGGTCCCCTTCCATCCTGCCCCTCTCCCTCCCCCACCATACCTCTCCTTCCCCCTTCCCCCTCCCCCTTCTACCCCTTCCCCTCCCCATCTTACCCCTCCTCTGAGGGTTCGAATGAGGACAGGTGTTGCTTGTTCTGTCTCTCAAGTCCAGAAGGATGAATTCATCCTTGAAGGAAATATTGAACTTACTTCAAATTCAGCAGCTCTGATTCAGCAAGCCACAACAGTTAAAAAAACAATGGATTTCTGGAAATTTTTGGATGGCATCTATATGTTTGAGAAAGGAACTGTGCAGCAGGGTGACGAGTAAGACCTCAGTTTCCTAGCTCCAGAAACAAGATCCTGATCACAACTACAATTTGGGCTCTTTGGGGACAATAAAAGACTTATATTTTGAAAAAAAAAAAAAAAAAAAACAGACACTGCCTACTAGTTCTCTGGGCTTTTTATTGTTATTAAATCAAACTAGACCATATATCACAAGTTCGTGAACAGACTGGGTTTGTAACTGGTAATCCTCAACAACATGGTCCTCAGAGATGTAGAGAAGCCTAAGCCAGGACCTGCCTTTGTCTGCTGGGACGGAGGTGACAGGCCATCAACAGAGGCCTCAAGCTATAAGGCAGTACAGGTGATATTCAGGGAAACTAATTCTCCTGACCACACTATGACAGCTTGTTGTTAGAAAGTTCATTTCCTGCTGTGTTAATAAAGGTTCTTGAAAAATGGGGGTGACAGGGTTCAGCAGAGACAAAGAAAGTCCTTACTCAGCCTGTTTAAAGCCCTTAGACCCTCAGCCCACACAGCACTCAGCATTCGATGCAGGAAGGCATTAAAAAGTCACTGGGCAGGTGTGTGCTGCTGGAACTGAGTCCTAAAAAGAAATAGGGTGGGTGGTGGAACCTCAGGAAAACACTCCCCCTGCTTCACCCACCCCCTTCACCACACAGACAGTGAAGGCTTCACACATGAGCAGATTGGGCAACCTGGATCCTGTAAAAACCTCATTACCTCATTTCTACAGGAAAATATGGTTTCTTCATAAGAGCCTCTAAGGTTCTCAAGGCTCTTTCTGTAAAAATCCTTAATGATAAACGCAAGTTGGTTGTGACTGTTTTCATTCTTTGTTGTTTTAGGAACCTCTGTGGATTCTAAATATTTAGCTTTAAGGTTTTATTTCCAATAAAATCATCTTTGATCATCAGCTCAATATCAACCATCAGAGAACAATAGATTTCATAAAACATAGTTTAATGTGGACATTTAAAAAATATTTTATTAGCTAGGATCAGTGGCTCAGAGCTATGATTCCCGGACCCAGAAGACCAAGGTTTGCTAAAATGGGAGATTAACCTAGGATTCAAAGTGAATTCCTGAGCTACATAGCAAAACCCTGTTTTAAATAAAACCAAATACCAAACACCTGTAAGGCCAGCCATTTGAGAGCCTAAGGTGACAGATCATCTGAGGCTGAGAGTTTGAGGCCAGTCTGGGCGACAGAGAAAGACTGGACATGGGAGAAATAAGGAGAAGGGGAAAGAGGAAGAAGGAAGAAAGTGGGAAGAAATACACGACTCAATCCCCCTGCACGAGAGAGAGAGAGAGAGAGAGAGAGAGAGAGACAGAGAGACAGAGAGACAGAGAGACAGAGAGACAGAGAGACATAGACAAGAGAGACAGAGAAAGAGACTTTATTCCAAAATTATTTTTGTTTTTGTTTTACAGTTGTTTTGTGTCTGTCTTGTGGGCTTTGCTTTTGTTTTGTTTCATTTCAAGGCAGAGTCTCATTATTTAACTCAGGCTGGGCTGGAACTCACAATCCTGTCTCTGCTTTCCAAGTGCTTTAATTCCAAGTATGAGGAACCACGCCTAGCTCGGATTGAGTTGGCTGCCCCACCCTCCAGGGCCTTAGGCATTCTAGGCAAGTACTCTACCACTGAACTACAAACCCAGGCACCAAAGTTCCTGTTAGAAACCACAGTAACTCTTCTTTAGAGAATGGGTCTGTAGCTGGGTTGGGAGAATTCTGGTCTTCCCTGCATGGAGCTGGGGCTTCATCTGCATCCTATGAAAACGGTACACACTCTAACCTCATCACTCAGGAAGAAGAGACTGGAGGACTAGCATTCAAGGAACTGTCAGTGCTGGGCACACCATTAATCCCAACGTCGAGAGTCTGGCAGAAGCAGGCAGAACTGCGTTTGAGGCCAGCCTGATCTACAGAGTGAGTTCCAGAACAGCCGGGCTTTACAGAGAAACCCTGTCTTGAAACAACTAAATGAATAAATAAACAAACCCTAAATGAATAAATAAATAAATATACACACAAGCACACACGCACATAAATAAGTGAAATTTTTAAATTTTCCAATAAAACCGATTAAATAAAATAAATTCTCTTTTATTGTTTCAATTCAGCAAACATTTAACCAAATCTTACACCATCTTCAAGATTAGTGTAGTCATTTCTTAGCTCAAAACACATGGCTTCTTTATGCAGAAGGATATGTTTCCCAAAATGCCACTTCCTACTTCCCAGAGAAAGTCTGTGGGGTCACCTGCATTCCGCAGACAGAAATCGGCTCAGTAAGATACATTTTTCTTCAACCACGTATGACACAGCGCGCAGCAGTGTTAGACCCCGAGATAGAACATGTAGCATCTGGCCTAGGAGTTCCCAAGTCACTGAAGGAGGAAAAGAAGCATATGAACCTAGACTACAGGTTTGTGGTAGAGCCCGTGCCCAGTTTGCACAAAGTCCTGGATTCGAGCTCAAGCGATGAAGATGATGATGATGATGATGATGATGATAAAGTAAACCTAAAGATGAAGAAGTATTTAAAAGTAAAAAAATGTGTGTGGTGGAAACAAATCTAGCTGACCAGAAACAACCTGATGTTAGCTTTCAAAGTGAGTCTTTTAAAATAAAAAACTTTAAAAATAAAAGAAAGAAAGAAAGAAAGAAAAAAGAAAAAGAAAAAGAAAGAAAAGAAACAGCTGCCTATAAGGTATAATTGGGAGAGAGTGTTTTAGCATCCATCAAACAAGCAAAAACAATGCTCTGTCACTAGGCTGCTAGACATCTGGTTATCCACAGGGAGCTAGCCGGAGTGTTCACACTTGTAGTAGCCTTGGGCTTAGAAGCCCTACCCTCCTTCCTATCCCTGGACTCTTCCCTGCTCTACCGGAACACATTTAATATAGTTTCCCACTATGTTAAACCTCTTCCTTGAGCCAAGGTTTATGTCTCAAGAGAACATTGTTCTTTCAATCACTGTTTATTGACAGCCTGCTCAGTATCAGGCTCTCAGGTTAAAAAAAATTATTTGTTTCAATTCTTAAGGCATTTACCTCTGGTCTCCGCACAAAGCTCGGGTGTGTGATTAATACCTTCCTGTGATGATTATTGATTAGAAGTCTCACAATGCACTCCCTTGAGCCTAGTGACCCGGTGACTAACAAAGTCAACTGCCTGAGTTCAAATCCTTGCTCTGTCTAGTGTTTGATCTTAGCCAAGCTGCTCTGCTCTCTGCACTTCAAACGAGCGGTAATAGTACTGATCTCTTGGGTTTGCCGTGAAGCGTTTGCCCTATAGAGATGCTCAATCAATAGCAGCTGTTTTTAGACAAGAACCATCTCATCATTGGTTACCAGTGTGTTCTTTGCTCAGGTGCTTAGTGAATCAAGTTTGTTTATTTTGGTCACACATTAGGATATAGAATAGATACCAATCATCTATATTTTTTGCTTGTTTGTTTTGAGGTTTATTTTTATTGTGTGTGGGGGGGTATTTTTTCTGCATTTACATCAATGCACCACGTGCATACAGTACCTACAGAGACCAAAAGAGGGCATCAGAGCCCCTGGAACTGGAGTTACAGTCAGTTGTGAGAAGCCATGTGAATGCTGGGACTGGATCTCTGGTCCTCTGGAAGAGCAAGCAGCCAGAGCTCTTAATCACTGAGCCATCTCTCCAGCCGCAAACCACTGAATTGTTTGACTCATTTAGCAAAACTCTGAGTTCCTGTTCAGGGTCCAGTGCTCAGGATTAAAGGAAAACAAAATACAAAGAATGACAGATCAGAGAATTTAATCCTGGCTGGAGAGATGACTCAGCAGTGTGCTGTTCTCCCAGAGTACCTGGGCTTGGTTCCCAATACTGAAGATGTGCTAGCTCAGAACTGCCTGAAAGTCTAGTGTCAGGAAGCTCCATACTCTCTTCTGTCATCAGGCATACACGTGGTGACCATCCACACATGCAGACACATACATTTTCTTTTAACCATAAAAAGACCTCACTAATCCTGGTGGGTGTGGTGATGCATACCAGTAAGTGAAATACTTGCAAACTAGAGACAGAGGGACCAGGAGTTTTAAAGCTAGAGTTGGCTACAGAACAAATTTGAGGCCTATAAGGGCTAAATAAGTCTCTCTCTCTCTTTCTCTCTCTCTCTCTCTCTCTCTCTCTCTCTCTCTCTCTCTCTCTCTCATCCACAAAAAAAAAAAATGCATATGGAATTGCTTTAGTCGTTTGAAATGTGACAGTGGTAAGGACAAGTTAGCCCCAGGTAAAAGAAGAACTAGAGTGAGTCCCAAGTTTGGACTAGGTAGTAAAGTCATTTACTTAGAAAAGGCAAAGGAGGAAGCTATGCAATTACCCAGCTGGGGCAGGGCCAGTGCAAAGCCTGGAGGCTGGTACGTGTCCTACCATGACACAGGGAAGGGGCTAGAGCAGAGGACAAGGAGGAAGAGCAGGGTGTGATGTCAGAGAGTTGGTGTAGGGTGGGGCCTTATAGACACAGACCATTGTGAGGTCCTTGGCAAATGAGGACATAGCTCAGTGGCAACACTCTTGCCAGTGAGGCGCTGTGTTCAGACACTAGCATAGGAAAGGTAGATTTTTGCTTGGTTGCTTTC
The DNA here is from genome assembly GCA_019843965.1 of Rhynchomys soricoides. Taxonomy (NCBI): domain Eukaryota; kingdom Metazoa; phylum Chordata; class Mammalia; order Rodentia; family Muridae; genus Rhynchomys; species Rhynchomys soricoides. The sequence goes on along the minus strand of JADRCH010000079.1, from coordinate 4,404,096 downwards.
TATCTACTGAAACTGAAGCCCTTGATGAAGGGGTGAAGGGAATAAGATCTGTAAGAGATAGATGACAGACAGACAGACAAGCAGACAGAGGATGTAGGAGGTGTTTAAGAATGTACAAAGAAGGGGGGGGGAGAATCATGCCTTTAATTCCAGCCTTCAGGAGGCAGAAGCAGGTCAGTCTCTGTGAGTTTGAGGCCAGCCTGGTCTACAGATCAAGTTCCAGGACACACAAAACCCAGTCATTTAAAAAAAAAAAAAAAGAGGGAAAAGAAAGAAGAATCCATGTAGAACAAGGCATGGTAGCATGTATCTGTAATCCT
>JADRCH010000079.1:4355765-4399740 GCA_019843965.1 Rhynchomys soricoides | reverse complement strand
TGCCTTCTGCAGTGACGTTGCCTTCTGCAGTGACGTTGCCTTCTGCAGTGACGTGCCTGCACCTATGACTCCGAAACCACCTTTGTTACTTAGCCTTACTCTTTCCCACCGGAACACAGGGTCTGTGGAGGTAAGCAACCAGTCTGCCTGACTCCATTTTACAAGCAGGATCCATACAGTACCTGCCTGAAGTAGGTGTCTCTAATAAAGTTTTATCATCAAACGAGCAAACATCTGGATTCAAAGAGGTGGTCTACATTATCTAAAGCCTAAAGAGCATTTCCCAGTGGTCCCCGTAATAAAAGGCAAAAGCAAGCATGACAGCCATTATCCAAAGAATTCAGATGCAAACAACTCACCTTAAATATCTATTTCAAAAAAAAAAAAAATCATTTAATCTTTCAAGTTCCTCGATTCTTGACTTGATTTTAGATGTGTAAATCTGCCTATAAAGAATGTTTTTTCTACCATTAAATAGAATCTGTAGGAAGCTATTGAGTTGGATTGTGTTTAGGCACATGGCTCAACAGCACAAACCAATATGGTGCCACTTAGGCTGAATGAAGCTTAAGTGTATACTCCCGTTGCTCAGAGACTAAACAATACTCAGCCCCAGGCAGCCATGGTTCATTTTAGCTCAGTTACATCGCCTATCCATATACCTGTTCTAAGATAGGCAGCTATCTGTTAATCCTTTGGTTGTTTTGTTTGTGGTTTTGCATTTTTCTCAAATAACTATTCTTTTGTTTTGTTTTCTTTTGTGTGTTTGAGACAAGAGTCTCACCTTGTAGCTCTGGCTGGCCTGGAAGACACCATGCAGACCAGACTGTCCCAGAAACTCAAATCCCCCTGCCTCTGCCTCCTGAGTGCTGGGATTTAAGGTATGTGCTACCATGATCATCTCAAATAAATTTAAATTTATTTGTAAATTTAAACACTTTTCATTTTTAACCTTATGGAGAGTGGGCTAGGGATTTTTCTTCACTCTTACTCAATGGTTTTGGCATTTCAAATTAACACATAGGTAGACATTAGTTTGTTTTGTTTTCTTTTTTAAGATTATTTTCTGTAAGTTGAGCAATTGGTGGCCCACTCCTTTAATCTCAGTACTTGAGAGGCAGAGGCAGGAGGATCTCTGTGAATTCGAGGCCAGCCTGGTCTATAGAGCAAGCCCTAGGACAGCCAAAGCTGTGTAAGGAAACCCTGTCTCAAAAAAACTAAAACAAACAAAAATTATTTATATCTGTGCACCAGTTGCATGCCCGTGGTACCTTGGGTCAGAAGAGGCTTTCAGATTTCCTAGAACTAGAGTTAAAGACAATTATGAGTCACCATGTGGGAGCTGGGAGTCAAATCTGGGTCCTTTGGAAGAGCAGCCACTGCTCATAACCACTGAGGTCCCAGGTAGTGGTGCGCAGGGCTGGAAACTCAGTGGTTAAGAGTACACCTTTCTTCCTGCTCTTCCCAGCTTCTTCTTCTTCTTCCGTTTTTTTCCTAGACAGGGTTTCATTGTAGCCCTAGCTGTCCTGGAACTCACTCTGTAGACCAGGCTGGCCTCGAACTCAGAAATCCACCTGCCTCTGCCTCCGGAGTGCTGGGATTAAAGGCGTGCACCACCACTGTCCAGCTCTTCCCAGCTTCTGGCATCCACTATTCTGCTCTGCACTTCTCTGAGATGATGTTTGTATTGTTTTGCGTTAAAAAAAAAATGTAATATTCCACATACAGATGAGATCTCAAAGTTCTTGTCTTTCTATACTTTATCATTTCTTTTCTATAAAAAAAATTATCTATTTGCTTTTATTTTATGTGCATTGGTGTTTTGCCTCCGTGTATGTCTGTGTGAAGGTGTTGGATCTTGGAGTTACAGACAGCTGTGAACTCCCGTGTGGGTTCTGGGAATTGAACCTGAATCCTCTGAAAGAGCAGCTAGTGCTCTTCACCACTGAACTACCTCTCCAGGCTACTTTGTCATTTCTTTGAACAGATGGTCTTCTAAGAACTTTAGTTTCATAGCAAAGCTAGGCAGAAGACACAGCACTCTCCCCTCAGTTACCAAATTCCCTACCCTGGTGGTCCATTGATGTCACATGACCCAGCATTGCCACTCAGAGCTCACAGACTTGCGTCCACTCTTGTACACTCTGTAGATCGGAACAAACGTGTAATGACTTGCAGAACAGTCTCACTGTCCGTACAACGCTCTATGCTTCCTCTGTCCTGGTTTTTAGAAGAGCCAACGACAGAAGAAATGTAAGCGTGAAACTCCAGCATAGTTCCAGAGAAATGTGGTGTTCATATTCCAAGAGCTTTGGGTAAGATGAGTAAGAGAACACACAGGTTGCCTTCGGTTATTTAGAAGTGGCTCAGCCAGCATTTGAGGCTGTGCAGAGTCACACTCACAGTCCCCCCCCCCCCCCCCCCCCCCCATCTTCCCCCCCCCCCCCCCGCCTGCCTTACCTAATCACTTTCTTCTGTATGTTCTGTTCTTTCCAGTCCATCCATTTGTCTGTAGACTCCGTCTCACTCCCATTCTATCTCCCTCTCCACCCATCCATCCTTCAAAACCAGCTGCCTCCACCCAAGCTGCCAATGAATCCTGCAACACACATGGCCTTCCCCTATGAACACATGGCCGCCTTGCCCTTTGAGCCCTCGGTGACAACTCCACCATTTGACCCTGTTTAGATACTGGATTTAACTGCTAGTTAAATTTTCATATGCACAGGTCTTGCCTCCTCCGCTGAGTTGTAAAGACCTTAAACACAATGGCTCTGTTGTCCTGTCCAGGGAATGTGTGGGTCACTGCAATGACACAGATCTCTGAATACTTAATACCTACCTGGATCTATGGCATTTCTACCAAAAGCAAAGCTCAAAAGACTTTAAAGTTTGTCTCTTAATATTTCAGTGACCAGAACAGAATCATAAACCTGGGTTTTTCAGTTTGTTACGGCTGACCCAGACTTACCTCCAAGGCAGCTTCTCAGCCGAGATTCTAGCAATAGGTAACTGACTCAACCAGAGCTAACATTGCCAGCCTTCCCCTGGCTCTACCTGCAAACTGGATCACTATGTCATGCAGATCAATAATTGCAACAGTATATGACACATTTTTTTTTTTCGAGACAGGGTTTCTCTGTGTAGCCTTGGCTGTCCTAGAACTCACTCTGTAGGCCAGGCTGGCCTCAAACTCAGAAATCCTCCTGCCTCTGCCTCCCAAGTGCTGGGATTAAAAGCATGAACCACCACTGCCCGGCTGACAGACAAATTTTAAATAGTCAGAATTGTGTATGGCAGACAGATTTTGGACATCTGGGTTCCCATGGAACCAGCTTGCACGGGCTTGTTTCAGGAAGCTAAGTCCTGGTTCTTACGAGAAAGAAAGTACTCTTGAACCGGTGCTTCTCAACCCTCCTAAGGCCATGACCCCCTAACACAGTTCGTCATGTTGTGGTGACCCCCAACCATAAAACTATTTCATAACTGTAATTTCGCTGCTGTTTTTGGATCATAATGTAAATATCTGATATGTAACCCCCGAAAGGGGTCATGACCCACAGGTCGTGAACCACTTTAAAATCATCTTGGGAGAAATAAATCCATTTGAGATATATTTGATAGATGTGAAAACAACCGAAACACGAAAGCACAGGATCGGGAAAGTGTGTTTGTACAAGGAAGGTGACCTGGCTTGGTTGACAGACAGCCATTTTCTTCTTAAGTGTTGTGGAAAGAAACCCTGCCTTTTCAACCCCTTTCCTTAGAAGAAAAGGAACTATGGCTGGTGATCATTAGCCAGCTTCCTTCTGTTTACTAAGAGAAGATTTATAGCTTCGAGTGAGACTAAGCTGTGCATTACCCACAATTACCTTGTAACACACACTATGGTTACCAAGCATCTCTGTAAATGCTGGACTCGCCAGGAACCATGAAAATTCCAGGCCACCCCTTGTTCCAACAACCTTAAAGAGCCAGCCAAATCACCACTCACTATGGGAGTTGAAGGAAGGTGCCCAGTGGAAAGGTGCTGTGTGGACAATTATCACTAGACACTTTGAAAGGGGAGGGCTCTCTGTTAGTTCTGTGGCCCTTCACTCTGACACCCAGGATGGTCTGTGGCTTTTGCAGTCTTCCAGCAGAGATTACAAGTGTGGGTTGTCACACTCTACTGAGATGGTTATTATTATTATTATTGTTATTATTATTATTATTATTATTATTATTATTATCATTACATGTGTGTGTGTGTGTGTGTGTGTGTGTGTGTGTGTGTGAAGGAAGACAACTTACAGAGAGCTTGGTTCCCTCAGTCCACTCTGTGAATCCTGGGAATTGAACTCAGGTTATCAGAGTTGGTGGCAAGCACTGGGCCATTTTTGTTTAATGATGGTTGGTTCTTTTCATATATTTTGATCATATATTTCTTCGACTCCTCCCAGTACCTCCCCACCTCCCTCTTCACCAAACTTCATGAGAGGAGACATAAATCCATGCGGAAGAGGAAAGAAATATTTTAAGAACCAAAGTTTGTGGATGGCTCCAAGGAAACAGCATCCTCCAGACAGACACTACAGGACTGATGCTCATGTGAACTCCCCGAGACTGTGATAGGATGCAAAGACCAGCACAGGTTCAAGCCAGACAGAATCCCACCACCAAGAAGGGGAAGTGGACACCAAGCCCCGCCCTTAACCAAGAGGCCAACTGCAATACCTTCTGGGAAAGAGAAGGATCAGTTTACCACAATAGACTGTCACCTTGGCTATCAGTCACGATGGGGGGGAGGGGAGGTAGGCTTTCATGTTTTTGTGTGCTCTGGTAGGTTGGGTTGGGTTGGGTTGGGTTGGGTTTTTTGGGTTTGTTTTGTATGTTTTGATCTTTGTTTTGTTTGAGAGTGAGTTACAGGGTTGTTTGTGAATGCACATACAACAATAGATAATTCTTTGGTTAATTTGTTTAGACTAAAAATCTAAACAAATGATTCATGCTGATACATAAAATCAGGCATGTAAATAAACCTATTAGTTTTCAGGTCCTTAACAATGAATAGAAAACACCAGGTGTGGTGAATCAGTCCTTTAATCCTAGCCCTTGGCAGGCAGAGGCAGGTGGGTCTCTGTGAGAATCTGTTTCTACATAAACAGGAATAAAGCTGGGCTAGTAGCACAGAACCAACAAACCAGCGGTTCAAGTAGGAGAATCATCCAAGTTCAGTTCCAAAGTTATCAACCAACCTTATCTACACCGTGAGTTCCAAGACCTTCCTATCTCAAAAGACCAAAGAAACTAAAACAAAAAAACTGGGGATGGGTTATAATCAGTTGATAGAATGCTTGCCTGGCATGCAGGAGGAGGTGCTGGGTTTGATTCCCAGCACTGAAATTTAATTCACCCCAAAACAACAAAAGGTGAACATACTAGAGAAATTAATAAGCACCAAAAGAAATATATTCAAAGAGTTATATTTCTTTTAGAATTTATCTAGCAGGGTTTCTGGCTTTTGTTGGAAACTAACTCCCCAAAGAAATATATTCACTCTATTAGTAATTTTGAAAATAACAATTCTGATCATGACAGCAATAAAAGGAAAACAGCCACATGCTAGGCTCTACACATGTTATGGTGGTAAGTTACATTAAACGCAGGTTTATTGGGAAGCTGTTCTCCAGTGAGTTCACTGGCTCCTGGGAAGTCAACTTGGGAACGGGGGGGGGGGGGGGGGGGGGGGGGGTGTGTGCTCCCCTCACGTCGAGAGAAGAAAAAAAGAAACAGCAGTGGAGACCAAAATGTCTGGACTAATAGGGAAGAGACTCTGAGGGGAGTTCAGGGCTGGAGGATAGGGTGTGCTAGGGAGGGACCGAGGGATGCTGGGAGAACCTGGGGGCCAGGTGTGCTTTGATATGTAAAATATGCACCTCCCTCCCTTGCCCGGGGGTGGGGGGAGGTGGGGTGTGTGGGTTGGGGTTGGGGTTGGGGGTGTCTAAAACCAAAATCTGGTGTTTGTTTATTTCATCTTAATGATCAGTATATGAGAGTATATTCTCATTCTCGTTTTACAGATAAAGAAACGGAGACTTTAGAAATGGTAGCTACTGACCTCAACACCGTACATCAGTCAGGAGTCAGGTCACCATGCCAGGATTTGGTTATGCAGGAGGAAGACTCCACTCTCCAGACACTTAAGGCCCTGCTACAAGGAGAACTCAGAGAATGGTCAGACGGTTGGGAAGCTGGAGAACACTGAAAACCCAAAAAACTCTGAAAAGACAGAGCAGCAGGAGCCAGCCTTGAGGCACACATGCCTTTTTTTTTTTTTTTTTTCTAATTCTCCAGACAGATTTTCTCTGTAGCCCAGGCTGTCCTGGAACTCACTCCGTAGACCAGGCTCAAACTCAGCAATCCACCTGCCTTTGCCTCCCAAGTGCTGGAATTAAAGGCATGTACCACCACGGCCCAGCTTGATTTTTTTTTTTTTTTTTTTTTTTGAGACAAGATCTCATTGTGCATCCCAAGCTGCTCCTAAATTTACAACCCTCCTGCCTTAGATTCCTGAGTGCTGGGATCAGATTATAGAGATATGCTACATTGCCCACCCTGGATCAGGGCATTGCTCAATCAAAGCTAATGATGTACTCCTGAGCTATATTCCCAGCTCTGTAATATTTTTTAAAGGCTTATGGTTTTTGGTTTTAATTATGAGCACACGTGACTCTGAGTATGGCTATGCACACATGATAACTGGGGCTTGGGAAGGCTGGAGGTATCAGATCTCTCTGCAGTTGGAATTAAAGGCAGTTTTGGAACCACCTGACATGGGCGTTGGGAACTTGCCTCAGGAAGAACAGCAGTGATCTTAACTACTGAGCCATCTCTTGCACCCAATATTTTAATACAAAAACCCCTATGGGCATCAAAACCATCAAGTCGTATGTAAAACATGACAGTGTTTATGTGTGATCTATTGTACATTCTCCTATATGCTTTAGATCATCACTAGATACTTTAATGCCTAATACTATAAATGTTGTATAAATTAAGTACTGAGAAGAAAAATTGTATATGTTTAATACAGAAATAATATTTAAAATATTTTGAGTCTGAGGTTGGTTGAAACTGTGATGCAAAAGGCAAAGACATGGGTATCTGACTGTATCTGTATCACATGTAAAGCAATCAAATTGGGGGGAGGGGCACGTTCGTCCTCACAGAATCTATTTTGACTGTCAGATGCAAGTATCAGAACTGGGTATAATGGAAAATATAGAAAGAGGAGACAGACAGTGCTTGCTCTCAAAGGTGTAGTACTGGAATATGTGTACAGTTGGATATGGTGACTCAGGCCTGCAGTCCCAACATCTTGGAGGCCAAAGCAGGATAGGGCAGGGTTCTGGAGGCTGGAGAAATTACCATGAATTAATGGTGAGCCTGGCTACCGCGGGATACCCTGGGTTTTGTTTTATTATAAAGGTATACACACAGAGAACTTCCACAGGGAACAGGTGACCAGGGTAACGGGAAAAGGCAGAGAACTGGCTTCCAGCAGGGAGACCTCAGTGTGAGTGCTGGCGTTCCACTCTGGGTGACCTCTTGTTGCTGACTATCTGCCTGTCCGTGTGCCTGAGATTCATGCTTTACTGAGGAAATTCCTAGAAAATCAGCTTTTACAACTTCCTTACCCGAGAGTCTGAGTACTGACTTAGAGTAAGCACTCACTAAAAACGGGATGGATGGATGGATGGGTGGAAAAATTGATGGATGGGTGGATGGATGGGTGGATGGATGGATGGATGGATGGATGGAAAAATTGATGGATGGGTGGATGGATGGATGGATGGATGGATAACAAATATCACAAACCCTTTTTCTTCAGTCTTCACCCTCCCTCTTTTTTGTATGGTCCTAACCAGTCCCCCAAGATAAGGCTGCTAAAATCAGTTTGAGTCAGAAACCTCTCTAATGAACACACATGTTGTCCTGAAAGAACATCCTGGAAAGGCCATCGGGGCCATTTTATTTTTATTTATTTTTTGGTTTTTTTCCAGACAGGGTTTCTCTGTGTAGCCCTGGCTGTCCTGGAACTCACTCTGTAGACCAGGCTGGTCTCGAACTCAGAAATCCACCTGCCTCTGCCTCCCAGGTGCTAGGATTAAAGGCGTGCGCCACCACTGCAAGGCATCCAGGCCATTTTAAAAAGGGGATTCCTGATGGAGCTAAAGAGCAAAGCTCTCCTAAAAGTTGTTCTGTGGCTATAAACAACAGAACTTCCATGAGAGTTAGCTTGCTCTAATCTGCAGGTACCAAAGTCCCAAGCTGTGAAAACCTCCAAATAACAGGGTTCTCCAAGGTTCCTCCTCAACCCCCTACCCTGGGCACAAGATGGCTGTCTGAACAGGAGAATGTGAAGACACCACTTGATGTCACTAATACGGAACCGGCTGATGAGCTAAGACACAGGAAAGACCCAGCTTGATTGCTCATGTCTACGATCCCAGCACACAGAGGTAGAAGATGGAGCATCACTATGAATTTGATTACACACTCAGGTTGCACAATGAATTCCAGGCCATCCTTCCAGCCTCGGCCAGTCTAATTAATATCTTGACTCAAAAGTCCAGAACTAAAAATCAGTCAGAAACAATTCCATTCCTACAAGCCAAGCGCACTCAACAGAGCCAAGATTAATTCTTGAGGGCGGCTGACTTAAACAAATTCTTTTCCCTGAAATAAAGGCCTTTCTGCCATTACACATGGTTCCAGGGGACATTCTATGTTCATACAACAGATAGTACAAGGCATAGGAGCTCACCCCAGCGCTGATGCTGGGCATCGACATTGAGGGCATCCATCCCTGGGAAACACCCAGACCCCACATCTCTGCATAGGGAACTAAAACACTGTGACCAATTCAGCAAGGCCATGGCTTGGGTGTTGCTGCCACATTTTCTAACTGCCTCACCCAGAGTCCTGGCTTCTTTGGTTAACATGGAAGGAAAAAAGAGTTCTGGGGAGACTGGCACTGATGACTGTTTTGTTGAAAAATGTAACATAGTTGTCATATTCTCTTGGCCAAGAGAATCCATGGTGGCAGATGTCTGAATCCCAGCACTGGAGAGGTGGAGGCAGGAGGATCAGGAGTTCAAGATCATTGTTGGCTATATAGCAAATTCAAGGCCAGCCTGAGATACATGAGACCCTCCCAAAATAGGAGGAAGAAGAGGAGGAAGAGGAAGAGGAGGAGGAAGAGGAAAAAGTAGAGGAGAATGAAGAAGTAGAGGAGGAAGAGGAAGAGGAGGAGAAAGAGGAAGAAGTAGAGAGGGATGAAGTAGAGGAGGAAGAAGAGAAGGAGGAAGAGGAAATGAAGAAAACAAGAAGGAAAGAAAGAAGCAAAAACAAAAGAAAGAAAAACAGAAAGAAAGAAAAGAAAAAAGTGTGTGTGTGTGTGTGTGTTTCTAGAAATATCTGCTTTTCTTTTACCAACTACATGGCTCATGGTTTTTCAAGAAGGTTTCTCTGAGTAGCCTTGGCTGTACTGGAACTTGATCTGCAGGGTAGGCTGGCCTTAATTCAGATTTCCATGTGCCATGGCATTCTGAGTGCTGGGATCAAGACTGTGTGCCACCGCCCATGTCAGCATCTCTTCTTTCTGCTTTCCTCCTCTTTCATCTCAAAAACAGTGCTTTACATTTTATTTATTATTTGTACATGTATGTATGTATGTGTGTATGTATATTTACTAATTTATGTGCAGCACATGTGTTCAGGGGCTCTCAGAATCCGGAGGAGAGAGTCAGAGCCCTTGGAACTAAGTTACAGTTTTAGCAGACCTGTGGGTACTTGCAGTAAAACCTAGGTTCAATACAAGCATACCAACTGCTCTTAATGCTGGACCCAAACACAGTACTTTCTAACAGGTTGTCTTAGGTTCTCTGTGGCTGTGGTGAAACACCATGACCAAAACAACTTGGGAAGGAAAGGGTTTATTTGGCTTATGCTTCCATATTACAGTTCATCATCGAAGGAAGACGAGAGCAGGAACCTGGAGACAAGAGCTGACACAAAGGCTACGGAGGGAGGCTGCTTTCTGGCTTGTTCCTCATGGCTGAGCTCAGCCTGCTTTCTTATAGAACCCAGGACCACCAGCCCAGGGATGGCCCCACCCACAATGGGCGGGACCCTCTCTCATCAATCACTAGTTAAGAAAATGCTCTACGGACTTGGCTACAGCCTGATCTTTTGGAGGTATTTTCTCAACCAAGGTTCCCTCATCTCTGATGACTACAGCTTATGTCAAATTGACATAAAATGAGCCAACACACACGTGTAGCTCCAGCCTTAGCATCCACCTGGCTTGCAGACAGTCTCATGATCCACATCTGTGCTGTCTGAACCAAGTTACCAAGCATCTCTGAGATCTAATCTTAATCACAGTGTGAAATAGTGTGGTACTTAGCTCACAGGGATGTTGTGGGTCATAAAGATCAATAAACTAACACTCTTGAAACATATGTAGGATATGACAATAACCAGGAAATGTCCACGCTCACCATTTTCAAAATTAAAAATATTGTAAGTACTGCAAGGCAGGATCCTGTCAATAGCTGACTGCCCAGAAAAATCTGCCATTGTAGCATTGTAGACAGACTCAAAGCCTAATGGGCTGGTATTCTGTGCCCTTGACTTTTAAGCACCAGTGGAAAGTAACAACTCCTAAAATAGGAATTAAGGATGGGTGAAGAAAAACAGAGGAACCAAAGACCTTCCTTATCTCTTGACTTTAAAGGGTTGTTGTTGTTGTTACTGTAATCCTAACCAGGTAAAAGACTCTGCTTTAACATTTTATAAACTAATACTCAGGAGAAAGATTCCAAAACTTCCAAATTAAGGTTTCCAAATTACAAACGAGAGCAGCTCAGTTGTAGTATGTGTTAGTAGTATGTGTTAAGGCCCAGTGGTACAGAGACAGAAAAAGCTACTGGTCACGGGCCCTTTCCTTAAGAGACTCTCCAAAAACATATTCTTAAGGAATTCAGTTTTAAGTAGAGAATAGCAAAGAATAACACAAAATGGTAACAAATGGGCACATCTTACGACAAACTGTTTGGTGAGGGCCAAATAAGTCTCTCCCAACATGGCCAAAGCCAATTAAATAGTTGACTCAAAAGCAGTTTGTATTTTCGTGACTCAGTGATTTTTACTCTAAAAGCAATTATTCAGGCCCTGCCTCATGGGTGAGCAGAAGGTGGGATAGGATCAGGGAGAGTGCTTTTGCTGACTCCTGGCTCCTGTGTGGGGCCTAGTGCCCAAACTCAGCTGTCTTTCTATTTCCTGACCTGAAAATTGGGGCCAGTAGGTGAAGCCAGCAATAGATAGGTTCAGAAAAATAATTAATCTACAGGAAGGGTGGAAGAAACTGTCTCCTAACACTGGAGAAAAAAATGCACCAAGCTTTGAGTTCAAGTGACTCAAAGCAGCATGTGGAGATTAAAGTCTACTAGAATGGAAACGATGAAGGTCCAGCTGGCTTCACAGGAGACTTAAGGACAGTGTAGCATGCGTTGTCCTAACAGTGTCACCATCCCAACAGGACTAACAGTCTTTGCTTGTTTGTTTATTCTTGGTTTTGTTTACATAAACAATTTTAGATTAATCGCCACTCAAATGGGTACATAAAATAGGCAGGGTGTGCTATGATAGAGTCTGGAAAGGATTATTTAAGCCTTTCAGGTGGGGCAGTGCATTTATTCTGTCTGCAAAGGATAAGAAACCTTTTGCTGTTACAATGGTCAAACAACAATAAAATCAGTTAGCACTCAAACATAACCAGGATTGTGCAGCTTCCTAGAGACCTAGACACACACACACACACACACTCACACACACACACACACACATACACACTCACACAGACTCCCAATTGATTTATTGCTCAATTAAAAATAGAAAAGGAAGCCAGGTGTTGTGGTGCTGCCTGTAATCACAGCACTGGGGAGGTGGAAGCAGAAGCATCAAGGGCAACCTCAGCTAAATAGTGAGTTGGAGGCCAACCTGGGCTACTTTCAACCCTAGCTCAAAGGTAAAAATTATATATGTGTGGTGTGTGTGTGTGTGTGTGTGTGTGTGTGTGTATGTAAATGTATATATATATGTATGTATATATGTGTATGTGTGTATCTATATCTATATGTATATAGATAGAGATATCCCAGGAGTTAGGACCACTCAATGGTTTTGCAAAAGATTAGAGTTCAGTTCCCAGCACTTGTGTCCGATGACTCAGAACCCCTTGTACCTCCAGATCACGGGGACCCTGATCTGCTCTCTAAATGCACCTGCACTAAGTTGCACAAACCCCTCCAACACACATTATAAAAATAAGGAAAATAAATCTACAAAAGAAAAGAGGCTTTAAAATTCTAGATGGTAGCCGGGCAGCGGTGGCGCACACCTTTAGTCCCAGCACTTGGGAGGCAGAGGCAGGTGGATCTCTGAGCTTAAGGCTAGCCTGGTCTACAGAGTGAGTTCTAGGACAGCCAGGGCTACACAGAGAAAGCCTGTCTCAAAACAACAAAACCAAACCAAAACCCTAGATGGTAAAATTAAAAACAGGAAATTCACCAAAAGAATTATAAGTTTCAGATACTCTTCTTAGCTATTTGAGAAATATTATGTCCTTTGTGGCTTGAAGCTTTGTGAAGACCCGGAGAGCAGGCATTAAATAGCACCTTGGTAGATGCTAATCTTGAGTTGGATGAGAGTGGAACACAACCTTGTTACAACTTGACTCTATTTTCAGCCAGACCCACTCTAGAAAGCTCAGTGGTGGGATGCAGGACTGTGAGCTTAACAGAACCAACGGTCAGCTCAAGGCACATCACCTGCTTGGGCTAACAGCATCCTCAGCGTCAGTTCCAGTTCCTGGAAAGCTTCCTTCAATCTGAATCCTTTTCTTGTTTCCTCTAAGCCACCAGTGGAAGCCTATATAACCGCCCTTATAAAAAGCCTTCATTTGAAGGTGGCTTAAAGGTGAATGGTTAACTCCTTTGTTTGTGGTTCCATGAATATAGGTCACATGAGTGACGAGTCCTTAGACAGAAGGTACATAAAGAAGTAGTGGATGGTTCAGGACCTTATTACAACATGTCCATCAAACCCAAAGGGGCAAACAACGTGCCTGATTGATTTCTTTTTTTTTCTAAAGTGCGGCTGCCAGCTATCATGTGACATTTAGACCCCAAACTAAATCTGGAAGCTGAAACAAACGTTGTAGTGACCCAACCGGAGGACCAGCCTCCCTAAGAGCAACGTTCTTCCACTTGCCAGATCCAATCTCTCCTGCAATTGAGTTGCTGGTGACTCAGAAATGTCTGTGTAAACAATGTCCCCAAGGATGGATAGGCTTAGGGAGAAGGAAACAAAACCCATTCACAATGTTCCCAACAATACGACCTGGTAGATCTTTCACGGTTTCCTCTCGGTGCTGGGGTAGAACCCAGGGCCTTGCATATGCTAGGCAAGTGCTCTACGCTGAGCTACACCAGTCCTTACCTGTGGCTTTTTAATTCCTTTGCTTCTTTGTTTAAAATTGGGTCTTGCTATGTAGCCCTGGCTGGCCTGGAACTTGCTATGTAGACCAGGTTGGCCTCAAATTCAGAGATCTGTGGAATTAAAGGCAGGTACCATCACCCAGCTAAATCTTGTTTGAGTTTGGTTTTGGTTTTGTTCTTGCTTTTCTTTCTTTCTTTTTTGTTGTTGTTGTTGTTGTTGTTGTTGTTGTTTTTTGAGACAGGGTTTCTCTGTGTAGCCCTGGCTGTCCTGGAACTCACTCTGTAGACCAGGCTGGCCTCGAACTCAGAAATCTGCCTGCCTCTGCCTCTGCCTCTGCCTCTGCCTCTGCCTCTGCCTCTGCCTCTGCCTCTGCCTCTGCCTCCTGAGTGCTGGGACCAAAGGCATGCGCCACCACTGCCCCACTTGCTCTTGCTTTTCAAGACAGGATTTTCCTGTATAGGCTTGGCTGTCTGGAACTCTGTAAACCAGGCGAGCCTTGAACTCACCAAAATCCACCTGCCATTACCATCTAGCTTGTCTGTCACCTTAAATATTTCAAGCCTATCAGTCTCTCTTCTGGTTATCTAGTTATTGAGAAGATCTTTGGGATTTGCTTTGGGGTAAATATTTTTATTTCCCAAATGATCATATCTCCGGTCTCTTACCTCACAGCGCCGTTACTTAGACTCGGTTACTGGGGTGCAGAGATGCTAAGTGTGTGTGGGTGTGTGTGTGTGTGTGTGTGTGTGCATGCTCAGCAGCAGCAGGCAGCCAGCCCTGTAGGCTGCAGGGACTCAGTCACAGCCAGTTAGAAGTCTCCAAGAACAGACAGCAAGAGCACATCACATTAGGAAAGGGTAGTTTCCTTTTTCTCTAAGGTGCTACAGGTAAAGTTGGAGCCTTAAACATTCCAGGCAAGAAGATGCCCTCTTCTAGATTCCAACACATTGAGAGAATGCTCTTGGGAGTGCTGGAAGAGACTGGACAACCATGGAGGTGATTCTAATGTCACAGCCAGATATGTGAAGTTCACAGCACTGAAATAAAAATTAGACATGGGAGTTATGGAAGGTTTTGTGAATGTTTTCACATATATTTTGTGCAGGTGTGCCTTAATTATAGGAAGGGTTATTTTGCTATGCATCAAAAGATTTGTAAGTCAGAACTCTAAAATCAAGTAACGGTGTCTTTGGATACACTTAAATTGGATTTTCCACACAGATAAAAACCCTGGAAAAACTGGAGAAAGATACAAGGCTTAGCCAAAGGCAGGACCCACTTTTAAAACATGCTAAGCGTCTTGAGAGCAAGAATGGTGTCTCAGGCTTCTTCTGCCTTTCCACAGAAACTATCAGTATACTACAGAAAGCTAAACAGATACTCTGGTATCACAGCTGAGTCTACCATAGTTAAAATATCATACCCAAGCCAGGCCCCTGGGCAGGCACCTTTAATCCCATCACCCGCAGAGCTGAGACAAGAGTACCAAAGTCCGGTGGTTCAAGCCCAGCCTAGACCATCAAGACCTTTTCTCAAGAAACCAGCAAGTGAGAACCGAGGCTGCCTCTCAGCTGCTGATTTCTTACTGTAGCTTTCATACTCACCGTGCCAAGGATTTCCATCCACTGTGAGGATGACAGGATTTGTCCTTTCCCAAGGCATGATGGGGGGAGGGGGAAAGAATTGAGGTGCTGAAGTCTCATGGCACTGAGGAGAGAACACTGGTGCTCTTGTTGGAAAGCCACACAAAGCTACCTGGTGTGAGGCCTGCATCCCAAAATCAAAGACAGAAAAGGCTGGATATGGTGGCCCCATTCTGTTGTGCCAGCTTTTAGGGAGACAGAGGCTGGGATCATGAGTTCTAGGCCAGCCTGTACTACAGAGCAAAGAGGTGGTAGCTCCCGTGATGGTGGTGGCAGCGACCTTTAATCCCAGCACTCAGAGACAGAGTCAGGCTGATCTCAGAGTTCCAGTCAGCCTGGGCTACAGATCAAGTTTCAGGACAGCCTGGGACTCCAAAACAAAACAATGGAGGGGGGGGAGAGACAGCAACAACAAAATGGGGTGCAGAGGGACAAAAACTAAACATCAACTAATTTTCAGTGATCAAACTTTTAAGTTCTAAGATAATATAAGTGTTTTTAATAGACACACATGCACACACACACCCAAGATATTTGAAACTAAGTGAAATAAAATATTTAAGTAGATTGTAGGAGCTAAAACAAAAATTATCTAAGTTAATAAAGTATAAATTCCATGTTAGATGCTGATAATCATTCCATGGTGGGCTTTGGAATCATTTTTTCCCCATTGATCTTTTCAAGGCTCTGCTAAGGCAGATTTATCTTGCAGTTAGTTTTCAGAACCACAGCCATCTGTAGAAGAAATCAAGTTGGACATAGGGAACCAATATTATTACAGAAAGACTTCGAATCCAGCTCTTGAAGTCTTCCTATGCAGCCAAGGCTTCGAGCTTTCCACTCACCATCCCCCTGCCTCTCTCTACCAAGCTCTGAGATCTCAGCTTCGGATCATCATTCCCCACTGGGCTCTTGAAGTCATATGCTTCAGCCTCAGTTAAAACAAATGGAATTTATTTTTCAAATTTGCAAATTTATCCTAAACACATTTGAAGTTTTTAAGCTGTTTAGGACATGGCTCGGAAGGTTTTCTGGTGGGAAGCGTCATTTGAAACATGTTTCATATTATCTAATACGAAGCATAGAAAATGCTAGCATGCTAGCAAGTCTCATAAAATGGTTAAAGCTGTTACCCCAGCAGGTGATAGTTAACCTTGATTGTCTGCCCGATTAGATAGAAAGGCAGCTAGATTAGTGAAGCACATTCTAGTGGGACTTCCAGAGCATTTCTAGACGCCACTGCCTCTGGAGCAGCAATGGAGGAAGAAAAGACAAGCCTGGGCTGTGGTGGCACCGTCTGACAGTCTGGCCCCAGACCGGCAAGGCGGACAGAGGAAGCCTCTTGGTACAGGGACCTCCATACTTCCTCAGAGCCTGCGTACCCTACTGTTGCAGTTGTCTGTGGATATAGACTCCACCTTCTCAGCCATTCATCATGGACTCCTGCCGGCCACTCCACAGGGAGCCTCCAGTCCTTCAGCCCCAGACTCTTGATGTGTGGCTTTGGACTACCCAGTTAATCTAAATTCGACTGTGTAAGTGAATCTAATAAGCCCCCTTTAGAAGTTTACATGTTGGTATGTTCATCTAGCCCTGACTAACATTATTGGCCACTGTGCCTCTTAGAAATATTAAGGACTGGATGGGTCATTGTAGCATTTTAAATTGTCCACCAGCCTAGCATGGTGGCACATGGCTTTAATCCCAGGACTTGAGAGGCAGAGGCAGGTGGATTTCTGAGTTCGAGGCCAGCCTGGTCTACAGAGTGAGTTCCAGGACAGCCAGGGCTACACAGAGAAACCCTGTCTTGAAAAACAAACAAACAAAAAGAAATGAAACGATATTTAGCGCTCTCTCTCTCTCTCTCTCTCTCTAACAGGGTCTTACTATTGTCACTTTATAGAAACAGTGGCTCCTGCTGCCCTTCCCAAGTAGCACACATTAATTAGTTTTGTTTTGGTTTTCTTTTCATGGTAAAAAATATGTGTAGATTTGAGAAGAATACGCGACATTGGAATGACTATTTAATACTTTTCTAGCTCTAGTAAAATGCTTTCACCTTGAAATGACTGTGTGGTGTGCAGCCATAGGGGTCAGAATGATTTCCAGTTTGGGGGTTTGTTTATTTTTGTTGTTTTCAGGACAGGGTTTCTCTGTGTAGCCCTGGCTATCCTGGAACTCACTCTTGTAAACCAGGCTGGCCTCAAACTCACTGAGATCCATCTGCCTCTGTCTCCCAAGTGCTGGGATTAAAGGCTGTGCCACCACCGCCTGGCAATGTCCATTTCTTCGTACCAAGTATCAGGCCTTGATTCTTCAATCGTATAAATCCTCACAAGAGGAGGCAAAGGCACAATTATTACCTTTATTATGTGGATAAAGAAACTGGTGATCAGCCAGGCAAAGCCGTGCACACTTTAATCCCAGCACCAGGAGGCAGATGCAGGGGAATCTCCATGAACTTGAGGTTAGCCTGGTCTACAATATGAGTTTCCAGGCTAGTCACAGCTACAAATCTAGACTCTATCTTAAAAAACAATAAAAATAAAAGCCATGCATGGTGGAGCACACCTTTAATCCCAGCACTGGGAAGGCAGAGACAGGTGGACCTACTTGAGTTGGAGGCCAGCCTGCTCTACAGAATGAGTTCCAGGACTGCCAGGCATATATAAGAAACCTTGTTTCAAAATACAATACACACAGAGAGAGAGACACAGACAGAGGGACAGACAGAGGGACAGACAGAGGGACAGACACAGAGGGACAGACACAGAGGGACGGACACAGAGGGACGGACACAGAGGGACGGACACAGGGAGACGGACAGACAGAGAATGAGGCTCAGAAATAAAATAATCCCCTGTGAAGTCATTTATTAATAGCATAATAGTCAGCCTTCAGAACCCACACCAAACTCTACACTTGATTTAATTATTTTTAAATTATTGTTAATTAATGTCTATGTATGTGTGTCTGTGTGTATACATGCCATTTGTAGTGAAGGCTTCGGAGGGCAGAAAAGAGGGTTGAATCCCCTGGAGCTGGAGTTACAGGAGGTTGTGAGCCGCCCTACACAGGTGCTAGGATCCAAACCAGGTCCTCTCAAAGAACAGGAAGAGCTCTTAGCCTCTGAGTCATCTCTCCAGCCCTTTACTCTCTACTTTACATAGATGTGTGTGTACACGCGCTTGTGTCTGTGTGTGTGTGTGTGTGTGTACATATATGTACATCCTTTAGACAAGCACTTGGCTGTTTCCTGTTCCTAGAGTCTCCCCCTCCTGGAAGCACCCCTTGCCTCCCACTTGTACCGACCTTGAATCTCCTTATGTCCCTCCACTGCACCTGTCCCACTAACCTCCATGGCCCCCAGGAGAAGCACTGACAGAGACAGCGCCTGGTACAAAGCAGTCATGTAATAAACACCAGCCTGAGAATCCCGAGGCCCGGGTTTATCCCAGCTCTGTCACTGCAAACCTGCTCACCAGTGAGACTCTGTGCCTTCTGCTTCTCGGATTATTCACCCAGGAACCAAGAAACTGGACCCTAACTATACCAACCTCTTCATATCTATCCTGCTTTTGTGTTGTTCTGAATCTTTGTCTCCTCCTGTGTGGGAAGAACTCTGTAGGATCATATACTGTGCCTAGTCATTTGATTTTTTAATAATATATTGAATGATGGATGATAGAACAAACAAACAAAAAACAAGTTGGCTCAATTGTTCAAAGTCAGGCAGCGAGTCTGGATAACAGGAGACCTTAGGTCATGACTGAGTGCTGTTTTGTTGTGACTTAGAACAAAATTGGGGCCTGTTATTTCAAATAGGGCCCCAATGCCTTCAGGCTTATGAATCCAATCTTAGGTATTGTTTAGAAATCTACTTTGCTGAGCTAATAAATAACAGAAAGGGTTAGGTAAACCAGACATGGTAGCACAGACATGTAATCCCAGAGCCAAAAGAATTGCCCAAAAAGAAGCAAAGTTAGGAGGAAGTGAGGGTGAGGAGGGGTAGAAAAATGACAGAAGTGCCCGGGTTTGGGGACACACACTTTTTTTAATCCCAATGCAGAGGCAGGTGAATTTGAGGTCTTCATAGTAAGTGCCAGGGCAGCCTGGGCAACACAGTGATACCTTGTCTTAAAAACAATAACAACAGAAAAAAAAAAAAAAAAACCAGAAACCAAAGGCAAAACAAGAGGCAAGACCATTCTGTCCACTTTCTATGCAAAGCCATGAGCATCGAGATGGATCATTTGGATATCAATCTGCGGAGGAGATTTTTGTCCTAGGAAGGAAATGTGGGTTTGTGATAGACCACGGACAGTGGATACAAAAGTTTTGGTTTTTTTTTTACAGCAGGAATGTCAGTGCTGCTTCATTACAGCCGGACTTCCGAACTTTCTGATGAGCTCCCATGGGCCCCAGAATAGTGTGTGAGCCAAAGTTGTGTTTAAGTTTTAATTACGATGCCTAAGAGATCCATGAAACAAAAGTGCCTCTGACCTGTAAGCCCCTTGCCCAAGGACAGATACTTCCTGAAAGGCTGTTGTTTATGGGAGATAACAAGCCTCAAATTTTCACTCCCTTAAACAAGTTTGGTTGACCCACCTGCACCTGATATGCTTGGTCACATGTGGGCCTTGTGGGGCTGCCTTTTTAAGATGGGACTTGTGGCCATTTTCTAAAAACCCAGAGATAGATCTGGCCAGAGAGTCCGTCAACCTGGACAGTATTTAATTTAAAGCTTTATTCAAATTTGGCTTTAAATTGTGAGATTAACAATAGCTTTATTTTATTGCCAGTTCATTTAACAATTAAGGTTGGCCTTTTCTAATTGAACCTTCCTAGAGTAAAAAAGTAAATAAATAAATAAATAAATAAATAAAATGAAGCCTTGTGTGTTTAAGGGTATTCTGGGAAAACAGTGACTTATCCACTCAAACACCATCACCATTGTACCTAAGGTTATTGTCACAGCTAAAGACTGTGAGGGTTAACTAATCACCCTCATGCAGTTGAATAGTACTGGGTTCCCAACACCATATTTGCCAGAGATATTGACCTAAGAATTGTTTGAATTTCTAGCTTAAATTTAGAAAAGCTTGTTAGATGAGGGTCCAAGAGTCCAGGGGCTGGAGAGATGGCTCAGTGGTTAGGAGTACTGACTGCTCTTCCAGAGGACCGGGGTGTAGTTTCAGCACCCACAAGGCAGATCACAACTGTCTAACTCCAGGATACAACATGCTCGTACAGGCATACGTGTAAGCAAAAAAACACCAATGGACATAAAATAAAAATAAATTTCAGACTATATTTTGGTTGTCTAACATGTTCACATTCTAGAACAGTCTTTCCAAAGGTTATGGGACAAGGCAAAGTTTAGCTATATGGGTCTTCTCCAAGGTCACGCTTCCCAGAGGAGACATTAGGCTGTGCTGGCCTTGTGTAACAATAAGGGCCTCACTGTTTTTTTTGTTTTGGGGTTTTTTTTTGGTTGTTTGTTGGTGTTGGTGGTGGTGGTGGTTTGGTTTGGTTTGGTTTGGTTTGGTTTGGCTTTGTTTTGTTTTGTTTTGTTTTGTTTCGAGACAGGGTTTCTCTGTGTAGCCCTGGCTGTCCTGGAACTCACTCTGTAGACCAAGTTGGCCTCGAACTCAGAAATCCGCCTGCCTCTGCCTCCCACGTGCTGGGTCCTCAGTTTTGTTTTATCTGTTTGTGTTTGAGTTAGTTTGTTTGAGACAGAGTCTCACTGTGTAGCTCTGGCTGGACCTGGGAATTCTCTATGTAGTTCCCAATGACACTGAACTCACAGGCAACTGCCTGGGGTGCTGAGATAGAAACATGAGGCTTGATTACGAAGACCATCTTCGTTTTTCTATGATTTGTGTGTTTGTTTGTTTGTTTTTAAGATTTATTTATTTTATATATATATGAGTACACTGTAACTGTCTTTAGACACACCAGAAGAGGGCATCAGGTCCCATTACAGGTGACTGTGAGCCACCATGTGACTGCTGGGAATTGCTCAGGACTTCTGGAAGAGCAGTAAGTGTTCTTAACCACTGAGCCTTCTCTCCTGCCCTGTTTGTTTATTTTTGAGACAGCATATCACTAAGATAAGCTTAGGCCTATCACACTGTCTCACAGTATCAAAGTGTGGCTGCTTTCCACCACATTCCACCCCTGCCCCAGGGCTGAGATTATAGGCGTATACAGCCACAGGGTCACACACTGTTGAGCCTCAGTTCTTCATTTTTAAAATGGGTGTGGTAACAGGGTGAGAGGACTTGGCTTCCAGGTTGTTACACTTGCTGGAATGGGGTCTGGTATAGTAACTAGTCTTTATTTTTGTCACTGTTGAGATAGGGCCTCACTTTGTAGTCCTGGCTGTCCTGGAGTCCCCTAGGTAGAATGTTGGGACTAAAGGAACTTACCTCTAGCTGCCACTGCTTAAGCCTCAGACTGTGGTGAGCTGCAAACAAGCCTAGCTCTCATGGTTATGAGAACTCCCTGGATTTAAGAAAGAAATTAACCCAGGCATGGTGGTACAAGTCTTTAATCCCTACACTCAGGAGGAAGAAGCAGGAAGAACTCTGTGAGTTCTAGGACAGCCTAGTCTACATAGCAAGTTCCAGGCTAGCCAGTACTCCATACAGAGACCCTCCTGTCTAAAAAGAAAAAGAAGAGGAAGAGGAGGAGGCAGAGGAGGGGGAAGGACAAGGGGGAGGAAGAACAACAAGAAAAAATATGACAGTGTTTTTGGTTTTGTTTTTTTCTTGTAATGAATTAAATAACAAGAAAGGAAAATTCCCCAAATGTTCCCACTGCTCCAGCCCAGGGCAACCTCAATATAGATTGAGTTTCACGTTTCATCTTATCAGAATGAAGACATACAAGATCATGGTGTGAGAGACTATGGAATCCCTCTCACCAATCCATGATTACCCCACCCAAATGGATTGCATTTCTCAAATTGCAATTTGAAAGCATGGGCATCCTCAGGCAAAGCCAGGTTTCCTAATGGGTGCGGGCAGACCGGAATCAAACATGGGACCTTACACCCATGCTAAGCATGGGCTCAACCCTTGAACTTCAGCTCTGCCTCTCTTTCCTCCATCCTCAGCTCCAGTGCTCATCTACCCTCTATCATCCTTTGGTGACTCAGTGACAGAGGATTTGCATCTTGTTTAGAGATAAAATCAGGTTGTGTTTGTTGCTTCTGCTCATGCTCCCATCTCGTCCCCCAACTCCAGTCTACCCATTGTCCTCAAAACCTGCTCACTGGTGACTCAGACTCAGTGAGAGGCAGATGGCAGATGTGGTTCTATAGAGCATCCTCACCTCACAGTGGGAGGGAGAAGGGCATGGCCACTGTGTACCCTCAGCTGGGTGTACCCTCAGCTGGATACGCAGAAGGCAGGCTCTCTCTACCATCTCTCTTGAAGGACACTCTGCCCTTATGGATGTCGTGCCCTACTGCACGACTTTGTCCTTTACAGATCACTAGATAGCTCTAGAAGAATGTCAATAACCATCTGCCAAACTATTAAAGGAGAAAAAATACCAGGAGCCATGCAATTTCCACAGGAGCTGACACACCACACTTGACCCACTTGACAAACCCTGAAGCCAGCTCTGGCCCAAGCCCTATTAAAAACCTGTTGAGAGCAATGACAACTGGCCTGACTCTCAACTGGAAAAACCAAGAGTCACCCACCAGTTTCTACCAGCCAGTTGACCTCAATTGAGCAAATAAATCACAAGCCTCCATTTTTCTGACCCTTTAATGGTTAGGAGTGGGTAGGGGAAAAGATCCCTGTTGTTTACCTAACCTGGGTAACCCTAAAGACTGCCTGAGATAGTTTTCATCATAACTCAGCCAGGTACCTACCAGACAGTAGAGAGTCAAAGCTTAGACACTGAGGAGGTCGTGGTGTGTAACTCATGCATAATCTTCCCACTCACTCAGGAGGTTGAAGCAAGAGGCTCTTGTGTATCATGACCAGCCAGGGCTAGTTACCAACATTGTCTCAAAAGAATTGAATCCCCCACCACCACCAAAAAAAAGACTATAAAGAACCACTGAAAAACTGGAGCAGCAGTCTATCGTGCCTGTATCTGAAAGTGTGTTGTATGTTCATGCTTGTGTAAGTGTATTCAGCAGCCAGAGGTCAATGTCATGTGTGTTCTTCCTTCAATCTTCTCCCTTTTTTTATTTTGTTATTGAGGGAGGCTCTCATTATGTAGCTTTGGCTGACCCAGAACTCACTATATAGACCAGGTTAGTCTCAGACGTACAGAGATCTGCCCACCTCTGCCTTCCATGTGCTTACATCAGAGGTGTATATCACTATGCCGTTTAATGTTTAATTTTACTTTATTTTCATGGTGTTAGAGGTCACACCCAAGGCCTTGAATAAGCTAAGCCCACAACCTACTGTTGGGCTTTAGCCCCAGATCTTTGTTTATTTGAGGGGTTTGTTTGCTTATTTTGTTTTGGTAGGAGTGCAACAGACACATCATGGAAGAAGCCAGAGCAAAGGCAGGGAAACATTCGGAAACAGAAGCAATCTTTTGGGAATTGATGAAGGGCATTTATATACCAGTCACTGAGTTAGACATGCCATAATGTCATTTTCACGTCATCTTCCCACCATTGGTTCCCAAGAGATGAACCATGCTACAGCCAGGCCAACAAAACAGTTCTGTGAGTGAGAAGCTGCCCCGTTGAAGGCCTGGAGGGTTCCTGGTGAGCCACTGGCCTTCAGTCTACAGTCCATGGCTGAAGAAACAGGGTTCCCACATCAGTGAAGAATTACAGCAGCAGTGGTAACAACAGCAACAGGGTGAATAGTCAACGAAGGTAAGTAGGTTTAAAATAATAAATAATAAATAAATAAATAAAAGCAAATACTTTTCTTTGGCAGTTAGAGGACAGTTTAGCCTACATGAGGGTGGGTCTTCTCATTCGAATAATCTTAGCAAAATATATAAATAAATCATCCCTCACAGGTGAGCCTCTGTAGAGCCTTATCACATCTACATGTCAAGTTTAGTCAATATTAACCATCAGTCCTTGAAGCCTGTAGTTATAAATTTTTTATTTACCTATAATCACGTTCTCTCCTCTTTATGAGAGAATCATGAACAATGACTAGGATAATCTGAGATGCCAAATATTTAGTAGATAAACACGATAGTGATAGAGCTGAGGGTGTAGCGGGTGGAGCTGAGGGTGTAACCCACTGGCATGCGCAAAGCTTCAGACTAGATCCCCACTCAGGCAAGAAAGCAACAAGTGAACAACCTACAAACGAACCTACCACTTTGAAGAAAAGTGAGCACATTACATACAGTTCAAGCCTGCCTTGAACCCCTGATCTTCCTGTCTCGGCCTCCTGAATGCTGGGGTTATAGGCTGTGTCCCTACCACTGACTCTGAAATTCTTGTTGGCTTTGTGATTTCAGATGTAAAATATGCCCTGCGTTTTCGGTTGTACGTGTGTTTTGTGGGTATACAGGGCATCAGATCTGGAGCTGGAGTTACAAATGGTTGTGAGCTGCCATGTGCCTGCTGGGGATACACTGGGTTCTCTGGAAGAGAACTGTTAGCATGTACTAGGCAGTACTGTTAGTCATGGACACTGAGCCATCTCTTCAGCCCCTAGCATGGTCTATGTTTTTAAACTGCTTTCCCCCTCCCCCCTTTATTGAAGAACTAAAAATTAAATCCAGAGCCTAAAACACATTGGGCCAGGGTTCTATTATTACATGAAACCTCTGGCCTAATTTCTGTTAGTTTTATTCTTTCTCTAATACCTTGGAGACTATAACATATAGGAATATGTTATAGTCCTTAATCTATTATAGCTAGTAAACAGACAATTGACTCCTTGTCATCGATTGCCGGTGCACACCCTTAATCCCAGGTGGATCTCTGTGAGTTCAGGTGGTCAAGTGAGACCCTGCCTGGAGCACCAACAATGATGAGAAATAGGATGGAGAGAGGAGAAACAATATCAAGGAAGAATGTTTAAGACTCTCCTTTATCACCTTTTATTGAACTTTTTAGTATCTCTTATTTCACAAATCACCGAGACAGAAAAACACCTCTCTGTCTCTCTGCCTGTGTCTGTCTGTCTGTCACTTGAAGGAGAGGTTTGACGAAATAGGGTTTCTCTGAGAGGATCTGGCTGTCCTGGAACTTGCTCTGTAGACCAGGCTAGCCTTGAACTCAGAGATCCACCTGCCTCTGCCTCCAGAGTGCTGGTTTTTAAAAGCATGCGCCACCACTGCTCAGAAACTGCCTCATAAAGTACTGATCAAAGACTGAAAATTGAGTTCTGCGGCTTCACACAGAGTCAGCCATGTTTGGTAGTTCAGGCTGGAGAAACAACTGACAACTGAATGCTTGTCTGTTTTCATGCCGTCTGTCAGATGATGTTAGATAGCATGTAACTTTCAGCCCCGTGAATCAGGAGTGTCTGAGACCCATCTTGATGGTCTGTATTTTAGAAGTCACCTTGAATCCTGGATAGTTTCCTTTTTTTTTTTTTTTTAAAGCTTAGATCCTCTGGGTTTTTTGCTTGTTTGTTCACATTTTTTTTTGTTTGGTTTGGTTTGGGGTTTTGGTTTTTCAAGACAGAGTTTCTCTGTGTAGCCCTGGCTGTCCTAGACTTTGTAGACCAGGCTGGCCTCGAACTCAGAGATCCCTCTGCCTCTGCCTCTGCCTCCCGAGTACTTGGATTGGAGGCATATACTATCACACCTGGCTTTCCTTAAATATTTTTAAAGGATGAAAACTGGAAACAAAACAACAGGGAGTTTGTTCCAGTTACTCCCTGTCAAGCACTAGTAATGAGTGTAAAAACAAGTGAATGCCATGCAGCCTGTGGAGAGACTGTTCTGAGAGAAAATCTCAAACATTCTGATTTCTAAAGGACTGACTAGGGCTCTGTTTAATGATTAGTGCTGTCAGAAATGAGTAATATTTACCTGTTCGGAAGAGTACTGAAGGAAAGCCAATGTCTTTCCAGACAGGTGCTACATTTCCCACAGTTGGTATAAGGAATAAATGGAAAATCTTTACTTATGACTCTGCGCTCAACCCCCCTCCCCCCATGCCACCATTTTACATAATGTGCCAGGAATTATTTAAAAAAAAAAAAACTGATAAAAAAATCATGCCAACCTTAGCCTGGGTCCTATATGGAATCAGCAAGAGGTGCCAGTGAGAATGCCCAGTAAAGCTTGGTAGGAGCTAGCAGCTTCTAACCTGTCTTCGAGGCTTCTGGAGCCTGGTCTAAGAACGAGTGTCGTAAGCTGCTCATTCTTCATGACCCCAGATAACTCGAACACTTAAAGGGACTTGCTGGCATGTCTGAGCAAGTTGTTCACTATAAACCTAATAATTTTACAGGGATAATAGTTCGTAGATATGCCTCTGTAGTCCTGGAAGCATACACTCAGGAAGTTTACAGTGACTGTAACTGATTAACTGATCTTTAACATCCCCGTGCAATATGGGTTCAGATGACATCGTAGAGTGCCTTTTGGATTTTGGCAGAAATGCCTTGGGGTCATTAGTTATCTGTCAATCATTTACAAATCCTTTCTGAAAGCAGTTAGCAAATACAGTGTTGCCATTATAAATGTGTATTCTTTATAAATGAGAGTCATGTGCAGTACTGATGAGCTCACTGCAATGAGGAAGGTGTTTAAGACAAAACGTGTTACAGAAGATGCTCACGTTTGTCCAAAGGAGATGGTGAGGCTGTCCCTTGATTAAGAAACACAGTTCCTAAAACAAGAGGCTCTGAGTGACTTTGGGTTTGGCTCCACAGAGTTAGTTGCTTGTTGACTGTGACTGAGGCCGAATGCTAAGCAGCTGTTATCTGAACTATGTGTGAACGATACTTCGGCTCTCCTTCAGAAAAACGTGTGCCTTTCTCACCAGGTCCGAGTCTTCCCATTTCTATTAAATTAGCCTGAGAGATAAGCTTCAAAAGACCAAGGTAACTTATTAATACAATGTTTCCTCAGCAGCCAGGGAGCTCCACCACAAAGTGGCTAGAGACTGACAAATTAGCAAGCGGCATTCAGAAAAGTCCTGGTGGGACCCTCCACTGACATTCTTTACCCCTTTCCACCCCCCCCCCCTCCAAAAATGACCATTTAGTCAGAAGCAGGTGGCACAGCAAGAAACCCAGAGTGTGTGCTCTTGTGTTTTCTGTCAGCCCGGAACAAGAAAGAGAAGCAGAGCAAATCACACAATGATACTGTTATATCCAGAACCTTCTACAGGGGGCACGGGAGTATGCGCTAGCAGTGACTGCTTAGAATTGGGGTCAAATGAAAAGCCTGTGTTATCTCCACAATTCCCTGAGGCCTGTTCTCAACTAAGATGCCAAGTCACATTGCTCTTTTGTTTATGTGACAGAGTCTCATTGTGACACATAGGCTGTCCTTAAACTTGCTTTGTCCCCCTGTCTCAGCCTCTGGTGTACTGGGGTCGCAGGTGTGTGCCCACTCTACCTGATGACTTTTTTCCCTCATGTGCGAGGCACTAGGCATGGGTTGTATATGCCATGACATCTGATTATGTTCTGATAGATCATCTTCTCTCGCTCTCACAAAACACTGTGCTCTTTCCCTGCACACACATGAGTTTACTTCTCACCATGACAACCACTGAACTCCATCCCTTGTGTTGGTTTCTTCATACGGATTCCCAGGCTTAATGAGGCCAAGCATTGCATCTAGAGAGATGGCTCGGTGGTTAAGAGCACTGGTTGCTCATCCAGAGGACTAGGGTTCAATTCCCAGCACCTATATGGCAGTTCGCATCTGTCTGTAACTCCAGTTCCAAGGGATCTGATACCCTCTCACGTCCATCCATCCATCCATTCATACAAATGAAGGCAAAACACACATGGGCATAATATTAAAATATGTAAATCTTAATAAACAAATAACAAAACAGAATCAAACAAAAAAACAAAACAAACAAACAAACAAACAAAAACCAGAGGCCAAACATGTCTTTGCCCTAGGAAGAGGCAGAGCAGAGTCCTGAGCTTTCTGAGGCCAAATGCCAGGTTGACCATCCTGCCTCATGACTAGCCTTCCTGCCAGTAGAATCTTACCATGTGTCTTACTCGGGTGGTTTGCACGTGTCCCCCCGACCATATGGCTTAAAGAGAAATTAGAGCAGCTATTCTCAGGATCTGGAAGACTCTACCGTTCAGTGACTGGATACTACACCAATGCTTTAAAAACGTGTCTCCAAAACAGGTATGGGAGAAGACCACCGTGTTCCAGAGCATTACACACATGAACATGCCTGGAGAAATACATGCTCCTTCTGCATTTTCATCTTAGTTCGGAGAATAGGTATTTGTGTTGGAGCCATTACACCATAAACCCACCAACTCTGGAGGGTGGAAAGTTCAAGGCATGGGTTAAACAGTGAACTCAAGCCCAGCCTAAACAATTTAGTAGGACCCTACCCCAAAATAAAATAATTAAGGCATGCTGACACAAGCCAGTAATTCCTACACTTGGAGGGAGGAGTGGAGACAAGAGTTCAAAACTATCCTTGGCTACATATATGTTTGGAAGACAGCCTGGGCTACATGAGACCCTGTTTTTAAAAAGAAAATGAGGCCAAGCATGATGGCACATGCCTTTAATCCCAGCAGTTAAAGGCAGAGGCAGGCAAATTTTTGTGAGTTCAAGGCCAGCCTGGTCTACAAAGTGAGTTCCAGGACAGCCAGGGCTGTGTTACCCAAAGAAACTATGTCTTAAAAAATCAAGAAAAGAAAAAAAAGAAAGAAACAGAAGGGGGGAAGGGAGGGAGGAAAGGAGGGAGGGAGGGAGGAACGAATCAGATTCCTGATATAGCACAGTACTTGCCTGGCAGGCATGGAGCTTTGGTTCAGTCCCCAGTGCACACACATACAAGCAAGTATTTTGAAATCACCATTTATTTATGGGTTGCAGTATAGCTCAATGGTAGAGCCTTTGCCTAGCATACCCAGCACTGGAATTAGAAGCAAATTTAATCTAAGTGAACAGCATGGACTGTATTGGTTGCCTTGGGACACAGGACTTAACGCTCAGAGAAACAGTCTTTGCCAGCGTGCTTCTCTGGCCAGGGCTATCTGTTCCCTGGGCTGGTGGGAACCGCCCTGTTTCAAATTGCTTAGTTTCCATGTATAGGTAGCAACCAAACCTCACCTTCATAAGGTCATGTAGATAGATAACGAGATATTTCCCACAGCCATGTGGAGCACAGTCACAGCGTGGCTACTTCTAATTCATCCTTCCAGAGTTCACGCAGACCCCAAGCCTTCCAAACTTGACAGCCCAACCTGGGGCGCTCTGTTCTCTGCCCTCTCTCATTCCATCTGCTTTCTCTCCGTCCAGCCTGTTCGACGCTCTCTGT
The DNA here is from genome assembly GCA_019843965.1 of Rhynchomys soricoides. Lineage (NCBI taxonomy): Eukaryota > Metazoa > Chordata > Mammalia > Rodentia > Muridae > Rhynchomys > Rhynchomys soricoides. Next base: position 4,370,106 of record JADRCH010000079.1, on the reverse strand, counting down.
TCCAGCATCTCAACTGAAATGAGGGGAGAAAGGGATGAAATAAATATCCTTCGGTACCAAGCGCTAAGGACGCTGGGAAGTGGTGGCGCACACCTTTAATCCCAGCACGTGGGAGGCAGAGGCAGGTGGGTTTCTGAGTTCGAGGCCAGCCTGGTCTACAGAGTGAGTTCCAGGACAGCCAGGGCTACACAGAGAAATCCTGTCTCGAAAAACAAAACAAAACAAACAACAACAAAAACAAACAAACAAACAAAAAAACCAAGCGCCAAGGACAAAGAGGAGAAGAGTATAAATTCTACAATAATTGCTGTTCGGTGGCTTTTTCTTTCTTCTCTAGATCCTTCTGGTCTCAAACTCGCTCTGTAGTGACGGTTGACAGTGAACTACTTTCACCTCCTGAGCGCTGGGAGCCCAGGGTGGCCCAGCAGCTTTGCGCACGCCAGGCAGACACTCTAGCAACTGAAGGGTGAGATTTTGTTACAGGAAATGTTCAAATGTCGAGGCAACACTTACATGAACACATACCCCCATCTGCTTAGTTTAAAGGAAGCACCTTCAGATATGAATGGCAGCTGAGCAGTGGTGGCGCACGCCTTTGATCCCAGCACTCGAGAGGAAGAGGCAGGTGGATTTCTGAGTTTGAGGCCAGCCTGGTCTACAAAGTGAGTTCCAGGACAGCCAGGGCTATACAGAGAAACCTTGTCTTGAAAAACCAAAAAAAAAAAAGAATGGCTTAGAGAGAGGAAGGCTGTGAACATGTGCTTTAGTTACCTGGAAAGAGATTCTCTCCTAGGCGACTAGAGAATAAAACACACTTCAAAATTCAGCACCAAAGCCAGCGGTGGCAGAAACGCACTGCAGGCTCCTGTACCTTCACCCCATCGACACTTTAGAAAAGGTCCCTTCCCTGTTTACTGGCCACACTATGAGCACAAACACTGACCTCTTCCCAGGCAAAGCTGATGGTGTCCCTTCATCTTACAAATTCTGTAAAGTTTTCCCTTGCAAGGCCTTTTCCTTCAGAACGGAACTGAAACTGTCACTTGACGTTCTGATTTAAACAACGGAGCGACCTGGACTTTTTAAAAGATCTATTTATTTTATCTTTATGAGTACACTGTGGCTGTCTTCAGACACACCAGAAGTGGCCATCAGATCCCAATGTGAGCCCCCATGTAGTTGCTGGGAATTGAACTCAGGACCTCTGGAAGAGCAGTCAGTGATCTTACCCACTGAACCATCCTTCCAGCCCCAAGCTATCTGGCTTTGAACATGCTCATTAAGGAAAGAAATGTGTCCACTGCTCTATTCATCTGTCACTTCTTACTAGGCCTAGAACCTCACGAACTCCAAGTCCTTTTATATCTTTAAATTATTGTATTTTTAGAATTTACTGCTTCAAAGACAAATGAATAGAACATTATCCCGAAACCAGTAGTCTTCAAACTGACCAGCATCCCTGAGGTTGGGAGGTACTTGGATTTTCTGGTTTGTTTGACTTGGGGTATCACTGGGATATCACTGTGTAGAACTGGCAGCTCTAATGCTGGTCACTGTGTAGCCCAGGCTGGCCTCAAACTAATGGCAATCCTCTTGCTTTTGCATCCCAGGTTCTGGGATTCCGGGTATGAGTCACCATGCCAGGAGGTATACTCACAATGATAGTGACAAGAGGTGGAAAGCTTTGGCAGCTAGATCCTGGCTTCCATGGTGGTGGGTTTCACAAACTCAGAAAGCATTTGAACTCTCCGGAAGAGTTCTATCCATGGGAAATGGCCTTGAGCTTTGTTTTTAGTTTTCTGAGAGGGAATAACAACAGAATGTTCAACAAAGATGATACACTCCATTTTTATCTCAATCTGATCTCCCCCCTCTTCTGTCTCACAAATACAGGCAGTTTGCTTTAAACTATATCAAACTAATAGACCTATTATACTTCCTAGGGGCCAGTGAGAAGATTCCACAAGTAAAGGCACGAGCTGTCAAGCCTGAAGACCTGAATTTGAACCCTGGACCCAAAGGTGGTAGGAAAGAACTGATACCCAAGTGTTGTCCTCTGACTGCCACGTGTATATAATGCCCACCAGCGTGTGCACACACACACACACACACACACACACACACACACACGCACGCGCGCGCGCACCTCCAGAGCACTGGGGCTAAAGGCATGCGCCACCACATGTGGCTGTGTTGGCACATTTTAAAAATGATGAGCAAGGTTGGGGTTGTAGCTCAGTGGCAGAGCACTTGCCTAGCATGCAGAAGCCCTGTCACCACCCCTAGCACAAGCTGATGAACATTTAGAGGGATTCAGAAACACAACTGACACAAACCCATTACTTCAAAGAAAACCTCTGGTGGCACTTTTACTCAATGAGAAAACAGGATCCTGGGAAATGCCTGACTGTGCCTGAGTCCGACCCAGGACAAAAGGATTGGACAGCCAGGCGGTGGTGGTGCACGCCTTTGATCCCAGCACTCAGGAGGCAGAGGCAGGTGGATCTCTGAGCTTGAGGCCAGCCTGGTCTACAGAGAGAGTTCCAGAATAGTCAAGACTAAACAGAGAAACGCTGTTCAAAACAAAACAAAAAGTAAAATGAACAAAAGCACTTGTAGAATTTTGGTATAATATATATTTTAAAAATCTATAATCATCAGAAAAAATAATTATAATATTCTGTGCCCCAGGGGAAAAGTTCCTGAACAGAACACCAATAGCTTGTGCTCTAAGATCAAGAATCGACAGATGGGACCTCATAAAATTACAAAGCTTCTGTAAGGCAAAGGACACTGTCAATAGGACAAAACGGCAACCTACAGATTGGGAAAAGATCTTTACCAATCCTACATCCGAAAGAGGGCTAATATCCAATGTATACAAAGAACTGAAGGACCTAGTCTCCAGAGATCCAAATAACCCTATCAAAAAATGGGGAAGAGAGCTAAACAGAGAATTCTCAACTGAGGAAACTCGAAGGGCTAAGAAGCACCTAAAGAAATGTTCAACATCCTTAGTCATTAGGGAAATGCAAATCAAAACAACTCTGAGATTTCACCTCATACCAGTCAGAATGGCTAAGATCAAAAACTCAGGTGACAGCAGATGTTGGTGAGGATGTGGCGAAAGAGGAACACTCCTCCATTGCTGGTGGAAATGCAAGTTGATATAACCTCTCTGGAAATCAGTTTGGCGGACCCTCAGAAAATGAACATAATACTACCTGAGGACCCAGCTATTCCACTCTTGAGCGTATACCCAGAAGATGCTCCAACATGTAATAAAGACACATGTTCCAGTATGTTCATAGCAGCCATATTTATAATAGCCAGAAGCTGGAAACAACCCAGATGTCCATCCACAGAGGAATGGATACAGAAAATGTGGTACATTTACACAATGGAATACTACTCAGCTATTAGAAACAATGACTTCATGAAATTCGCAGACAAATGGAAGGATCTTGAAAATATCATCCTGAGTGAGGTAACGCAGTCACAAATGAATGAACATGGTATGTACTCACTGTTAAGTGGTTACTAGCCCAAAAGTTCGAAATACCCAAGAGTCACTTCGCAGCAACAGTAGGGCAGAGTGCGAGGTTCCAGATGAAGGACTTGGGGAAGGGACTGAAGGAGCTGAGGGAGTTTGCATCCCCAGGGAGGCAGCCACAGTAGCAACTGGCCTGACCCATCTCCCCTCATACTCCTGGAGACTGATCCACCAACCAAAGAATACACATGGAGGGATCCACGGTGCTGGCCACATATGCGGCAGAGGAGGGTCTTGTTAGACATCAGGGGGAGGAGAAGCCCTTGGGCCTGAGGGTGCCAGTATAGGAGAATGCCAAGGAGGGAAGACGAGAGTGGGTGGGTGGGTGACCCCCATAGAGGCAGGGGAAGGGGGAGGAAATAGGGAGGTTCCAAAGGGGAGATCTGGAAAGGGGAAAACATTCGAAATGTAAATAAAAAAAAGGTAACATCATCATCATCATCATCATCATCATCATCATCATCATCATCATCATCATAATAACACTCTGTGCCCTTCCCCCAGCCTTGAGTAGGACAAACAACCTGGCTGGAGCCAGTCTGTCCTCTCTGCATGTGCATTTTCTGAGGACTTGACCTACATCTGAGCTTGCTGAAACAAAGGATTGGGTCTTTGGGCCTTCCCTTTAAGAGCAGTACAAATTCGGGCTTTGATCAGAAAACTTTGTCTTGGCCTCACTCTTCTCTCCCACCCTGTCCCTTCTTCATTTCCAGCCTCCCTTTCAGGTAGACCGGGTTCATCCATGGCTGCTGGACGGCTACAATACTCCCTTATAATGCTGGCCAGCCTAGGCAACATAGTAAGTAAGTATTAGGTTTGCCAGGTCTATATCTCATAACTGCATCTCAAAATAATTAAATGAAGAAATACCCCCTCCTATGAGTGAGCTTTCTTCATTACACTTGACCGAAGACAGCATCTTACCTCAGACTGAACATAAAACAGATTAGGGAAGCCAGCTGCTTACCATGAAGTCACACAGTAATAAGATTTATAAAAATATTACCAATTATTTTATTTATTATTATTATTAGTTATTAATTATTTTGACTTTCTGAAACAGAGTTACTCTGTGTAGCCCTGACTATCCTGTGTAGACAAGTCTGGCCTTGAACTTACAGAGATTTACCTGCTTCTGCTTCCCAAGTGCTGGGATTACAGACATGTGCCACCACTGCCCAGCCTTTACTTTCAAACATTATTTTTTCATTTTTTGAGCTATGTATAACAAGTGATGCATAATAGGTTTGGTTATATTTTCCATTGAAATGTTTTAAAGTTTCTCTAGGCTAATTTCCTCTTTTTGGGCCATTTGCTGCTGCTGCTTCTTTTTTTTTTTTTTTTTAAAAGATGTATTTATTTTTACTTTAAGTGTATGAATCTTCTCTCTGCATGGATGTCTGCCCACTGTGTGTGCAGCACATGCAGCACCACTGGAGTGGAAGTCACAGATGTGAGCTGCCATGTGAGTGCCAGGAACCAAACTAGGTCCTTAGCAAGAGCAGCCAGCGCTCTTAACCACTGGGCCACCTCTCCAGCTCCTCCTTTTGCTTTTGTGGGGGAAATTATTGCTACATAGCCCAGGATGGCCTTACAACGAACCATCCTCCTGCCTCAGTCTGGGAGTACTGGAGTTACAAAGTTTGTTACCATACCCAGTTGAGCCTGGGAATTTGCATGCGCTAAATTTGTATACTCCATTATTTAGCTATTCCTGAGTTACTCCATTTTAGCTTCTAGAAGATATGTTATATGAACAGTGACATTTCAGAGTCCTAAATAATTTTTTTAAAAAAGGACGCTTTGCAGAGTTCTGTGTCCTATAGCCTAAACACAGGGAGAGCTCTGGCATGACATACTGCTGTTTGTTTGTTCAAAGAAATAACTGACAAGAATTGACATCCTGGGCTGGAGAGATGGCTCGGTGGTTAAGAGCACTGACTGCTCTTCCAGATGGTCCTGAGTTCAATTCCCAGCAACTACATGGTGGCTCACAACCACCTGTAATGGAATCCGATGCACTTTTCTGGTGTGTCTGAAGACAGCTACAGTGTACTCATATAATAAAAATAAATACTTTTTTTTTTTTTTTTTTTTTTGGTTTTTTGAGACAGGGTTTCTCTGTGTAGCCCTGGCTGTCCTGGAACTCACTCTGTAGACCAGGCTGGCCTCGAACTCAGAAATCCGCCTGTCCCTGCCTCCCGAGTGCTGGGATTAAAGGTATGCACCACCACTGCCCGGCTATAAATAATGTTTTTTTAAAAGGGGGAAAAACTGACATCCCATGATCTTTTAAAATCCCTTTAATCTCAGCACTCTGGAGGCAGAAGCAGGAGGATCTTTGAGTTCAAGCCCAGCATGGTCTACAGAGTGAGTTCCAGGACAGCCAGGGCTATGTAGAGAAATTTGTTTTAGGGAAAACAAACAAACAACCTAAAAACAAAACAACCAAAAACGAAACAACACCCAAGGTTGTATTCTAGGCTTCTTATGCATAAGCACACAATGTACCATCTCCCCCTACACACAGGTGAGCCCCCCACAAACACACACACACTTATATATACAGAAGGGCATATGAAAAAATGCATTATACATTCATCATTTTGCCCAAATTTTATCTCAAGGTGTTTTACTTTATAGAGGTAAAGAAATTACCATTTCAGCCCATTGACCAATACACAAGTGAGCTAATGCCTCATCTAATAAACAGACAGGATCTTATTTTGTTTGTTTGTTTGTGGCAACTGGTCAAATAGTAAGTGAAGGACCATGAGCTTGCAAGTGCTCCCTGTAGTGTTTCAAAGTGTCAATCATATCTACAGTCATCATTTAAAGAATTAATGCCCGCCAATGTTATCATCTAAAATGTATTTGCAGAGGTCAGAAGAGCAGTGTCTGTCCTTCTCCATGCCAGAAGCCATGACATCAAAGGGCCATGTCACAAGCTGCAGTTTTGTTAGTGGATTTAAGGTGGTTTGGAGCTTTCTCCACTAAGCGTGATCTCCTGACCCCTCGGGTTTACAACTTTCTGCTCTCTGGGCTGCAGAAGAGTCCCTCCTTTTCTGAGTTAATCATTTCTTTGCCATTATCTGCCAAGAGTTCTTATCTCCTTTGCTGTCACTTTATAACAGGGTCCTCTTATCAACCTGCACAGGGTCATGTGACCAGTCAAAGCCTATTGAAAGCTTCCTTTCTTCTGATTAGAAACCATCATGAAACTGGAGACATGGTTTACAGCAGGTCACGAATGCAGGAAAAAGTACAGAGTCCAGGAGAATGTGGGCTTGAGCCTCTCTGAATTCTGGGTTTTTATCCCTTTTCTTAACTTTCACTAAGGAAATGAGGGTTTCTATAGTCTGAGTCCTTCCCAAGGTCACAAAATATGACAAGCTGTACTCTTTCCCACGTTCAATGATTTCTGCTGTAAGCCAAAGGACTGCCAATAATTTCGCTAAGAATGTCTGCTAGTTCGGATACTGGGGATTTTCAAGAATTTCTTAAGCATGGACTTACAGCTATTGGTAAGTAGGAAGCCGTTCTCTTAACATCTGGCTGTTTGTGCTACTACTGGTGGATTTGTTTTTGGTTTTTGGAGACAGGGTTTCTCTGTGTAGCCCTGGCTGTCCTGGAACTCACTCTGTAGACCAGGCTGGCCTCAAACTCAGAAATCCACCTGCCTCTGCCTCCCATGTGCTGGGATTAAAGGCGTGCACCACCACTGCCTGGCTTGGATTTGTGTTTTAATGCACTCCTTTGCCTGTGGTAATTATTAAAAACACACAATAAGCCCACACATAAATCACACATTTATTTTTCTTGAAGTTGAAAGAAGCAAGTGAGTAATTCAACACATGAATATTATTTATTGTATCCGGTGTCTGGTGATGGCATTGTATTAGATCATTTAGCAAAACACTTAGTATTTTGAGATAGGGTTTCTGTGTAGCCCTGGCTGTCCTGGAACTCCACTCTGTAAACCAGGCTAACCTCAGACTCAGAGATCTACCTGCCTCTACCTCTGCCTCCCTGTGCTGGAATTAAAGGCATATGCCATTACTGCCCAGCAGAAAATACAATTTTTAATCATCTATTTCAGCCTTAACAATTTCTGATCCTTTTGAATCAACCATGCCAAGTAAAATTTTGGACAGTTTGAAACAAGCAAATAACATTGATCAGCCATTGATCAAAAAACCTACCTACCAGGGAGCTTTCCCGAACTGTAACATTTCAAAGACCGTGAGATATCTCATTCACTGTGATCCTATAGAAATTTTGTTTATTTGTTTCCTGGCACATGAAAGTAATTCAAGAAAAACAAAGCCAGACTATTATTAAAGGATTCTGGGTGGAGTTCTACTGTTACTGTGACTGCTTTTATTGACAGAAATAACCACATACTCTCCCCACAAGGGGAACCTAGAGTTTGGGCACTTTCTAGGCAAGCAATCACTGGGCTACATACCTAGCCATCACGTGAAGCATCTTGGGATTCCTTGCTGTTCTTTGGGCCTGAGTGAGAACTGAGTTTTGGTTTTGTTTTCCTGAGAGACAAGGGGTCTCATTCTGTAGCCTAGGCTGGCCAGGAACCGGCCCTGCAGTGATTCTTCTTGTCCCTCTCCATAATACCAGAGCTGTAGGTGTGAGCCACCATGCCTGACTCATTTTTTTTTAAAGGATAAACATCCACACACATTTATACCAATATGGAGCCACAAACTTGGTAATTTTACCTTAAATTTAGTAAATACAGTAACATTCAGTTAATCCTAAAAGTTAAAAGACAAAGGAAGTGATCTCCAGTCCGTTGTGATCCTGCTGGAGAGCGCCCCCCCATCCCCCCCCCCTTTCCTCTGGACCAGAGCCAGGGTTGTCCTTTCTTGGGGGGGGGGGGTCCTTCCACCATCAGTAGTAGCCAGCCCAGTCTCAGAAAAGGATAATCAGGACCCCGGCTTCTTTGTCTCTTTTCCTGGGGGCAGCCTGCTGATTCCACCTAAGGCACTGATTGCTTTTTTTTTTATGGTCCAGTTACGCCCTGAAGTATCAATTGAGGAAATGTTCACAAAAAAAGTTCTGTACTTATGAAAAAGAAAACACAGGGAAGCGAGGAGAGAGAGAGAGAGAGAGAGAGAGAGAGAGAGAGAGAGAGAGAGAGAGAGCAGGGAATCTAGAGTTTTGCATCCACCGAACGCTGAGTACTTCACTTCGCAAGGGAACGCTGCGAGGCTGCGGGCTAGCGGGCGAGACTGGCCGGCGAGACTGGCTGGTGCACCAGAGAAGGCGCGCTCTGGGCTCCATTGGCACTGGGCTACCCGGGACCTGGGACCACACACGCGGTGCCCTCGCTGGCTCCCTAGCCCACCGTGGTGAATTAAAAGATGGAAAGGCAGCAAGCGGAGTGCAGACCCGCAGTCGAGCCCTGCTGTTTTCACCCACTGCACTGCAGTAGTATCTCAGAGGCACTGCTGGAACTGAGGCAGGATGGAACTAGAACTGATAGACCTCCAAGGGGCTGCTGGGGCCCATACCCTCCAGAACCATACCGAAGGAGCCCCCTCCGCCCTGGACCAGTTTACACCCAAACCCCAGGCTTGCCTAAGCCCTTCAGATCGCTAGATCTCAAAATGACCATTCAATTCTCCCGAAGGGCTGGGGGAAGGTGTAGGAAAAAAAGGAAAGAAGAGAGGGTGGCCTTGAGGAAGAGATAGGGTCCTGAGGGAGAACCTTTTGGTCACCGCCATAGTAGCCATTTATGGAGTATTAGGTATATTTCTCCTGGTTCTATATCCCTCTAGATAACTTTCTAAAGTGTTCCCAAATCTCAGTGACTGGAAAGAGGCTACAGGCACCCAGATTCCCATCTGTTTCCCCAGGATCACTCAGGGAGCCTGGGCAGGACTCAGCGGTCTGGAAAGCCAGGCTAGGCACCTTCAGACTCCGGGCTTGAAGAGACGGGTCTATTTCTGAAGGAGAGTTGACCTTTTAAGGAGGTTTTTTCACTGCACTGGGCAGGCCCACTGAGATCAATACCTTTCCTGCCCTTGGGCAGCTACAGAGCCTAGTACCTGGGTAGTTTTGAGATGGCAAACTGCAGGCAGCCTCGGGTAGAGACTAGCTGAGGTTTCCAACACCAAGCTCTACTTATTTGTTTTAAGTGTTTGAGACTTGAAACGAAATCAGAAAGCTAGGAAAGACTCATGGCGCAACAAATCCTGACTTGGCCATGCTTTAGTCCTTGGTTTGACTTCTCCATCTGGCCCATTGGCAGAGATGATCTGAATTCAGCTATGAACATGAGTTGAGCTAGACAAAGCCTCAAGAACAGTCTCTTTAAGCATCAGTCTGACCCTTTTGCTCCATAGCCCCAACCCCCACCCGACATGTACCCACTGCTCTGTCTGACCCTCCATTGCCTTTCACCCTAGAGGAAGGAAAAGTTCTCTGGGAAAGTCATTTGGCTTCAAGGGAATTCAGGGAGACATGGTCCTCTGGGGGTATAAGCAACATTAGCTTGAGAGATTGTGCCTGGGAAATCTAGATGTGCTGAAATTCGCCACACACATTTCTTTCTTTCTTTCTTTCCTTTTTTAAAAAATCTCTTGGTTATGTTTTGATTGATAAACAAAGATATCTTAACTTTTAAACTGCAAATAACTTCAGCTGTCTGGTGAATTCTGCTAGGGATAATGTTGTGATCAATAAGGAGGGTGTCCATCAAGATGGACAAGTTAGCGCTCTTAAAGGGTCTATGTTTAGTGGTCCAAGAAGGTGACTCCCTTTATATTCAAATTCCTACCAGAAAGACAAACTTGGGGCATCGTGACAGGAAGGAGGGTCAAGCTGTTATTTATCAACAGTCAGCTGTAAAGTTTACTTTGTAAATACCCATTTTCTTTCTTTCTTTCTTTCTTTCTTCCTTTTTTAAATTTTCCTTACATTAGTATTCTGCCTGTTAAGGATATCAGATCCCCTAGACAGTTGTAAACTGCCATGTGGATGCTGGGATTTGAACCTTGGTCCTTGGGAAGAACAGCCAATGTTCTTAACTTCTGAGCTATCTCTCCAGTCCCCTCAGAGTCCCCTTTCTAACTAAATTATAGACTCAGAACGTTCGCTTGCTTTAGAAAAGCTCACTGATTGTCAGCAGAGTGCGCTGTAAACAGAACCCCAGGTTGGTAATAACCTCCTGGGAGGTAAAGGTGGATGCTAAGGGAGAGAAGGCAGTATTGGTGGTCCTAGCCTAGGGTCCTTAGAGGGAGCACTGTGATGATGCACATGGCTGCTGCATGCATCCCAAGCTAAGGACATTCACAGCATCCATGCTATAGTATGAGGAAGATGGGAAGGTCACGTGAGTCACTGAGTTCAGAAAAAGGATCTATATTGTTGGCCTGTGGGGAAAGAAGATGGGCTTGTTTTTAAACACTTTAGACAAATCCAGTTGTCCCTCCCTTGGGGAGAAGTGCTGGATTCCTTGCTCAGGATCTGAACACACAGTGTCTTTGTTCCCCCCAGCTCAAGATCATCACCTCAAAGGACCCATGTAAGGTCACTCTGCTAGTTTTTAAAACCTTCCAGGTTCTAGACAAGGAATGGCATTACTGCTTTTATCTTATTCTCTCTCTCTCTCTCTCTCTTGCTGGGTTTTGAGATAGGGTCTCAGTTTGTAGTGAATGCTAGCCTCAAACTCCTAAACGCTGGGATTCCTGGCTGGCTGCTGCCACTCTCAAGACCTGGGCCCTACCATCCCCAACACCTGGCCATTGTTCATCTTTTCCAATTCTGGGTATTGCATGAGACAGAAAGGTGATGTGTCAAATAAGCAGCATCTCCAGGCCCATCCCATCATCTCTTGATCACAAAAACTACCTTCTGGGTAAAGGAGACACTGACACCCTTGGAATTATGCAGGCTTTAAATTTTTTATTTATATGAATGTTTTGCCTGACTGTCTGTCTATCTTTCTATGTGCCTGGTGCCAAAAGAGGGTCTCTGATCCCTTGACTAGAGTTACAGGTAGTTTTGAGCTGCCTTGTGGGTGCTGGGAATCAAACCTGGGTGCTCTGGGAAAGCCAGTGTTCTTAACTGTTGAACCATCTCTCCATTCCCCTCAACTGTGCAGCCTTTGGAAACATTCCATCTCTAAAACCACCCCTCTTTCCTTGGGTGCCCATGCTCAAGGGTGCCACTACTGTAAGCCATAAGCCTAGGTTTTTCCACTTTGCCCTTTCATAGACAGAGGACTCTAATAGCTGCACGAGAGCATCTTTAGTATCACCCATAAGCCAAACGCTGATTTACCTGAAGATTAAGATCATCTCAAAGTAGAGCCTCTTCTGAGAAAGGTTCTTTCTCAGATCCTAGCAGCAGGATTTTTAATAAGCCTTGTAAGGACCGGGCAGTGGTGGCATACACCTTTAATCCCAGCGCTCCAGAGGCAGAGGCAGGTGGCTCTCTGTAAAGGCCAGCCTGGTCTACAGAGCAAGCTCCAGGACAGCAAATGCTGCACAGTGAAACCAAGTCTGGAAAGAAAAAAAGAAAATCCCCACAAAAGGCTTAGCTCAAAAAATTACCACTGAAGTCAGCGGATAAAGTTTAGTACAGTGCCCACTGTGCCCAAAAGGACAATTTCTAGCCCAGATTGAGACTGGGTGGGCTTATTGAGGAGAGAAACGTTAGGTGTTGCTTAGTTTGTTTCACCACAGACCTCTTAGACTACTGGTTCCTGGACTGTCTTGGACTCGCCAGTGCCATGTGGTGTTTGGTCTGGTCTACTTAGCCCAGATAATTTTCCCACTCCGAGGCTTTGTAGACCAGATCTCTTTTGAAGATTCGGGGCTCCCAAGGGAGGGCGACCTTGGACCCGGAATTGAAGAAAGTTCCCAGTGATGTAATTTTAAATATAAAGAGCCTTAAGTTCCAAAAACAGAGGTCAAAAATTCCCTCCTTTCTTTCAGGACGAGGGTGGAGGACTCCAGCAGTAGAGAGGGGGAAGTAGGGATTACCCTGGTATTTTTCCCCCAGGCGTAAAACCAGGGATGGGGTATTTATTAGGGCTGAAAATCTGCAGGTTTGCCCCAAATCTGGGATTGGCAGCCTGCCCTCTCAGGGAGGCTAGGGGTGGCCCCACCCCAACCCCCTGCAGCGTGGTGCCTGCAGTGCTTGATACAATCAATACAAAGAGAGTTTTTAAAATGTTTTGTTTTGTTTTGTTAAACCACGGAAGACTTTAGGATTCCAGTTTATGTTTTGATTTGCGAAGCTTCGTCTACTAGGTGCGCTCAGGTTTTGTCTTTAGTTGTGCTGAAACCAAGCAGTTCTTTTTAAAACAAAGCGCTCCGGGTGAGGGCGTGGAGCCCAGGAAGGAGGGAGGGGGCGAGCTCTGCAGCCAGAACCCAGCAGACAAAACGCATTATTGGTCAACTGAGTTTTGCGGCTTCACCTGGTGGAATGCTCAAGTGGGAGGGGTGGGAAAAATAGGGAAGTCAGAGCTTTGGGAGCAGATAAATTCGTTTCTCTTTTTCCCTGGGCTGTCGCTGCCAGCTGAAGAATACTTTAAAACAAAAATTTAGGACTATTCCCGGGCTTCAAAACTAGATGATACGTAGAAGTAGATACGTAGGACCAGAAAGGTAACTTTACTCAATTCTTTTTCTTTCCTTCCTTCCTGCTAGCTTGCTTTTTTAACATCAAAAGAAAAAAGTGAGAACAGAGGAAGAAGCGTTAAATTTTGTTTACCAGCATAAAAAGTTCTTTGCTAAATTGGGCGGGTCGCTCCGAGCTTCATCTTCTCAGGTGCGCCGGAAAGCAGTGTCTGCAACACTGTTAGAGCTCAGGAAACATGAATTGGCCCTGGATAGCTTAGCTCCCCCGCCTCTCCTTCCCCAGCTGCAGCCTAGAGTGGCTTACGAGCGCGGGGCAGACCGGCGCTTCTTAGGTCAGGTCAAGGGCAGGCTTGTTGTGGGTGTGCGCTCCTCCGAGCGGCGGCGCGCAACCTCGGGACGGGAGAAGACTGGAGGAGAACTTGCAGTTGCATCCTCGAGGGTAGGGAGTGCGAGACCTCTTCAGCTCCAGCCAGCTGGGTGAATGGGGCGCGCACGGCCCTGGGAAAGCCGAGGCTGGATAAAATATGCCAGGCCTGCGCTTCTCGGGCTCATCAAGGCTGCGGGAGCCTCCCCGAGCTATCATCCTTTGTAATTGCAACCGTCAATCAACACTTGAAGACAAAGTCAAAGCCGGGAAGGGCAAACCCGGGAGACTACCCTTGCTGGAAAGGAGGAGGCGCAGGGGGAGGGGTGAGGAGGGAGAAGTTTGCAAGAAGTTGGCTGGAGAGTACCAGAGAAATTCGGAACGCTCGTGGTAGCCAGGGGAAACTTATCTTTAAGTCTCCGCCAGAAGTAAGGCCCTAGTGAATTCCTACATGTGCTTCCATAAAGAGGCAGAGCGGCATTTGATAAAAGATTATCTCCCACGGAGGATGGGATGTGCGTCCCAGCTCATGGTTGATGCGTTCCGTTCTGAGGTCCGTACTGACCGTTGTTGGCATCAGCACTTAGATCACATAGGTCCCCTTGCACCCTTTCATCTCAACTCGCTCACCCACCCCAGCCAATTAATCTCTCAGGCCTCATCTGTGACTAAGGACCACCCCAGGTAGAGGAAAGGTGAACACCCTGAGCTGTTGCTACTGCTCCTCCTCCCTCCCTCCCTCTTTCCCTCCTCCTCCTCCTCCTCTTCCTCCTCCTCCTCCTCCTCCTCCTCCTCCTCCTCCTCCTCCTCCTCCTC
>JADRCH010000079.1:4267261-4355755 GCA_019843965.1 Rhynchomys soricoides | reverse complement strand
TCCTCCTCCTCCTCCTCCTCCTCCTCCTCCTCCTCCTCCTCCTCCTCGACGCACAGCCCTAGGGTACAGAACCTTCTAGGACCCGACCCAGCCGAGGTCACAGAATTGGTCCCCTGCTTCAGTGGGATCCTCTATCCAACAGAATTAGAGGGTGGAGGACCCAGAGTGGGTATTGGGTTGTCTAGAGGACATTGAGAGGTGCTTTCTGAAGGCTTTTTTCTTCACTCCTCCCTCAGCGTCTGTGCCAGGATCAGAGACTCGCCACTCCCCCAAACTTGAGGAACAACTCCGGGAAAAACGTGAGTGTGCCCCTGAATTTCCAACAAAACCCAGCTCCTGTACATTTCCCGCCCTCAAACCTGACTGAGATTTTGTCAAGAATCTGGAAATCTGAAATAAGGCCGATCCTAGGTACCTTGTCCCACCCTGGAGGTGGAGGTCAGGGTTTTCTTGGTTCTAGGAAAAGCTCACCCATCCTCCCACTCCCTCCCTCTTCCCCTTCCCCCTCCTCCCCTCCCCCCCCCGTGTGTGTGTGTGTGTGTGTGTGTGTGTGTGTGTGTGTGAGAGAGAGAGAGAGAGAGAGAGAGAGAAAGAGAGAGAGAGAGAGGTGTACAAACTGTAGAGACCTTACATAGACCCCTTACATAGACCTTGCTGGAATCTGAACTCAGAGAGATCCTCCTGCCTCTGTCTCCCAAGTGCTGGGATTAAAGGTGGGAGGCACTACACCTGGCAAAAAGGCAACTTCTCTTGTTTGTTAGGTCTTTTTTAACCTTTGGGGCCCCTTCTTCAGATGCCTGCTAGACAGAGGCTCTGCCTAGACTAGCTCTTCAAAGCAAGGGAAAGCCAGTGACACTACGTAAATGTCTGCCTTTGCCAGATTCTTTCAGATCTTGTCTTGGACACCTATTCTGTCTTCCCCTCCCTCATCTATGAGGCTTTTTCTTGGAAAGTCTACCTGTGGGAAAATAAAGAAAAGCCCCACTTGACCTTTGGCATTCATCACTCTGTCTTTGGAAGATGTTGGGGGGGGAGGGGGGAGAGTGAGATTGGGCTGGAAAGCACTAACTTGACCTAAGTGAGTCCTTTCTGGCCCAAAAGCTGGTGCTACTGAGCATGACCACAAAGTTCAACTCACTGGGTCAGCCTCAGCCTCTGGTTCTGGCCAACTTTCTAGCCACAGTAAGTCACAAGGCTCAAGGCTCTTCAACTCTGAGGTAGCAGACCAAGAAGCTAGAGTTCCTGCACCCTTCTTGGCTGGTGGGTAGGAGGGGGATAAACAAGGCCAGTCGGAGCCCTTAGAATTGCAGTGAGTGGAGGTTGTTCTTAAAGCTTTCAAATAAACCGATTTCTCAAGTTTGCATGAACTCTAAAGTAAAGCAGGCAGTGAGTAATGCTTTGAGCCTGGAGACTTGCTCCCTTTCTGAACTATGTAAGAAATGTGTTTGTAATTCAAAGTGATGTCTTAAATAAGGGGCAATACTGAAAATGTATTGACATTGTTACTTGATACTAACGGGAAAACTTGAGCATAATGGTCACTAATAAAAGCAAATTCAGCTTGCTTTGCCATACAAACTAATTGGCAGGCCCCCTCAATATCTATGGCCAGAAGGGACATGCTTAGCCACATTAAAACCCTAAAGATGCTCTGAAAGCTGGAAATTAAATAATTTAGATTCTGCATATGTATGTTTTGAAGCAAAAAATGAATCCGTTTAGAAAGTCAGTATTTTGAATTGATAGCCATCAGTGGATAGCCTACCCCATATAAAAGTATACGCAATGATTTGAAATAATTGTATATTCATTAAATACTAGACTGGGCAGTTTATGTGATCTCTATGCCATTTAAATAGAATAAATTCATATCTTTAGAGATTCAAATCCACCCCCTTGTGGGTGGACTCTGATAATTACCCAGTTGAACCGCAGACCATGGCTATGAAGCTTTGCATGCATCCAGGAGGCTGGGAAGAAATGTTTTTCATCTTGTTGAGATGAGATTTGAAAACGTTAAAGATGAAGCTGGGCTAGTGGCCTAAGAACTTGCATGATAGATGGTTCTTTATAACTTAAAAAAAAGCTGAGCCTCGTGGGGGTGGGTGAGGGACATGGGGCCACCAAAGGTACTCTAGAATATAGAAGGAAATCAAGGGCTGATCTTTCTATCCTACCTCCAAACACAGCTCTCACTAAAAATTCGATAGTCACCAAGATAATCTTGGACCCAAGTGTTCTTTTCATAAGCGGGGAAGGTGGGTTGGTGAGCAGCGTGGAGAAGCAGAAGTGGCTGTCTTTTACTCGAATTCCATGCAAAGGAAGAGAAAGCTCCGGTGACTTAGCTGTCCCCAAAGTGAGCCTTAGCCCTGGATTCTGTAGGGCACAGCCACTCAGTTGTGCCTCTCCGATGTCTGCGTTCAGGGAGGACCTTAATAGTGGGACCAATTACCCCCCATTTATGAATTTAATATCCGTTTTCTCTTCTAGGTGTTTTAAGTGGGCTCTTCACTCCACAGGTCTCTTTCTCCACACTCATGCGAGAACCACTTACACCCACTCTCCAGCCCTTTTCCTTACCTTTCCTCAGCTCTTTGAAATGGCCTCTCAGCCCTCAGATCCCTGGCCACTTCTACACACAGGTCACTCCTCAATTGCTGAGACACCTAGTAGCATTTACATCTCCCACTCACCCCTCCCGTCCCAGGCCAGGGTGGGGTGGAGTAGATTAAGGCGGGGTGAAGAGGTTGGGGCAGGCACCGAGGCCTGAGCTTCCTTATTGGCTAGTGGCTAGTGTCCCACCTGAGTCCGGAACCTACGTCCCCATTCACTGTCTTCACCTCTCACCCCCCACCCCCTCCAGCTTACCTCCCCTCTCCAGCTGGTCCTCCTGGCTCTGTCGCCCTCGGGGCTGGAAAGGGTTGCTTTCCACCCTAGAGGAGTGGGAGGTTGGAACTTCAGAACTCCACACTTAGGATAGTAGGAGAGAAGGAGCTGAAGGAAGAAGGGGAGGAGAGGACAGTAGAGGAGGGGAGAGAAGTGAGGAGAGAGAGAGAGAGAGAGAGAGAGAGAGAGAGAGAGAGAGAGAGAGACCCCTGCCGATCCTGAGCCAGAGGGCGGGTGCAGGGAGGGGAAGGAGTCCGGGAGCCGCTCAGCCGCTGCAGCAGTAGCAGCTGGCGGCCGCCTCTGCTGCCCTCCGGAGCGCGGCGCGCACAGATCGCTGTCCGGAGCAGCAGCGCCTTTGCTGTCGCTGCCTCCGCCCTTGCGGAGCGGAACCCGGGTAGCAGAACGCGGTCTTAATCTGGCTTGGTAGTCCGGATCTCCCGCGCGCAGCTCAGGGACAGCTTTGAATCTGCCGGACCGGACAGGGCTCCGAGGTCCTGCTGGGCAGCTCCGGCGAGAGGGTGGGTAAGCGAGCGGGCACGCTGATCACCCCTTCTCTCTTTCCGCTGGAGTTGAATTTGTGCCGCCCGTGTCCAGGTGCTGGGCTTCCGGACCGACACCGACGCCCCATTCCCGCCCGCAGCCGCCTTGTCATGCTGCCCAAAGTGGAGACGGAAGCCCCAGGACTGGTCCGATCGCATGGGGAACAGGGGCAGATGCCGGAAAACATGCAAGGTAAGGGGGTGCGGTGTGGCACGGCGCTCTGGCTCTGGGCTAACCCCGCGGGCTTCAGCCTCCTGCAGCATGGGCACCAAAGCAACCCGGCTGGCAGTTTGCAGTGCGCCGGCTTCGGCCTCCTCCCTAGATGCGAGCATAAAAGTTAATGGCACTTGAACTAGGCGGACGGTGCTTTTTCATCAATGTCTAATTGGCCACTTCTAATTAAGTAGAGAGACCTCGAGCTCCGAGCCAACTGGAGCTGGGGAAGCTGGAAGCTAAGGGTGCCGTGGAATAATCTTTCTGGGGAATGGAATTCCTCTCTGCCCACCGGTTCTAGGTTGTTCCAGCTCTTACGCATGTGCTCCCGTGTGGAGGGAAAAGACTGGCTAGAATAGCCAAGCATATATAGGAGAAGATCACAGGAAGGCAATTGGTGGTGTTAGTCGTGTCCGATCACACGAGCACCTCAAAAAGCCTTGCCAGACCCAGCAATCTTTTAAGGCAACTCAAAACTGCTGGCCATAGCTAAAAACACCGATTTCCCCAACTCTATTCCCGTCTAGGATAATGCCGAATGAGGAATTGGGGTGTTCAGGATTAGCTCATTGCCCTTTCGGTCTCAGAGCCTTGAGTATGGATATTCCATTTGTGTCCCTATTCTTGATTGATAACATCAGAAAAAGACCAGATCCATCTTCTGTATTTTCTACACGCTAAACTCTTCAGAACTTTATCTTAGCAACGGGCCAAGGTGGGAACAATGTTGGGAGAAGTTTTCCTATCTTCGCCCCTACCAGAGTTCAGTCAGCCGGCTTAGGATCCCCAAAGCTTCCTGCCGGCCTTTTGCACAAACTTGAAAGAGTCAGAGAAGTGTTGAGAACAGAGCTCTTGCTTGCAATCTATGGTAGTCGGTAGGCTGTGCGCTCTGACCGGGAAACCTAAAGTCGCCTTAGGCTCCGGGAATGGGGGCAGCAGGCGTGGGGGGGGGGGTCAGATATCCTGGGTGACCTTGGGGTCTTTCCAAGTCCTCAGGGTTGTAGAAGTTCCCAGGCCTCAGTCCTCAGACTAACTTTGTGTGTCTGCTGTTGAGGAAGCCTTGTTGGCCTAAAGAGATACACCTTAGATTCCTGAGAAGTGCCCCAGGCCTGCTTCCTGCGCTCTGGCCTCTGGCTCTGCTAAGTTTCCTCCCGTTAGGAGGACCGGCTTTTTGCTACTTCCTGCTCCATGCAGACATTTAGGGTGGCGGGATCCGGGAAAAACAGGGAAGGGGGGGGGGGGGAGTAGCGCAGTGGAGCGAATACTAAGGACTGGAGAGAAATATCCTGCTGGCATTTTTCTTTGTATAATTGAGAGGACCCTTCTTGGCCTCCTGCCCCCAAACCAAGACATTAGCTTGCCTTTTTGCTGGGAGGCTAGCAGATACGGCCCTAGGTAACTTGGCACTGGGTTCGAAAGCAGCGTGGGAAAAGCCCGGCGCAGCTTTGCGGTAGTTTGCAGCCTGGACTGTGCGCGCCTGCCTGCTCGCCGTAGGGTTCCTCATCAGGGATACATACATACTTTGTCCGGTGCTGGAAACCAGAAAGAAAATTCGTTACTGGATTCTCAGGGAGTGCGAAGCATCCAACTTCAAGGGGATTAACGGAGGACCTAGCTTTTGCAAGACCAGGTTGTTCCCTCGCCTTTCTCAGGGGCTCAAGGATTTCCAAACCATGATGGATTTGGTTCTCCGAACTCTTAATTTAGGTGCCCCGCGTGCCCCGTGAGTATACAAAAAATGATTCTCTGACCTCCCAGATGCACCTCTCCCCACCTAGACTCTGGATTTTTTGCCGGAAGACGGGCTTCAGTCTTTCCTTCCATGTGGCATCTCAGAGATGGGCACGGAGAGTGTAAGTGGTCGCCAATCCAATACTCTTAAATGTGAAGTTAGAAGTTTCTTTTGGGGGGAGACAGAAGAGAACTCACAACTAGTAAAGTACAGCCCCGCTCAGTCCAGAAACATACCTGGAAACAGAAGTCACGAGTTTTCAGAGTTTCGTAAACAAACTCCCCCATCCCAAAGCTTTTCCCAAACCCTCAGGTCCTGATTCTTTAGAGTGTCTCAGCCTCTCTCAAATAGTTGGGGTACGAGCTAGCTTCGCTGGAGAGAGGCATGCTCAGCATCCCTTATTTCTGAGTTACTGAGCCCCGGGAATGCCTTTGATGGCGCCTCTTCCCAAGATCTTTGCAAACTGTTGCTCTCTCAGACCAGTTTATGCTATAGCCTACGGCTCTGTGTCGAGGAACAGAACACTTCGTTAAGACAGAGAAATAAACGAACTTCATTTTAGAAGAATAAAGATGTCACCTGATGATAAAGAGGCATAGTACTTTGGCTCTGGGGTAGGGGCAGTTTCTCCATTTTCTTTTTAGTAAACAAATCTGAGGAAACTTCTGCCAGCCTCTGGGTACCCCTCCCCCGCCCCGCCCCTTCCAATGCCACTGATTAACCTAAAGCAAACTCTCTTTGGAGTTTGTGCGTCTTTGGGTAGCAGAGGGTTGAGCAAGGGGGCCCCGAGCCGGGTGCACAAAGGGTTTTAAGAGGGTGCGGGGAGCACCGGTAGTGGCCGGTTGTACAGACCTGCCCCTTGCCTGGATGCCGGCCCACCCCTGCTCTGCCTCTGGCTTAGGAGTCGGGGTGGAGGCTCGGCAGAAGTGGGTTCTCAGTCTCATCTGATAGTGTCTAGGGGTCTGTTGGCCACTGACCTTTACGTGCATAATTTATCTTCTGGCTCCAAAGACTAGGGCGTTAGTGTCCCTAGTCCTAGTGAGTCAGGATACCATGGTCTGATTTTTGTTCAACCGGCAATCTCAGAGGTGTTTATACTTTGCAATGCTTCTCCTTATTGAAGCTTGGGAAGTCAAAAGCTCTAGAACTCTGCTAAACCCTCCTGTGTTTCTTTTCCTCGCCTGTTTCTGCCCCCCTTCCGGGTGTCCTCCTCTTCCTTGTTTTTATTTTCACAGGGCATTTTCAAACGTGAGGAGATGAAAGTGGCCAGAACAGAACTACAGTGAATGCGGAACTGAATGTTTTGATTAATCTAACAGACTTGAACCCTGGGAGCCACAGGCTGTTGTTAAAGTTGCTTCTGAGAAGCAGGTTTCTGCAGCTTCCTTGCTCTGCAAAGCGGCATGAGCAAATTAGCATTGCTAGCCTAGCAAAGGGAGGCGAGCTTACAGCAAGCCACTTCATGAATGTGCCAGTCACTTACAGCCTGATTTTGCTCCATTAGGCAAAGGTGACATTTGGGAACGAACATTAGAGGTTTAAAAAGACATTTTAGGTTGTTAACTTTTGTATGGTTCATGTTTCTTTTCTGATCTGTTGGCTTTTGTTCAACAGTGGTCACTTTAAAATGGTAACAACAAAAAAAAAGTTGGAATTGTTTTTAAATTGAAAAATAATGTTTACTGATGCCCAAAGATGTTTTCCCTTGCTTGTTTAAAAGTAGTACTCTTCAATACCAGTTGAGTAAACATTATTTTATATTTTACCTGTATTTTTATATTTTATATGATACTGGCCACCAACAACCAACAATGCTTTTCAGCACAGCATTAAAACCTGTATTGGGAAATTAATAAAGCACATGTACACGTTTCTCTTCTTGTTTCAGTGTCTCAATTTAAAATGGTGAATTACTCCTATGATGAAGATCTGGAAGAGCTATGTCCTGTGTGTGGCGATAAAGTATCCGGGTATCATTACGGTCTCCTCACCTGTGAAAGCTGCAAGGTTTGCTTTTCCTGTGCTGCCTAAAAAGATAGAACGTTCTGACCCAAACCATGGAAACTCTTCAAAGCTAAACCTAAGCTGTTTGTTTCTTTGTTCCTTTCTTTCTTTTTTTTTTTTTTTATTCAACTGAAAAGTGTGTGTGTGTGGGGGTGACATAGGGAGACTAGTACTTAAAATATGTCTGATTTAGTTCCAAAGGCAGATACCTATGCTCTAGGAAACTGTCAGACTCGTGGCTTTAAAATAGTTTACTGTGGTGCAGTGCTGTCTCCATAGGAGGACTTTATTTCTAACAGTCCTAAATATTGATTTTGCTTGACTTACGTGTATTTAAAGCATCCTTCTTAAAAGGAAACCTGACAGAGTATAACCCAAGTACATTTTACCATGAGAGGAATCTGTGCTGCAAGTTGGAACATTTTTCTTTAATCTAGAAGACATGAAGGTCTGAATTCCCAACTGCATGATTTCATCCTGATGGATTCTGCAAATAATTTTAAAAGAATTTTTTTTTTTTGGAATCAAGGTATCCAGAAACCAGATCTTAGTTTCTAACTGAACAATTTTTTATAAGTGTATCATATGACTTAATTAAATGCAGGGAATTTGAATGTATTCAATGTTTTTTTATTAATAATTGTGTCAAAACTTTAAGGATTTGTCAGTTTTGTTTTTTAAATAGTCCCCATCAATTCATTTCTCTATTTTCCCCCAACATCTTTAAAGTAGAAACTCAATGCATTTATTTAAACCTTTGCTGGGAAATCCCCCTTCGTTTTCCACAACAAATTAAGATTGTTTTTATGTGTGCTCACTCAAATAAGCAAGGATACTATCTTAGAGAATAGAGGAGTTAGTTACTCATTCGAAAGCCCTACGCCATCTCTGGTCAGTCCCCTTAAGTGTAAACAGGCACAGGCCATGCTGCAATTCAGCTTTGTGGTTTGTGCACACACATATCCCTGCTTGTGTGCATGTCTCTTCCATTAGTTGGACTTTTAAAACACAGATCCCACCCTTGAATGGGTTCCAGTGGCATTAGGAACATTTCCCCATTTTGTTCTTGAAGTCCTTTTCCTTTTAACTGTCAAGTGTTGACATTTGTAAAAGATCTGAGGTATTTTGCTATTCAGTTCTTACAATGGTTTGTGACTGAAATTGCATGAGACTACCTAAAAACAATGCGGCAGGGTTCTCTGACTTACCTCTGCTTGGAACATGGATGTTAATAGGAAGGAAACCAGATTTTTTTTTTTTTTTTAAATTGGTCAATATAGAGTGTATTTTTTTTTTCTGACTGTTGAAATGAAATTGATGTAATTCTTCAGGACTATAATTCTGAGGCCAGAAAGATCTTCACTGAGGCCTGGCACTGATGCTGAGGTCTTGCTGAAATGTGAAATTAAACCACAGGACCACATAAGGGCTCCGTGGCACAAGGAAGGGACTTACTGGTGATTTCCTTAGAGTAAAACAAAAGAAGAAAAGCCAGTTAGACTTAGAATGTGGCTCACCATTTTCTCTGTCTTACAGGGTTTTTTTAAGCGAACAGTCCAAAACCAAAAAAGGTACACGTGCATAGAGAACCAGAATTGCCAAATTGACAAAACACAGAGAAAACGATGTCCTTACTGTCGATTCAAAAAATGCATCGATGTTGGAATGAAGCTGGAAGGTAAGAGTCTGCCAGAGTCCCCTGGGATGTGGACTTTAAGACATTGTGTATGGAGCAGGAGACATTGTTTCTCTAGCCCTCTACCACTGTTGACAGTGATAGAGAGTCTTTTTACGTTTCCTCTGTAGAATAGCCTGCCATTTAAACATGCTAACATCTACCAGGGAAAAGAAAGAGAAGCAGGAAAATTTTGGGGTGTGATATATTTAATATTGAAAAGATGATCAGAACTGAAGCAGCTCTAGTGAGAAGAAATAATTGATTTGCAAAAATGTGAAAAATGAAATGAAATCACCCTTAATTTTTTTAAATGAAGATGCCCTAGATTTTTTTTGTTTTTAAGAAGATTGACCTAGTTGTACCATTGTTTCCTTTATGCACTTCATGGTTCTTGAGAAAAGTAAGTTTTTCATTGTGAAAAGGGATTTCTTGTATAGAATTTCAGGTTTTAATAGCGTAAAGAGTATGCATCTTTTTTTTTTTTTTTTTTAAGAAAAGGGTAATATCTGAATCTATGCAATTTAATAACCAAGAGGCAGAAAGAATGCAAAGCAACGGGCTCTCGATCAGTAGTGATGGTGAACGGGCCTTCAAAGTCACTCTCAGCTGCGGGGTTCAGCTTGGCAGCCAGTGAAGTTAATATGTGACTGCTGTAAATAATTTGTGCTTCATGACTTATAGTGTGCTGCTATTTTCCAGCCTCTGACCTGCTGGCCTTCCACAGATTAAACAGACTGCAAATAACGCAATATGGTGGGGTACCCAGCACCGTGCTAGAGTGCACTTCATTTGATCAAGGAAATGCAAGATACTTTTATTTGGAGGTTTTCTGTGTAGAATTCATTCTTGGGAGAGTTATGGGAAAAAAAAAATTTTAAATTTGTGTTTTTGCATAAATCTGCCAAATTGCTAACAAGTTTTTTCAAATAGAAGTGGGCACTTTGGTTAGCTTAAGGACTTCTTTTACGAGGAGATTGAGAAAGGAAGTAACTTGATGTTTATTAGTTCTATCATCAGTTCCTTTGGTTGCCAAATAGTGGCAGATGCTAACTACCAGACCAGTGAGTCTTAAGATTGCAGAGGATGCAATATTAAAACATGAATGATGTGATTTCATATGACATGTCATTTGATTTTTTTTTTTAAATGAAAGAAAAAAGATTGTGTTTCTTAGCTTCAACATTATGCTGTGCTAATTGTGTGTGAGTGGGCCATAGCTGTAACCAACCTTTAACAGTGGTCATGGAACAGTAGAATAGTTGACAAATTATCTAAAATAAAAAGCACTTTTATTATCCAGTGTAGAATTTTGTATACGTAGAATGTATAGTAAATTTTTAATGTGAATATTAATCCTAAGATTAAAAAGCTAAGAAAACTTGACCTCCAGCAGTCCCAGTGTCCCAAGTTGTCAGAGGTTGCTGGGTTCTGCCTAATTACCATTGGCCACTGTGGGTGGCCTCGGAGGGCACTGCTGACTAACTTATTAGACTTGGCCCTGATTCCACACAACTGTGGCACAGAAGAGCCTCTGGACAACTTTGGAAAGGACTTTGTTTTAATTGTGTCTAATCCCACTTCAATACAGAGCATGGCTGGTGTTTCTCTGATGTATACTCACATCAGTACAGGTGAAAGGGCTTTTTTCAAGAAGAGCCTGCACCTAACCGTTGTAACAGAGTAGCCCCAAATAACTAGGGCTGAAGAAGATGTTAAGAGAAAAAGCATTTAATCCAGAAGTGGGGTTGTTTCTTTAAAAACAAAGGAAAGGAAGGACCCTAGTGCAGACGCACACATGCAGATGCACAGCAAGTATATATACAGTGTTGTTTTCCATAAGAATCATGACAGAGTTTGTATGCTAGAAGCTGGTACACCCAGAAAGATAATCTTACCCCCTACTATTAAATATCTATTATGAAATGTGTCTAGTCCACAAAGGGCTAATGCTTTCCTGGGCACCCAAAATACGTTTTTGATTAACAACTCTCTTGAAAGAAAGAATTCATAAGGAAGACACTTCTCTTCTTGGGATATCTGTGGACTACTATCACAGCAAAATGCTCTCTCTCTCACACACACACACACACACACACACAACAACAACAACAACAACACCCCCATACACACCCCACACACATCAATTGTCAACATTTCAAATGCCTCGATCTTTCTGAGTGCTAACTCCCTTCTTGTATATTACCTTTCCCTCCATTTTCTATCAACAGCTGTAAGAGCTGACCGCATGCGAGGAGGCAGAAATAAGTTTGGGCCAATGTACAAGAGAGACAGGGCCTTGAAGCAACAGAAGAAAGCCCTCATTCGAGCCAATGGACTTAAGCTGGAAGCCATGTCTCAGGTGATCCAAGCAATGCCCTCAGACCTGACCTCTGCAATTCAGAACATTCATTCTGCCTCCAAAGGCCTACCTCTGAGCCATGTAGCCTTGCCTCCGACAGACTATGACAGAAGTCCCTTTGTCACATCTCCCATTAGCATGACAATGCCACCTCATGGCAGCCTGCATGGTTACCAACCATATGGTCACTTTCCTAGTCGGGCCATCAAGTCTGAGTACCCAGACCCCTACTCCAGCTCACCTGAGTCAATGATGGGCTACTCCTACATGGATGGTTACCAGACTAGCTCCCCAGCAAGCATCCCACACCTGATACTGGAACTTTTGAAGTGTGAACCAGATGAGCCTCAAGTTCAAGCGAAAATCATGGCTTACCTACAGCAAGAGCAGAGTAACCGAAACAGGCAGGAAAAGCTGAGCGCATTTGGGCTTTTGTGCAAAATGGCGGATCAGACCCTGTTCTCGATTGTTGAGTGGGCCAGAAGTAGTATCTTCTTCAGGGAACTGAAGGTATGTCACACATACCCTGATCAACCCTCCTCTCAAGAAAAGTCTGTCCAGGTTTTTTTGGTTGTTATGTTCTTGGTGCTTGTGAATAGGTCTTCCTTTTGTTTGTGTGCTTTAAAGAAGAAATGGGTGTGTGGCCATTCCTGTAGAGTTGTTACAGCTTGACTTGGTAGGGCTTTCATTCCCTGTAGCTCCTAATTGGGAAATGGTGTTTAACATAAGTAGTATTGTATTGTTTATAGTTGTTTATCCCTTTTAACTCAGAGATGGTTCTGGGAAATGCTGCATCAAACAGCTCCTAAACTATTTATAAAGTCAGAAACTATACTATATTCATGTAATCTTGAAGGTTTCTTTTCAAAGGGGGTAAGGGGAGCCAGTATTTAGCTGTTCAGGTCCAAGACAGTGCAAATGATACCACTGGCTAGAAGTATCAACTAGGCATTTACTATTTGTTTACCCTGACATTAGAGTGGTAAACCATTGCTTTTTGAGCAGATTGAAATGAGATGCTCACTGCTACTGTAGGCCAATGGTGAGTGCTTATCTACTGGGTTCCTCTCATATGTCTGTGGTTTAAGCAAATGGATTGGTACATTGTAAATACAGCACTTGTTTGCATAAGGATCTATGTTTAACTACATAATTATTTTATTTCCTGAAACTTAAGACCAAATTAATACAGGAAAGTTATTTTGGAGTTTAGATTCTGCACGAAGACCGAGCCACATTTGGTAGCTATTCATTCCATTCCTGATTTAAGCAAACCCGGAATTTGAATTCTAAATTTGTTTTTGGTTTTGGTTTTGGTTTAGGTTTTTGTTGTTGTTGTTGTTGTTGTTTTGTTTATTTTTCATTATAAAAGTCAATGTTAGGCTTTTGCTGTCCTAGTGGAAGAGGTGACAATAAGTATCTGTGGCTTCTGCTAACCTAGCATGCTTATCATTAAAATGTGCTGTACATACAGAGAGAGTAAAGAGGCTGTGTGTGAAGGGAAAATGGTTTTCACAGACGTCTTAAAGCAACAGTATATGTATGGAAACAAAATTACCTGATTGGATCTAAAGAGGTCAATAAACCGCCACTAGCATGCAGTTCCAATGTATCCTGCCGGTTACTCTCTGGCCTTTATCACTATATAGAAATGTGGCTGATGCTGAAGACCAGGCTGCAGAGGCCAAACAGAATGCATTTTGTTCACACAATAAGACGAGGTGCTTTCAGAGTAAGTAGAGAACCACTCTATAATAGAACATTCATTCATTCTTTTTTTTGTTTTGTTTTTTTGTTTTTGTTTTTTTCAAGTCAGATTTTCTCTATGTAGCCCTGGCTGTCCTGGAACTCACTTTGTAGACCAGGCTGGCCTCGAACTCAGAAATCAACCTGCCTCTGCCTCCCAAGTGCTGGGATTAAAGGCGTGCGCCACCACTATCTGGCTGCATTCATTCTTTAAAAAGCTAAACCAAAACACTCTTAATATTCTGGGTGCTTTTACATTTATAGTCATGTCCCTACGAGGACAGATAAGGTCTTTAAAAATGAAAGTGTTTTTAGCTGTTGCTGAAAGCTGAAGTGATGGATAAATGAGCAGTCAGATGAACTGTAGCTGGGTGATGTCTTCTTGGTCTATAGCTACGTCTGCCACAGGCAAGGGTCAGGGTTACCAAGTCTTGCTGTTCTCATCTGACAAATTTTGCATGTGCTCTGGAGGGGGCTGAAGAGCCTGATGCTTGTGAGGAAAGACATGAGAATGTATGCAAGTCTGACAAACTGCAGGCACGGTAAAGAGGTATCGTCTGTAAATTATTTTAGTTGTTTGAGAGGCTCCGTCTTTATGCAACGTAATCTTGTATTCAGTCTTACATTCTCTTACTTTGGCACCAGGAAACAGTACTAATCAAGTGTTACAGGATGGTCTGGTTGTATTGTAATGAACAGTCAGAGCAACACCTAAAATAGACAAGTAGCAAGGTAGCTGTATAAGATGAATATAAAATTGAATGAGATGAAGATATTTTCCCCTAAAGTTTCTTATAAGATGGTTTTGTCTAATTCCATATAAAACAAAACACCTGGTGTGGAGGAGCATGTGCTTGTAATCCTAACACTCAGAAGGTTAATGAAAGAGGCTTGTTGAGTTCAAGGCCAGCCAGTTTACACAGTGAGTTCTAGGCTAGCCTGGGTCCCAGAATGAGACCCTGTCTCAAAAATAAGACAACAACAACAAAAAAGAGAAACAAAATTCTTTTTGAAAGACAGCTGAAGAGATATGTTTTTAAAATCACCAGCAAAATAATGCACAAAAGAAAATGTTACAAGGTATCTGAATGCTCTAGTCACAGGTTAGACTTCAAGAGCTGCTGGGAAAATAGACATTTTTTAAAAATGTCCTTCCCTTTCAGCTAAATTCTGGAGTGAAATTCTTTCCAATGTCATGGGCTTAAATGTGCCTGAAATGTCAATGTCTTGGCTTGCAATAGGGCATTGACATCTTTACCTTGTTTAATGTGTGCTTGGCACACTGTCATCATAGGAAGTAAATTGAAAAGTAAGAACATAAAAACTCCAGGGTACCTAGAAGGGGTAGAAAGTTCTCTCAGGGGACAGAAAACATGGACCCACTCAGCTTAAGTCTTCTGAGAACCAACAGTAGAACTGAGTAACTTCAGGATCCCTTAAGCACTACTATGAAGGGAGAATTTCTTTTTCTGCGTGTATAAATTTACGTTGTCAAAAAACAGCAAGTCTTCTGAAATCAGCACAAGACATAGTTTGCAAGAGATATAATTTGCAAAGCTCAAAGCATGACTCACAGTAGAAAATACTCTATACATTGGCATGGTATAACAAACACATCTCATACATTCACACGCATGCACAGATACACACACAGCACACCAACACACACACACCTCATACATTCACACACATACATACCACACATACACACACATACACACACATCTCAAACATTAACATACACACACACACTGCGCTTGAGCGCTTGCAAAGCCAGGTTTCCCACGATCACCTGCAACCTACATTTAATAGACTTACTCTAGGACTTTATTCTGCTTCAGTCTCATCAATTTCGTGCTATGTTTTGCTTTTAATTCTGGTCATGACCCACTAAGTTGATTGCATGACCCAGTAATCACACATGACCCACAGTTCAAGAAGTATCGCTCCAGGGAAGGTTTTGTGGTCTGCCTACTTGGCTGTCACCTACCCGTCACCACTCACTGCCTCTTCTGGCTTGGGCTAGAAGACATGTCTACAGCCTATATAGTCTTCATTCTTTTTGCTGAAGTAGTGACTTTTAAGTCTCATTTGGAAAGATGAGTGGTCACTTGTCATTTTCTTGTTAGTGTCAAAGCAAATTGTACATCAAGTGACACATTTAGGGGACAGAAAGCTCCTGGAAGATATTAAGGTAATAAGGTAATTATGCAAACAACCACTTGATCACACCGTGGGACAAGTTACACTTTCTACCATGTCAAAAGGAGAGAACACAGATCTTACTTACTAGCTAAGGAACAGAGGGGCCTGTGGGCAGTCTTGACTTTGCTTTGTATCTGTGAGGCGTGAGAAGGGACTTAGGGTTCTCAAAGCCTCCATGTTGAGATCAGAAGTTGAGTTATAGAAAACATAATTGGGAGGTGAAAGGGGAAGGAGTGGACACACACATACCTCAGCTGGTTTGTCTCTCACTCTCATTAACAGCTTTGGCCTCAGTCCTAACCAACAGCATTAATAGAAAAATTAATATTTGGCCACTTGTCACTTTTGAAAAAAGTACAAATGCAGCCCGTGGTCCCCATTGCCTAGCTAGATCTTGTCTAGCAAGATTTTGTCTAGGTTTTCAGAGACAGAGGTAGTAAGAATCCCTGGAAACCCACCACCTCCCTCTTTCTCTTTTTTAATGTGTGCATGGTTGTGCATGTGTGTATTCACTTTTGCATGTGTGCAAATGCATGTGCACATGTCCTTGTGTGTGTGTGTTGGCCAGTGTTTTTGGTCCTGTGTTTTCTTCCATACTTAGATATCCAGGCAGGGTTTCTCCAGAATCCAGTGCAAACAGTGAGGCTGGCCAGCCAGCTTGCTGCAGATTTTCTCTCTTCCTCCTGCACTGCAATGGCAAGCTGGCTGACAGTCTTACCAACTGAGCTTTTTGCATGGGATCTGGGGGAACAGAAGCAACACACTATATCTCTGGGTAGTCTTTCTAGACTCTTCATATGAAGGAATTGAGGCAGAAGAGTGTGGTTTACCCCAAGTGAAGGCAGAACTGAGGCTCAGTCAGGGTCAGAGAATTAGACTTAATGTGTATCTCTCCTTAGTTTGCATGCACCCACACACCACACACCCAGAGAGACAGACAGACAGACAACTGACACATGCACACAAGCACCATGACCTTTGACTCCAAGAGCACAGACCTTTGCCAGTAAAGCTAAAACGGATCTCTAAGTTCTCAGAAGTCCATCACCACTGCCATTAAATCACTAATAATCAGTAAGACAGGTTTTCCCTGAGCCCAGACGACCCTGGGGAGGGAATGAGTCACTGTAGAAAGCCTCAATAATTCTTTTCAGCCACTAGGGAACCATTTCATGGAGATCTACTGACTAGTGCTTCTGGGCCTCGCAAAGACTCAGTAAGCACTCACTACATAGCACTTAGACCCTGTGAATCCACGTGTCCATGCCTAATGGCCAGACCTGATTCTGTTCTGTCCCTCAGCTTGGGGACAAGGTATGTGCAGTGTGTATTCCTTATCCCAGAGAAGATGAGCAGTAAGAGAACAGAGGATTAGAATCCAGCTCACACGTCAGCCGCAGATATGAGACGTAATAACCCTCTGAAGTCAGGACAAATGTGACATCCCTATCCTGCTACCCTCCAAGATGCTCCACTTCCTGTTACCTACATCACCTATGACTTGAATATCTATCTCATAAACATGAGTACAGTGAGAAAATAATTTCCACTTTGTTAAACAACTAACGAATCTGGAGTATCTATTTGATCTTTTAATGAGACCAGATGTCCTCAGAGGATTCTGGGAATGGATATAGAAGAACTTCCCCTCCATGAATGATTCTGATACATGTAGGAAGAAAAAAGTCTAAATTAATCCTGACTGAAACTCGTAACTAGCAGTTCTGTGGAAAATAGGTCTCAGAGACTTGGGGAGTTTGTGTCAAAGGAATTCAGTCATGTAGAAGGCAGGTTTTTAGTGTGGTTTTCTCTAAATCAAAACAGCAAAGGCTGGGGCTAAGATTTCTTTCTTTTTATTTTTTTCTGATCCACTGCAGAATTTCTAAGCAGGGTTGCATTTATTTTTAACATTTACCCCCAGTCCCCTCCTTTTTTTGAGATGGAGGTCTCACTATGTAGCCCTAGCTGGCTGGAACTCTCTATGTAGACCAGGCTGGCCTCAGCCTCACAGAGATTCACCTGCCTCTGGCTCTGCCTCTGCCTCTTGCGGTGCTGAGACCAGACTACCAGATCACAGTTTGTAGTTCACCATTCCCAACCAATACCTGTTGTATTGGAGCTGCCCCAATTTTAGAAACTTTTAAAAAATGATTCATCTTAATTTAAATTATGTGTGTCGGCCGGGCAGTGGTGGCGCACGCCTTTAATCCCAGCACTCGGGAGGCAGAGGCAGGCAGATTTCTGAGTTCGAGGCCAGCCTGGTCTACAGAGTGAGTTCTAGGACAGCCAGGGCTATACAGAGATGAAAAAACAAAACAAAAAAATTTAAATTATGTGTATTCATGTGTGTGTCTATGTGAGGAGGCGAACTTTTGAATACAGTTGCACTCAGGCCAGAAGGGGTCTAGAGGTAGAGTTACAGGTGGTTGTAAACTTCCTACCCTCTCTCCCTGCCCCCCTCGTGTGTGTGTGTGTGTGTGTGTGTGTGTGTGTGTGTGTGTAGGGGAGGATGGATGGATGGATGGATGGATGGACGGACAGATGGAGGGATGGATGGACGGACTGGATGGGTGGATTCATTCATACGAGCCTGCCTAGCATCTTTCCACATTCCACTTCCCACTTGGCTTTCTGCCTTTGCCTGGCAGTTGGAGTCAAGACTGGTATAGTCCCTACTGGAAAGCATCCAGGTCCCAGGACCTTAGGCGTACAGTACAGTTTATCACCCCTTTGTTTTCTCTTCTCTGGGTGCAGGACAGTTAATTTGAGAAGGACATTAATAGGGTGGCAAAGAAAGAAACTTTCAATCTTATTTTCCTATCAAATTTCTCAAAGCCAATTAAATGAAAACTAATACAGCTAGTTGCTCATCAAAACAAAACAAAGGCCAAGAAAATGAATACATCATATCCAGATTCACAATGGCAGTCTTCCGAGGCAGAGGGGAGACTGGTTTCCTTCACTAGAGTGGGACAGGGATATTTTCTTCCATCTTTGTGAAGCTGAAGAGTTGATGAGCCAGCTGGGATGGCATCCTGCCTTTCAGATTTATCCTGTTTAGTATTCAGCTTCCAGGATGACCTGAAACAAGCCTGTGATGGTGGGGGGTGTAAATACCAGCCTTTGCTTCTCACTGTAGACCAAAGGGGTCTGCTGTGGTTAGTTCATTGGTGGGACAACTGAACACACCCATCTGGCAGTGGTGAGGGATAGTCTTCATCTGTGTGTGCGTTTCTGAATCTTTAAAGTTACTTATTTGTGTGTGCACATGTGTGGGTACATAGCAACTTTTGGGAGTCAGTTCTGCTTCTATCATGTGGGTCCCATACTACTCTGGTAGGCTGTTTTGATGGCAGGTACCTGTTACCTGTTGAGCCATCTCTCCATCCTCTACACCTGTGTTCTTCAGGGATGCCACAACAGTGCCACAGGCTGTCAGGC
Organism: Rhynchomys soricoides; assembly: GCA_019843965.1. NCBI lineage: Eukaryota > Metazoa > Chordata > Mammalia > Rodentia > Muridae > Rhynchomys > Rhynchomys soricoides. The sequence continues at coordinate 4,336,951 of JADRCH010000079.1, read as the reverse complement.
ATGATGGTGCACATCTATAATCCCAGCGCTAAGGAGTCTGAGGCAAGAAGGAGGATTGTGAGTTCTAGGCCAGCTTGCTCACACAGCAAAACCTTGTCTCACAAAACAAAAACAAGACATGTTGAAGCTTCCATACACTGTAACTTATTTTCATTAAAACACAATTTAACATTCCTTCCTTAGGATTTCTCATTCTTCAGGTGCACCCTGATCTGCTTTTCTTACAATTCTCAGATTAAGGCCAGATGTGTGCTGATTCAGGTGACTCTCTTGACTTCAATGCCAGCATGGTGTACATAGTGAGTTCCAGGACAGCTAGGGCTACACAGAGAGACCCTGTCTCAAAACCGAAATAGCACACATGGATGCACGCACAGACACGCTCACACGTGCACGCATACACACAGAGAGATTAAATTGCTTTGTTTTGGGAGCTGCACGCTCCATTTAACCTCCCAAGCTTGTAGAACCTGGAGTCTGCACAGCTCATCAAATCAGCCGCAAGCACAGGCACACAGCCTCCCTCAAAAGCCAGCATTTCTCATTTAAGGAAAAAAGTCCTTGTTCTGAAGTCAGCATCTTAACGGCTCCATGGCTTTGTTTACACAACCAACAGATTTCCCCCTTTAGTCTGTGTGTAATCCACTTGAGTATGGGGAGAGCGCATCACCATGGAAGTCACAGCTGAGAAATCTAAGAGTAGCAGGGTAGGCCCTTGTCAGGTGTGTGTGCCTGTGGGGGTGTGGAGAGGGAGAGAGAACAGGATGGTGTTCCTGAGTGAGGTCAGATGATTTTTATTGGGTCCACATTATAGACAGCTAGGGCTGACAGCTCGCAGACCTTTTCCCACGGTGAAGTAAGTATAACATACTTTACCTGCCTTCTGCTTTAGTTTCTTGAGAGAAGGACTCTCTTTGAGTAGCTCAGGTTGGCCTGAACCTTAAGCCAGCCTTAACTCCTCCTCCTCTTGCCTCTTCCTCTCAAGGATTGGCATCTCAGCCTGGTTTACCACTGCAGGCTCCCACCACACCCATCTCCTAGAGTCTCCTTTTGTTCAAAGAGAGATAGAACTAAGTTTGGGTCACAGTTCACAGAAGATAATTAATTTTAGAGGACATACCCCCCTGTTCCTCAACACACTTCCAAGATTACTAGTCTATAGTGATATGAGTTAATTGTTTGGTTAAACAAATATTACAAGCTGGACATGGTAGCACATGTAATGTCAGCCCCTGGAAGCCTGCTGCGGGAGACCAGGAGTTTATTCACAAACTGGGGCTCACAGGGACAATCCTGTCTTGACCAGTGTCTTTTCAGGCCCAAATCTGTGCATTTGTTTTTGTTTGTTTGTTTTTGTTTTTTAAAAATAAACCAGTCCTTTTAGTCAAAGAATATGTTTGCAAAATTGAAGTGTCTAACTGAATCAGCCTGGAGGATCCAGAAGAATGGCAGCAATGGGGGACAGAAAGGAATGGGACTAGAGTTCTCTCAGGGGGGCATCCAGCCTCGAGACCTGGTGTGGGAATAACAGGAAGGAGCAACAAAATAATGTTGTGGTTTGGGGTCACCACAACATGAGTAATAAAGGCTCAAAGCCTTAGGAAGGTTGAGTGAGAAGCCCTGGTTTAGACTGACACTAAGACCCACGGCATTTACTGATGCAGATGCATCGCTAAACCACCAGCAGTGCTATTAGGACAACTGTACGGAGTCCTTGTAAACTGTAGACTGCATCATGACCCCATTGTCACGTGGGTTTTAGACTTGGTGCTTTTCACTGGAGAGGGACCCTTTTCTAAGTTGACTCAAGGACATGGAAATCCATTGCTCTTTTAATTTTTTTCAAGGGAGCTCGTTGTAGGAAATTGCGTGTGGAGCCATAGTCTAAGTTTGCATTAGGATAGACAGGTGTCTGCATGGGGAATGGGGGCCTCTTCTGGAAACAGCTTTTCTTGTAACCTGGCCCACACCTGCGGGCACAGAGAGAGTACCAGGTGTGCAGTAGCACAGTGGTGGTCCTTAGTAAATACCTGGGTGGGCTTTCTCTTCCCTCTCCAGCCTCCATAGGCCAGTACTATTTCCTTACAGAATAGGCAATAGAAATGGTTTTGTCAGTTTGTCTACTTAGGAGCAGTTCCGTGCCTGCCTGCTGATAACAATTAGTGAGTGTCCTTAAGGCTTGCTTACTTAATTTGCCTGCCTGCTAGTATGAATGAGTTCCTCAGGGGTTGGGGATTGGGGGTGAGATTCTCTGTGTTTGAGTCCCTGGGTCCTTGTGTGTACCATGCGTCCATGGGTAGCAGACTAGCAAAACCAGCAAACATGACTCACACTTGACACCCCTTCACACACTGTTGGAGGACTTTGCCCCCTGAACCTGTGAAGTGCAATAGATCCTTTTACTTCCTGGGACAACTAAAGAATGACTTTGCTCCGACTTGTTCTTCCACAGCTTGGGAAGTAGATCACACGAGAGCTCAACATCCATTTACAGAATGGCTGCATGGAAATTGGGCATTTAAACTATCCTTCGAGTTAGGGACATCCCCCTCCATCCCCAAAACACCACCCCCAATCAAACACAAGGACAGACAGTCTATCACTTCCAGCATTTTGGCTGCTTCTCCAATGTCTGATACTAAAACCTGATTCTAGGTTGTCTCATGCCAGACAGAGCTTGTGCAGGCAGGAGGTTGGGAGCCCTGCTGGCTGCCTGGGCTTCTAGCCTAGTCTGGATCATTGGCCTTACCATTTCCCTCTCTTAGCCAACCAGACCCTTTCTTCCTCTTCAGCTTCCTTTATTCTTTATGTCACCTTAGGATTCCACGGCCTGGGGGGTTTTCTTCCCCCCAACCCCCACTGCAGAATAGGGGACCTAGTGGTTTCTGGCCCCTGCCTTTGGCTCTATGTTCTCTCTCCTCTCTAGTGGTAAGTGGAGGATAGCAAGTCTCCTGAGGTTGACAAAGGACATAATAGAAACAATTGAGTAGATATTCCCTGCTGTTCCTTGCAATGGGTAGAACTTCCTCCAGATCTTCCACTGGGTCCATAGAGGACGCAGTGGACTTATGGTTCATATGCATTCCCACTGATGGGCCAGAGTGAGAGAGAAGTGGGCATCAGGCCTGGTAGAATGGTTATAGATGGGGTCCATGCCACTCATAGGAAAGTGACTTTTGAAATTCCCGTCGTCTAGGGGATGGACGATTAAGAGTGAAGTAGAATGATATGTGCATGAAAGCCCATTACTTTGTGTGCCAAAAAGTAAAGAAAATCCAACTCTTGTTTTCAAGCAGTGGCAGGTTTCCGTTCCGTAACAGGCTCCAATGCAGTTCTCTTAGCCACATGTCTGCCCAGTCCTACAGATGGCTACCTGTGCTCACTTCCTTCAGGATCATTGTCACATGCTATATGAATTACCTATCATGGTCAACTTTCTTTTTTTTTTTTTTAAAATGATGGCCATGCCACAGTGGGATTTGAACCCAGAGCTTCCTAAGAGGTGAGAGTACCCTAACATGGCACTACTTCCCAACCCCAGTTCTTCATGTATGGTTTAGTCTAAAGGAAGAGCCAAAAACTTTGAGAGAGAAATTAGAAGTCTAAAGTTCACAGGGCTGTTGAGGGCTGTTGTTTGCTCATCTCAGAGAGCATTGCCCTGGAGACCAAGAGATGTCCCTTGGGCTGTACCTCACTGAGGATTAACTTTGCACCCAATTTTTTGATCCAGTTCTGATTTTGTACAAAGCTTTTCCTTTAAATGAATATAATTCATCTAAAGGCTAACGCAGTGGTTCTCCACCTGTGGGTGGGTGGCAACCTCCTGAGGTCCAAATAGCAGATATCCTGCATATCAGCTATCTCAGTCACGATTCATACCAATAGCAAAATTACAGTTACGAAGTAGCAATGAAATAATTTTATAGTTGGGACGTGAGGAACTGTATTAAAGGACAGCATGGTTAGGGCAGTGGGGAACCACTGAGCTAAAGCCTGCTCTTCACTGTGACAAGAGCACCACAGGCAGGGTTCAGTCCTGGCATCTGTTCTTCCTGCACACAGCATAGAAGAAACTGGCCCTATGTTTGTTTAAAAGTCCACAGCAGGACCACGTGCCAGGAAGTGCCTTTTACCCCAGAGAAGTACAGTAAATGAAGTTGAAAGCATTTCTTTCCTTTCTTTTGCCTTTTTATGGACAGGGATTTTACTATATAGACCTGGCTAGCCTGGAATTGTGTAAACCAGGACAGCCTTGAACTCCAGAGATCAAGTGCTAGGATTAAAAGTTAAGTTGAAAATATTTGATGGAAAAGAAATGTCTTAGCTATCAAATACATGTTGGCTAAGTACGATATAGCCTCGGAAGCAAAGGCAGGAGGATCAATGTGATGTGACATTCAAGCCAGCCCGCTCTACCTAAAAGTTCCCACTCAAAGTTGCTGGCTCCTCTTCTCCCTTCCCTCCTCCCTCTCCACTTCCTCTTCTCCCTCCCCTTTAGTCTCTCTTCTCCCCTCCCTCCCCCCTCTGTCCCTTTCCCCCTCCCTCCTCCCCCTCCCTTCCTCCCTTCTACCTCTCCCTCTCCCTCTCCCTCCCTCACTCCCTACACACACACATACACACACACACACACACACACACACACACACACACACACACACACACACGGTCGCGCGCGCATGGCCTCATGAATGCTAGACCTAGCACCTTGCTTAATAGTAAAGCAAGTACCCTCAGTGTAAAATACATATCTATATCTCAGAATGATGTTTTCAGTGATTTCTTAGCTCGCACTGCTGATGTCTTTTGTTCATGTATCATCACCTTGATTTGCTAGTGGATGGTGGCGTGCACACACACGTACATTGGGGGTACCAGCTAATTCTGCGTCTGCGTTTTGAGTGCATATCCTCTTGTCAGGCTTGTTCTCTGCCGTTGGGTGTCTAAGGCATGTCACTTTATTTTGACCACTGTATCCTGTGGACTCTGAAATCTATCCAAGTCTCCTTATCCCCGCATCTTTTCATGTCTTGCTTGTTTGGTCTAAAGTTGTGATGAATACAAACAAGACTTTGCTTACTGCCTAATTAAAAAAAAAAAAAACTTACTAAATATCACATTTCCCTTGTAAAAATGATATAGATTAGTGTTTGTGCAGAAGTGCTGGCAACGGGATTCTTCAAAAGTTTTCCTTTGGGTTATGAAAAGCTGTTACATTATTTTGACTCACTAATCAAATGTAATTGGGTAGCTTGAAGTGCCTCCGATTCTCCTTGTACAGTTATCAAAGCAGGAAATGTAACTCACGAGCTGATGAAAGGCATCTCTCACAGTATTCTTTCAATTATAGATCTTACAGAGCAAATGAAAGAAGAAGTCTGCTGCTAAAAACGCCGAGGTTTGAAATGCCCCTTAGTGCTAACTGCTGTATTAGCTAGTTAACACATTGTTGTGTTCTTTAATTGATTTTTACTCCAGCTTGGGGGTGGGGGTGGGGGGAGGGTCTGAATCTATTTGGCATAGAATTAAGGATGGGAAGACTCCGGAAAATAATATTGCTGTTTATCCTAGATTCAAATCACATCAGCTATTTGCAGTGAAAACAATAGTCCTGGCTCCCATTTGTGAGAGGGTATGCCTTTTAAAATGTTCATATTCAGTTGTAGTTGAGAGCTAACTAGAAATAGAAAAAAAAATTTTTTTTCACTATATGTTTGCTTTAGCCTAGCCTGGCATGAGTGATATCATTCAAAATGAATGCTAAGGTAAAATTTTAGATACACACACACACACACACACACACACACACACACCACTCTACAGTAAATAAGAATTAAAACCACACATTATGCCTTTATCTCACAAGGAGGGAGCACTTTCTTAAAGTTGGCTCACACTCAAATTATCCCTGAAAGTCTGCTACAAGTGAGTAGGTGTGACCTAAGCTTGATCCCTGTATTAATTCCTTTAGTCACTCATTCACCACACAGATAGAGTTACTGTGTGGTAATCCCTGCGCTAAGTTTTTGGAGACAACAGCAAGAGCAGTTTTGACTGAACACCTGCTAAGTCCCCAGGGGTCCATTTACTCCCCAACACCCGCCCTGCCCAATAGAGGCTGCATTTGAGCACAGACTCTAAAGTCTTAGAGTGTGGCATGCAAAGGATCCAGCCAGTGTAATTCCCAAAGACAGCAAGCCAGCCCCTGAACAACACGACATTAGCCCAAGATTAAAACAGAGAGATGGCAGCTTGTCCAGTTGTAGTACAAGCCCTTTGGAGGGTGCCTAAGCTAGCACAGGAGGGGCAGAAGTGGTCAGGGAGAGGAGTGCAGAGCCAGATGGGAAGGCAGAGACATAGGTACTGCTGGCAGAAAACAACTGGTGCAGAACTATAGATGCCCTGGCCGAGTGTCTTTTGGGAGTGGGGCTTAGTTCCTATACTGGAAGGTGGAGAGCAATCGAGGGGAAGCTAGGCAATAATCTATCAGGGGCATTACCATGCCGTTCTTTCTGTTGTTGATATCTCGATACATGTCCCTGGCTGCCCCTGGAACTTACTTTGTTCCTATGTCCCAAGCACTATGCCTGTCTCTAATATAAGTTTCTTTCTTTCTTTTTTTTTTTGAGACAGGGTTTCTCTGTGTAGCCCTAGCTGTCCTGGAACTCACTTTATAGACCAGGCTGGCCTCAAACTCAGAAATCCGCCTGCCTCTGCCTCCCGAGTGCTGGGATTAAAGGCGTGCGCCACCACTGCCCGGCTTATATAAATAAGTTTCTTAAATACTGATTTTGTTCACCAGAGACAGTTAGGCAGGGGACATCACAAGGACTGAAAATAGAGCAAAAATCTCCACTAGACAGAGACATACTTTCCTAATATAATTTCACAGCTTTGTTTGTTCAGGTCATTTTTTGTTTGTGTTTGAGACAGGATCTCAGTCTGGAGCTCAGGTGGGTCTGGACTCTGTCTTCCTACCTCAGTCTCCAGAGTGCTGAGTTACAGGTGAGGGCCACTGGTTGGTTATCATGCCAGCATTGAAAGTGCATTTGACGCTCATGTTTACTGAACTGCTTAGATTTTGCTCTTATACAGAACATGTGCATGCAAGTGGTATCTGTTAAGTACTAAAATTACTTTTGTTGGTTTTCCCCCAAGAGTCTGATTCCTTCCAGGAAAATTTTAGTTATTGGTAGCACATAGGTATTTGAGGTCTTAGTCCATGTATCAGGTTTAATTTAAACAAATGCCATATATTAACATTTTTTTTTCTGGAACAGCCCTCTTTTTGACCAGAAACCTTTCTATTAACCCTCAAACTGATTTGTTGATTTTTATCTCATAGTCAATTATTTAATGGCTCAAAATTAGCTTTTCAAGTGTTGGTACATATGGAGGGAGCTGTCTAGCCCAGTGGACCTAAAGTGACCACATTGCTTATTGCCAGGTTTGGCCCCAGACTTGATGAATTACACATTCATTCAACATGTGTTAATGAAATTCCCAAAATAACCCAAGTCCTGCTCTAGACCTGGGCATACTGTAGTTAACGAGATCAACAAGGGCACTGTCTTTTTCCATTGGTGCTCCTGTGCCTGAGAGAAGGAAGCTGATGATACACAAGCTAACAAGGGAAATGTTTACTGCCAGAACAAATCAGTGCACAGAGCAAACGGCAAGGAGGCTGGCAGCCAGCTCCACTTCTGAGATGGCCAGAGAAAGAAGTGACTCTTAAGCTAAGGTCTAAACAGCAAGAACAAACTAGTGTGAACAAAGACTTTGTCCAGACACAGAATAGACAGAGCAAAAAACCCCTAGAACTAACTCAACACTTCAAGAGATACTGGAGGCCAATAGCTATCGAGGGACAGAGGGGAAAATGGCTCTCTGTAGATCAATGCATCTGAAAAGGTCCAACTCATGGATGGATTATGGTTTTATCCTTCTGGAACAAGAAATCTTGACATGTAAGCAATGCTGTGATGTCAGCAGATTGTCCTAAAATATTATTGCTCAGGTGGACACTGAACTATACAAATGTAAGAGTGGATACAAAAAACCTAGATGCCACCAGGAAGCTTACACAGTGGCTTAGCCCAAGAACAGAATAGGAACTGAGGGGTGGGTGGACCCAGGATACAGGTTGAGGTAAAGCTGACAGACGGACTGCCAAGACTGAGAGATGATGAGACAGGTAAGACTCAGTTTCTGGCTGAAAGCATAGACAGCCATTTGTAAGGGGAAACAGTCTCCAGGGGCCAGCCCAAACATTGTCCGAACACCCGGGACAGGCAGACCCAGGTCTCCTTTCTTCTAGGAGCCATTGATTTATTCTGATCTTTCTTCCCAGTCTAAAAAATGAGAGTAACTAAGTAAACCCACCTGAGGGCTCATTCATGTCTCTGGATTCAAGCTTTTCACAAAGACCTTAAGAGGCGGGCTCCTGCAAATGTTCCTTGATGTATTTCAGAGGCAAAAAGCACCTGAGATACATGCAACTGGGACCCTCCCTTTGGCAGGATATGTCGGTCCCTTGGAGACTGTTGGATTGCCACTGTGGGAAGACCTAAGAAAGAACTCAGTCATTGAGCTATGTCAGTCATTGAGCTCCCTGGTCTGGGCAACGCTGCCTCCAGTAACACTTACAACACTGAATGTAAGATACAAACTAAAGAGGCTTCAAATTCAGCAGGGAAAGGATCTAAGGATAGTTTCTCTGGCATGTGCTCTCCTGGCTCTCAGATTGGCTCTGAGCTCAAGGAATCAAGAGGCATAGACCCCTTCTGTTAAAATGACAAAATATTTTTTTAAAGATTATTTTATTTATATGAGTACACTGTAGTTGTCAGACACACCAGAAAAGGGCATCGGATCCCATTACAGATGGTTGTGAGCCACCATGTGATTGCTGGGAATTGAACTCAGGACCTCTGGAAGAGCAGTCAGTGCTCTTAACCTCTGAGCCATCTCTCCAGTCCGAAGAAATATTTTTTAACCGCACCCCATCCAGTGCTAGGAATGGTATCGTCTTGATTAGTTTTTTGTTTGTTTGTTTGTTTGTTTTTTGTCAGCTTGACACAAGCTGGAGTCATTTGCCAAGAGGAAACCTCAGGTGAGAAAATGTTCCCACTAGACCGGCTTGTATTTTCTCTTCTGTTGTTTGTTTGCTTGCTTGCTTTTTTTTTTTTTTTTGAGACAAGGTCTCTCTAGAAGTGCTAACTGTCATAAGACTATGTAGATCCATCTGCCTCTGCTGATGCTGTCATGTGCTGGAATTAAAGGCATGCGCTTTTGCATCCAGCCAGTGGGGACTTTTTCTTGATTAATGATTGATACGGAAGGGCCTTGCACACTGTAGGGCAGAGCTACCCCTGGGCCTGTGGGCTTGCTATTAGCAGCCTGGGTAAGTCTTGAGGAGCAAGTCAGTAAGAGTGATTCTCCATGGATTCTGCTTCAGTTCCTGCCTCCAGGTTCCCAACATACTTGAGTTCCTTTCCTAATTTCTCTCAGTAATAGAGTGTTCCATGGTACTGTAAGATGTAAGAAACCCTCTCCCCAATTTGTTTATGGTCATGGTATATTATCATAGGAATAGATACTCTGCCTGTGACAGTGCCTATGCTGGCAAGCACCCCACTACTGAGCTACATATGGGACTAGCTAGCTAAAATCAGTCTGGGTCCTGTAGCAAAATTTGACACACAGTCTGTGGCTATGCTATGGCATAGACTTTTTCTCTCCATGTCTCTTATTCTAAACCTTCATTCTAAGCTTTACCTGAAATCCCTTGCCATTTGGCTTGACTTGGAAAGGCTGTTTCCTTTCTTTCTCCACTAACACAATATACACAAGGTACAACATTTTGTCTTCTCCCCTCCCTGGCTTGAACAGCAGTTGTCACACCCACCCCCTTGATCCTAGCACTTAGAGGCAGAGGCAGGCCGATCCTTGAGTTTGAGGCTAACCTGGTCTATGAAACCAGTTTCAGAACAGCCAGGGCTACTTAGAAAAACCCTGTCTGTAAATAAACAAATAAAACAAACCCAGGGATTTACTTACAAAATTATAGAGGACCCTTAAAATGTCGTACATGCCAAAGTCAGTTACTCTGTAGTGACAGTGAGTATTTACTGTCTTATACTTCTTAGGTCTCCCAGTACTCCAACAGGACCAGTGTTTAGTTTAGTGTACTTCATTTACTTCTAAGCATTCGGGTGCATTTGGGTACAGTTGTTGTGTTGACTACGTCAGAAGAAAGTCCTTGCCGGCCCACCTACTGTAGATTGCAGCCATGCAGACCCTGAGGCACACACACTTTAGGAAGCTCTCTGAAAGGGTGCAGGAAGTACCTTCCTCTGGTGTGTCTTCTAAGAATATTAGACTTTGTGCTTACCACTGTCCTGGTCTCTCAAAGTGCCTTGGGGCTGTGCCCGTGAGCAAGTGATTGGTTCTGAAGCTGAAGTCATAAGTAATAACTTCTGAGTTGCAGGTCTGCTGACATGTCTAGGAATAAAGATAGAAATCTATTCTTACTGAGTAACATTGTACATTCATTGTAATCTAATGGGGCTTAAATCAAGGCCACAGACACGGACTGGCAACCTCATATACCTTTACTGAGTTTTTCTTCATTAAGATATTAAAATTTTTTTTTCATTATATATGGTGGCATATACATCTAAATACATGTCCAATTCCAGTGTTTGAGCCAGCCTAGGATGGACAGCAACAAAAAACCAAATGAACAAATTCCCATTGTGCAAACAAATTCCCATTGACTTGGGGCCTATCAAGACCACTGTGCCTGTGGACTGAAGGGAGTTTTCCTGTAGAACCTGCAGTGTGAACAGCGTCATTGAGCCATTTGCATCTTCTCAGCCTTAATCCGCTCACAGCCTCTATTTCACCTAAACTGGCACAGTTAGGCTTTTTCTCTGTACTCCGGAGAATTTGTAGTATATAGACAAGTGGGGCTGGAAGTAGTGTATATACCTTTAATTCCAGTATTCTGGAGGCAGGGGCAGGTAGGCCACAGTCTGAAGCCAGCTTGTTCTTAAAGGTTCAAGCCAATCAAGACTGGATGATGAAACCTTGTCTCAATAAAAACAGACAGACGACACCAAAATTAATATCAGCTGGGGATGCCTAGTGGGCGCAGGATCCTGGCTTTAATTCCCAGTATTGCAAAAAAAGTTAAAGAATTCATCCTCTGTAATAACATAGACACAGCTTCCAAAGTGATCAAGAGAAAAAGTGTTGGGGTTTCCCTGTGTTAAGATAGGGTGTTTATATTTCTGTGCTTAAGAAGAATCACATGGTAGGTTGTCTCGGCTAAAATGCTTTAGCATTAGAGTTTCTAACTTTTTTCTTCTGAGTTGGGGATATTTGTACTCACACAGTGAGAGAGTTAAGGGACAGAATCCAAGTGCATACATAGAATTCGGTTTTGGAGCATTTCAGAGTTTAGGGCCGTGAATAGGGACACACAGCCTGCATCAAGCAATCTCACTTTTTTGTTCGGTTTTGCCTGTTCTTGCCTTCTCCATCTAAGACTAGAATTGTAAAATAGCTGATTTATAAGTACACTGGGAAACATTTCTAATTGTGTAAGAGCATCCACAAGCACCTAACTCTCAGAGGGACTATAGCTGACTTTAAAGTAGGCCCTAGAAAGCATCTGGGTGAAGAAGCATTTGGTCTTCAGCAAAACTAAAAGAAGGGAGTCAGAGACTGACAGATCTCTGAATTCGAGGGCAGCTTGGTCTATAGAGCAAGTCCAGGACAGAAAGGGCTATGCAGAGAAACTCTGTCTGAAACCCACAAAAAGTAGAAATTAAAGAGCGATCACAAACTATAAAATTCTATGTGCGTGCATATGGGTGGGTGTTTCTTTTCTTTTTTCTTTTTTGGTTTTTTCGATACAGGGTTTCTCTGTATAGCCCTGGCTGTCCTGGAACTCACTCTTTAAACCAGGCTGGCCTCGAACTCAGAAATCCACCTGTCTCTGCCTCCCAAGTTCTGGGATTAAAGGCGTGCGCCACCACTGCCCGGCAATGGGTGTTTCTTTTTGAGGCAGTGTCTTACCATGTAGCCCTAGCAGGCCAGAAAGAAACGGTAACCAGGCTGGCCTTGAAGTTTGTCCCCCTGCATGCTATGAGCTTTCTGTCATACTTGGATTAGGCCAGTCATGTTGAAGGGTCTGATTTTGATTTTTAAATAGTCACCCATGTTAAGAACGTGATTCTTAAAAAAAAAAAAAGGCCATCAGGAGGCGTCACCAGCTACTTAGTGCTAACTACACTGAATCAAAACTCAGGAATTGAATGTGTGTGTAAGCCTGACTGGGCATTCACCGTGGAGTTATCCACTCCTATGTATGTGAACAAGTGTAGATGTTTGGGAGAGTGTCAGCTTGTGTGCGAAGCTCTTAAATAAATGGGGGATTCTGAAAGAATCCTCAAGTCATTGTCGAAATGTGCTGGCAAACTTAGAGGGGGCAATGGTGAGAGTGAGTCATCTTTTGAAATAACACGTACCATGATGGCACCTGTCACTGTAGACTTTTGGAAGCAAGAGAATCATGAATTGGAGACCAGTCTGAACAAACCAAGACTCTCTCCCAAAGCATTAGAAGTCATGAATAAATCATCAAATCTATCCACATTTCCTACTACACATCCTTTTGTGAAATTGTTGACTTTCTTTGGTGATGTACTCTTTTACCCAGATTGTAAACTAGTGAGAATTCCTGATTAGTCAATTAATTTGTCAATTAATTTGTGTTTAGACTACTTTGTTTAATGTTCTCTGATTTGTAAGTCAAATGCACCAGACAGATCACTTTCAGAGCCGGGAATATCTACAAAACATCTCATGAGTTTTTGCTGTAGATTTCCCCCAGAGCTTTGAGTCTGATCCCACTTCGGGCTGAATTCGGAAAAGCCCTAACGTCTGTAATGAGGCCAGAGCTGAAAGGGCTTGGTGCACAGATGTGCTGTTGCACAGAACTCTCCAAGCTGGGGAGTATTTATTTCCCTTTAACTTTATCAAAATAAAATATCAGGTGAAAACATCCTAAGATGGTCCTTAAGACAACAGTGCCCCCAATCCATTATTTTCGAGGGAGGGCAAATCCAACATTAAATTACCCTGTACTGAGAATTGAGAATTATTGCAGAACTGCTTTTGACTGAGGCTCTTGGCTTGATCGGTGTTAGAGCAGAGAAACTGAAAATTTTGTTGAGAGCCAGCTTTTGACGCTGAGTGCTCTAATTAACTGCTGGCTCTTACTCCGATAGACCATTTTAAATGAAAGCCCTCATTGTGTGCATTCTAGTGGATTTTGAGGTAGTGAAAAGTGGAGCTGATTCTCTGTCAGCACCACCTGTGTTCCCTCCCCCCCCCGTTGCCCCCCCCCCCCCCCCCCCCCGCCATAGAGCAGGCAAAGCATTAACAGTAGTTTTCTTTCCCTGGAGGTCTTAAAAGCTGTTCAAAGTTGAAGATGTAAACCATCTCAAGTCAGACTGAGGCAGACTACACTGTAGAGCCCAGCACAGTGGCCATTGAGTCCTGGTTCAGGCTGTTGGGATGTACATTTCTGGAGTTTTAGATATGGCATGCAAACTGTTGATAAGACAGGGAAGGGAGATGGTGCCACTCACCAAAAAGCAGTCCGGTGGGCAGTGTCAGCGCAGCTGGGAAATCGGTATTTTGTTTTGTTCTTTAATTCTGGGGGCTCCAATGAGTCTGTGATCCCTCTGGTTTCAAGGGAAGTCCCAGGTCCCATCATTGTAGTATTGAAGACTTGTAGTATTTTGCCCACGTCTTGTAGCAATCAAATACATTTGTATCTTGATTATAAAATAATGCACAACGAGATGGACACAATGGAAGTCTAAGATTTAAGACAAAAATCAGGGGGAGTTGGAAAAGTAGAATTTACTCAAGTTGGACTCTGAATCAAAACACCCAATGAGCAAATCGTTACTCTTCCTGCAAAATTAGGAAAGAAAAACAGCCTATTACCCCCTTCTCCTGTGAAACTTGTTTTTAGTTAATACGGACGTGGGGGGTGAATTATTTTATGTCTTCTAAATATAGGCTTTCATATATTAAAAAAAGAAAAGCTATTTACAACTGATTTGTTACTAAATAAAATCTTGGATGAACACTTTTAATTACTAAAAAGGTAAGGGAACAATAAACACAGGAAATATAAATGAATAAAGTGTTCGGAGTCAAGCTGCTTTCAAGGCTATAAATAGCATCCTGAGCTCTGCCACTATTCTTAGTGAGAATGAACAAAAGAAGGTATCCCAAAATAGAAAGGCAAGCACATCTCCCGAGCCTTGGCGTCCAGGGCATAAGAAACCCTTCGGACAAGTTCATGGGTTCTGGGGCTTAATTGATCTTTGAAAAGGACATTTCCCTACTGTCACCTTGCCAAGGAAATTCTTTTCCTGGCATGTTTGTAAAATTGGCGGGCTGATGTTTCCTTTGGGTGACACAAGGTGTGATGAAGAATTTTATCTTTACTTCCTTACTAAAATCAGCCCCGGTGGCTTGCTTTTCTGTTAACTTATTTGGTTATTATCAGATGTTGGGCAGTTGACAGTGTTAATGCACATAACAGGCAGGCCTGGCCAGGTCCTACATTTCATCTGACCGGCTCCTGGCCTTGGTTAAAACATTTATAAATACAAGCACTGTGTGCTTGGGCACAGTTTTCATCCCAATACTCCTGAGGCAGAAACAGGTGGATCTCTGTTGAGGCTAGCGTGCTCTACATAGCCAGTTAGAGGATAGCCAGGGCTACATAGTAAGACTCTGTCTCAAGACAAAAGCAAACGAAACAAAACATTTAAACTCAGATACACACACGCTTTTTTGTTTTCCTCTGTGCTGCTATTTTTTTTTTTAACTGAACTAGTATAGCATAAGATACCACCCTCTCTGATAAGTCAGGCACAAAGCTGAGCTGTAAGGGAGCAGTGTAAATAAAAACACCTAGTCTTCGCTCAGATGGAGCCAGGAAAAGCAGACTTGTGAACAATATCTCAAATTGTGCTATCCTTAGTTTATAAGGGTCTTTTGAGGGCCAGTGACATGTTTGAAACCATAAAGAGTAGAAGCTTATGCTGGTATTGTCCCATGGACCACACATAACCACTTTTATCATTTCAACAAAGACTTTATTTTTAATTATATATGTGCATGTATGTCTGTGTATGGGGATAGTTAGGTGAAACTGGTAGCCTTGGGGGCCAGAGGTGTTGGGTCCCCTGGAACTGGAGTTACAGTCAGTCATGTGCTACCTGACCCGGGCGCTATGTAAGACTAGTGCGTGCTCTTAGCAGCTAAGCCATCTTTCCACACCCTCCCCTTTACCCCCCCCCCCCCCCCCCCCCCGCATAGAACATTAAAATTCCCATCTCAATGTCTGCTTTTTAAAAGTTAACTTATTTTCCTTCTTGACAATTAATTTGAGAATTGACTCTTGCACTGTAAATTGAAAGTAATACAAATTTTAAATACTATGAAAAGAAATCAGTAGGAAACATTAAGTATAAAAAAATTAGAATAGCCAAGAACATTTTTCATGAGTAGCAGTGAAAGACTAAAGACTACTAGTTAGTGTGTTTCAACATTGAAACTATATGCTATAATAATTATAGAAATCTACCACTTATTCATAAACTATGTGTACTCTGGTAAAAATTATTATAAAATATTTTAAAATATTTAAATTGTTTTGTTTTGTTTTGTTTTTCGAGACAGGGTTTCTCTGTGTAGCCCTGGCTGTCCTGGAACTCACTCTGTAGACCAGGCTGGCCTCGATCCACCTGCCTCTGCCTCCCAAGTGCTGGGATTAAAGGCGTGCACCACCACTGCCAGGCTTAAATTTTATTTTTAAATTTTATTATAAAATGGTTTTTAATACTTTAGTAATGATTATTTTTGATAATTATTAAGTAGAATTCTTTCTCAGCAGAAGCTTGTTGTCTCTAACTAGTCTGACAGTTCAGCTCATTTGAAGTTCTACTCAAGTCTATCTTTTTGTCCTCATGTATTATGTATATGTGCGCATTCACGTGTTGGGAATAGACACATATGAGCTTTTAGGTGTCTGCACACGCTTGTGAAGACCCAAGGTTGACAACGGGCGTACTCTTGACCGTTTTCCGTGTAATTCATTGGGGCAGGATCTTGCAGTTGAACCCAGAGCTCATTGTTTAGCTGGCCTCTCTAGTCAGCTTGCTTAAGGTCTCCATTCTTCTGTCTTCTGAGTACTGAAACTGTAGGTAGGTCGCAACCATACCTGGCATTTATGTGGGCTCTGAGGATCTGAACTCCACTCCTCAGGCTTGGACAGCAAGTGGGAATTTTTGGTGCTGTTTGGTTGTTTGTCAGCCTAGCTTTCTTTTGTTTTTGAGACCGGCCCTTGTTCTTGGCTGTCCTGGAACTCACTTTGTAGACAGGGCTATCCTGAAATTCACAGAGATCTCCCTGCCCCTGCCTCCTGGAGTCCTGGGATCAAAGGCATGCATTCACCAAGTATTATTATTTACATTCTTTTATTTTTATTATTTATTATTTCGGTTTGTTTTTTTTTGAAACAGGGTTTCTCTGTGTAGCCCTGGCTGTCCTAGAACAACTGAACTTGTAGACCAGGCTGGCCTGGAATTTACAGATAATCCACCTGCTTCTGCCTCCCAAGCTCTGGGATTAATGGTTCACACCACTACTGCCTGGCTACAGCAAATGTTTTAACCTCTGATCTCTTTTGAGTGTTGAGAGTCATGTCATGCCAAAGAGGAAAATGGAATTTGCTCTAACATGAAACATTTATAAATGTAGACAGAAGTGTCACATGTTAATTGCATACCCTGTTTGGCATCTCCATTAAGATGAGAAATCATTTTTAGCCAAGAGACAAAGTTCTAGCTGCAGATTACCTTGGAATATACAAATAGTTGAAGTGTGTGTTCTGTAGAATTTTCAATTGTGAACAAGTTTGATTTCCACTGTGTTTTTGCTAACAATTGAATACCACACTGGGAAAAGATGCACTACCATAACAATGTGTCTCCTGGAGGTGGCTAATGACAGGCTAGCCCAGAATCATCAGGTAACGCTGCTGCTGCTGCTGCTGCTGCTGCTGCTGCTGCTGCTGCTGCTGCTGCTGCTGCTGCTGCTGCTGCTGCTGTTGCAGCAGCAACAGAAACCCCAGTGGATCTTTGCCCTGTTCCTTTGAACACGGGGCTGAGAAGGAGAGGGTACTGTGGCCATAAGTCTTTATGAGCCCTTTGTTGCCACATTTCTAGAAAATGTAAGCATGGCAGTGTAAATTTAAGGGGGAAATAATAAAAGAGCATCTAAAAAGATCTAGTTTCGTTTTCCCCCCTTTTTGTTAAGAAACAACAGTGATTATATATCGTATTGACTTAGAAATCCTTTGGTATTCCATCTTCTCAATTTTTTTGCAAAACACTAAAATGTAGTAACTAAACAGCAAACCAATTTTAAGTTGAGCTTGGATGAGAACGTTTTATGAAGATTGAATGGGGACCTCAATCCAAGGACATAATAGACAAGAAACATTTTTTTTTTCTCTCCCTTCTCTTCAGAAGTAGTCTTCCGCATGGTTTAATGTGCTAACATAACCCCCGTTCCAATATTTCAAAAGATACAGAACTTCCCAGCATGATGATAAAGTTTTCCTGTGTTCCAATAATAATACCTCGTCGGACCAGCGATTTCCAGTTCCTTTGTGGCTCAGCGATTTGTAGAGACCAACTAAGTCCGAAGTGCCCTGCCGCAGTATCAGTGTGGGAGTCGGAAACAGATGTTCTCGGGACAATGCCATTTGTTGTCACTGTCGATACTATGTGGCAGCTTTCCCAAATGAAATTGTTTGTGGGTGGAAAAGAATGTAAGCAGTGATTCATGCCCGGGCTCTTTTTTTTTCCTTGCTGGAGTCTAACCATATTTGTTTAAATCATAGATCAGAAGACATTGGTGGATTTAAAAAAAAAAAAAAAGTCTCAAATAACTTACAGTAAAGTGTCTTCATTTTTTTTTTTAAAAAAGAACTATTTCAAGAGTTTTACTGAAAATATTAAATGCCTTTCTTTTCCCGGAGAAGTCTGATAAGGATTGACATTTCCTCAGATTCTCTATTTTAGATTGGACATCTTAGTATTACATTTGGTAGGCACAGTTTCCATTAAATGATCCCTTGCTTAATATTTTATCAAAACAATCAAGCATGAAGTTGAAATTCTTCATGAGCTCAGGTGTGGGCTCTCAGTAGAATTATATAGGCACCACGCACATCCAGTAATTTTCGTTCAAAGAAAAATGTGTTTATATGTGAGATTTAGATATTTACTTGCAAAAACATTTAAAATGTGCCTGCAATGAGATTGACATAACAAAGAGACCCTCAAATTAGATACACCTTGCCACCAGGTGCATAGAAACAGTCGTTCCCGGAAAGAAAACCTAATGAGAAGTGCCAATAACTTCTAATATACCTGTAGAACATCACTGGCCTTAAACCCAGTGGTAGTCACAGGGAAGGGATTCTAAAAAATACTGGCATTTTCCTGCTTCGTGAATATTTAAGTACGCATTTCAAAATTTCTGTAAACTTCTTCAGACTTTCTTTCTTGGGGTAGTGCCGTGGATCAGATCTTGGGTTTCATGTATGCTTTGTAAGTACACTACCACTGAGTTATGGAGTCAACCCTAGCAATTGCCATAGGGAGTGGTTCTCCCCTTTCCCCATAGGAACCAGGGTCATTCATGGTCTTAGACGTCTCCTACCTAGCCATTTATATGTGTTTTTAAATGTTGAGTTGATAAATAATTGTGTACATTTAAGGGCTACACTAAGATTACTTGCATACGCGTATGTGATGCTTGAAGACAGGGAGAGCTTTCTAGTTATTAAGAGCTGACATTTAAGCCTGGCTATGGTAGTTCATAAGGGCGACCGACCTTCTCAGGAGGCTGAGGCAGAAGGACACTGACTACCTCCAAATGACACCCCTCCCCCAGCACTCCCCCTTCCTCTCCTTTTCATGCGCTGACATCTCCGCATTAGCAATTCGCCAGTGGTATCAGCCCGCTCTAGGAAGGAGAAAGCACTCTGCAGTGGTGGGTGCTTTATAAAAGGCACCAGGGATGCTATTTCTCATGGCCGCTGTCCTTGTGGTAGGGTAGGAAAGAGTAAACTGAGGTGGGCTTGCCTCACAACCTGTGAGGCAAGACTTGGTGCCATAGTCACTTTCTGGTTTTATAACAATATATATATATTTTTAATTTAATGTGTATATACCTCTATGTGTGATTGCAGTGTGTGTGTGTGTGTGTGTGTGTTTCCCTACAGCACCCAGTAGGAGGTTTGAATCCATTGAAGCTGGAGTTTCAGTCAGTTGTAAGCTGTCTTCTGTATGAGCTGGGATCTAAACTTGGGTCGTTGGGATGGGTGTCTAGTGCGTGCTTAACCTCTTAACTCATGAAACTGTCTCTCTAACCCATATTATAGTCATTTTTAATTGAGAAAGAAATGAAAATAAAGTCCCCTGCCCCCACTGAGACAGTGGCCCCAGGGAGGACTAGCTTAAAGACTTTTTATTTTCTGGACCCCATCAGACATAACTTTAGCACCAAATGACTGGGAAACTCATGATTTTAGTAATAACTACAAGCTGGAAGTTAATATTCATATCTAAAATATTTGCACTGATGCTTTCTTTCTGATTTTTTTTTTTAAAAGCCAGTAGCAGGCAATTCTACATTTTCTTAAATTTTAATCTCATTTGGAGAGCATTTCAGACTTGTAAAAGCGGATTCACACATGATTTAATTACATCTTTAGTTACTATCATTTTTAATACAAAATATATAGTTGACAATACATATAATAATTCCATTTTTAAGTGAATATCTAGTTATGTAGCCCAGGCTAGCCTAAACAGTTCTCCCGAGTGCTGAGATTGCCCATATAATGCTGCAGCCTGGTTATGTGACTCATTTCACTGAACACTGAGTTTCAAAATAGACAAACCAGTTCTTTGACAAAAAAAAAAAAAGGATGCTATACTAAAACTTTTCCTGACAGTCTAACTGTGGATTTAAGTACTCAAGCTACGGAAGTCTTTAAGAACATATCATTTTTCACATTGTCTCAGTTTCTCTCTAAGGGCAAGTGGATGGATTTGTGTTGCCTAAAGCCAGTTTCTGCAGCAACCACCAGGAGCAATCAAGAGGGCAGAAATTCTAATCCTGATGTGGCAGGAAAGGCACAGTTCTACTTGACAGAAATGATTTCAATTAAGGACCCCCTGGCCCACCTTTCCAGTTTCCCTGGAGCAAATGTTGTTGGCACCCAGGGGGAAATCCTTGGACACCAGATAACCTGCTCAGCGTGTGGGACGCAGTTACTTAGAACACTCCAAATCCCATCTTTGATCCCGGGCGATATTTTTCTCTGTTATGTCACAGAGGTCACCTGGCTCATGTGTGACAAACTGCCTCCATAAGTCACGGTGCCACTGGCAGAGATTTGTAACCGTGCCCCTGGTCCATTGCCTTTGAGTTATTTCACAGGCCCACTGCTTTACATTTACACTCTGTCGGAAGATGAACAGGGGACGGGAGTAAAATCAAGGGCAGGGGCTCATCCTGAAGGACAAGGGGAAACAGGTGGAAGGTTAATGGCCCTGGAGCGATTCCACAAGCCTCTCAGGCTTGATATATGGGCCTCGGGCCTAAAACGGGCATTGGCTTTCAAAGATATATTATTTCATTTGAGGAGAGGCACTCTGGAGTTCCTGCATTTGTCTCCTGATAGATGATCCTCTGTCTACAATTGGTTATGGCGTGTGAGTTTTTCCTCGGGCCTGCTCCCCTACATAAAAATTTTGCTGAGCCCTCCAACCTCTCCTTGCCTTTAAGAACCGGACAAGTGCAAGCTCTTTGGCAGGCCGATGGAATTTTCTTGTTATTTTAGTGGTTGTTTTTTCTGAGGAGGGAGGGAGGTAAGCGCTGGGCAAAAGACACTTCTGTTCATTCACACATGACTTGATAAGGGTGGCCTTGGGGGGGGGGGGGGGGGGGGGAGGCAAGCGTGGGGTATCCTTGTCATAAGATGAGCTCTTTTAGGTTTTTAGATTCCAAAAGTTGCTTGCTTAAAAGTAGGTGCCGGTCAAGCCTTTTATTGCACCAAGTTGGCAGCTCTTCTAGCTCTGAACCAAAGGCTCACTCTGTTTTAAAACAACAACAAAAGTCTCCAAAAAGTTCAAGGTGCTTTGAAGGAAGGACAGTTGGAAAAGGATCATTAATTTTCTCAGTCAACCAACCAAGTAGAGCTTTCGCCACATACGTCTAATGCTACACAAATGAATTGAGCTGATCACCAGATGAATGGAGAGAGTCACCTGAGTTAACCTGTGTCTCCAGTTACAGTATAAAGCTACAGAACAGCATAAGACTATTTAAAACAATCAGTCTCAGCCTCCCTGGATTCTTAGGGTTAATGTTCATGAAAATATTTGGAATTCTAATAGGCTTCAATTTATAGTATTTTGAAATTAATTATTAACCTGGTTTGAGGTGTGTACATATGAAGTCTTTGCCTTTATAATACCTGCTGTACTAGCCTCCTTTGAGATAATGCTTATTTTTATGGCCAGCATTAAGGGAAAACAAGCTCAATAAACTCACTGTCTAAACATATGCTAGCTAGTTTTTCTCTTTAGCTCTTTTCACGGTACACTGCCCTTGTGTCTAGTGCGTTCCCACATCACTGTGTGAGACATCAAAAAGTTATTCAAAATTTTTAGTGTCAAAACCAAATTCTCATTTTCCAGTATTGTACTGGACTCATCAATACTTATCTTTTAAGAGATTAATATTAGACAAGTCTGATGGCGAATAGCATATATGAATTGATCCGTGAATGTGTGGGATTGCTGCACACACAACAAACCTTTATCACAGTAATTGTGTAAAATCAAGATCAGGGCTATAGAAGTGACTTGAGAGACGCTTGCCTGCATGTTCCAGGCTCTGGTTCCATGTTCAGCAATATGTGAGAGAAGAAGAAAAAAAAATCAGGTTCAATTCTTAACAGAATGAGGCAGCATCTGCCTATTGGCTTCTTTTAATAATGAAGTTTCCCCCCCTCTGGAATATTGCCAACTGGAATATTCTGACGTTAGCTCAGAAGCAAGAAGGCTAGAAAGGCATGCTTGGTATCTAAGGGGGATGAAATATGTTTAAAATGAAAGATTCCAAATCCCAGATTGTATAGAGTGGAACCACGGGAACTGGTAGTCGAGTGTCTATGCTTCCACTTGTTGCTTGGCTACGTGCTGCTGAGGACTTCATACCGTCAGCCCTAGAGATGCCAGGGCTCACATTCTCACAGAAGAAAGTGAGCTCCCAAACCCACACATTCATGTTTTCCAAGCACAGCATAGCCTGTGGTTACCTTAATCTATTTTTGGCTTCTCTTGCTTGTTTGAAAAATTACTGATTACATTTCAGCCACATTGACTGCTATGCAAGGTCTTTGCAGTCAGTAGAAAAGACCCAGTCCGTGGGGTAAGTCGACTCCTCAGGCAGAGATCAAACATGAGAAATCCAATGTCCCTACATCTGTCAGTCTCCTAGCTCAGATGGACCCCTCCCTCCATAAGCTGATCCTAGGAAGCAAACATTTGCAAACAGCCTCTTAATTGCTCATTTGCAGTTGAAACAAAAAATGTCGAATGCAAAAGGGCATCAAAGCCAATGGAGTCTTCATTGAAAAAAAAAAAATGAGATCTTAATACACAGAGCCACTTCTTATTGCAAAATTAGAATAACAAACACACCCAGCACGAAGCCAACATAAACTTGTCTGAGTTTTATTCAACCTGAGACCCACTCAGCCTCCTTGTCTCTAACAGCAATAGAGTAGGCATACTTCACACTCTGTTTGTTATTCTATACTGTTCATTTAATGATATATTTAGGTCTCCATCACACTCTGTATTTTTACACGTAATTACCCATATTAAAAAAACACTCATTAGTGTTCTGTTCCACTGACTTAATTATGCCCCTTAATTAAATCTTGACTAACTGGGGGTCACCGCAGTGTCAGTGGGATTTGTCACTGTTTGTCAGCAGGTGTCTGGTTGCATCTATTACTGGTTTTCCTATGGCTTGAATCTATTGAAGATTTGTCTGGGGTTTTTTTCCTCCCCCTTTCTGCCAGAGTTCTTATTGGAGGCAAGGAATAGCACATATAGACAGGCTCCCCCACAGTGTGTGCTTGTAGAAGGAAATTTTTGTTTTCATTGGTCTGGAAATTTTCTTGAATCAGGAGAAAGATGCCGAAAGAATAGAATGCACATGCACTTTTTTTCTCTTCGATTTTTCTTTTCCTTTCCTTTCCTTTCCCTTCTTTCCTTCCTTCCTTCCTTCCTTCCTTCCTTCTTTCTTTCTTTCCTTCCAGGCAGGGTCTTGCCTTCTCTAGGTTGTAATCATATTTGTGTATACAACTCTGAAACCTCTTTGAAGAACAACAAGAAAGATTCTTAGTGGTGTTTAAGCACCACTTTGTGTATCTGGAAGTGTGGTGCAGTGGTTGATTGCCTAGCAGGCAGGAACCATGGGTTCAAGCACTGCATGGAGGGGTGAAGGGTGGCATGCTCCTGTAATCCAAACACTCGGGAGATGAGAGGATCAAGTTCAAGGTCTCATCCGTCCCACATAGTGAATCTGAGGTACCTGGGCTATAGGAGACCCCATGTCCGCCAACCCTTACCCCTTACCTAACAAAAGGGCTCAGATGGAGAAAACCTTCCTGTGTCCACTGTGCACTCAAGTGACCTCATTCTTTGGAGCTGCTTCGTCTCTCTGTTTTACAGTAGAGTGTTTTACACTCATGGTTTTAGCACATTACTTCAGGGAGACAGAATTCCCTAGTTCTCTGTATAATAGGCATCTAATGTTGATCTGAATAATTGATTAGTCCAGTCAGGCTTTTGTCATTAGTTGTCATCTTCAGAACACTGCCTGTGCATCTAAAAAGACCTTTATATTTATTAATGTATTTTTTTGTTTTTTTTTTTGTGTTTAAGCATTTTATTATAGTACTAGTGATTGAACACAGAGCCGCATGTACAGTAGGTGAACACTTTACCATACCAATTAGCTATATTTCTAGGCTTAATTTCTTGTTTAAGTTTACATTTGTTTATTTGTTTAGAAGGCAGGGTAAAAAAGTCATGCTGCGTTCCATCCTGGGGCCTGCACGGTAGGAGAAACGATCTCCACAGGCTGTTTGCATGCTGCTGTAAGTTTTTATTTTAGATAATTGTTCCAAATGAATTTATCCCTTTTCTAAGTTAGCAAGCAGCCTAACTAACCCATGAGGATCATACACTGGATGTGGTGTGTCTGCTCCACTCTGAACCTTAGGACACTTTGTGATGCCCCACCGCTGTCTGTCTGGGGAGTTGAAGTATTTTTCCTGCCTGTGTATCTTCTGGGATTGTTTTAATAGGTAGTGTGGTTGGTTAGTTGGTGTTTGTTTCTTCATTTTATTGTTAGAGACAGGGACAGGGTCTTGCCATGTAGCACAGGCTGGTCTCTAATTTGTAACCTTCCATCACAGCTTCCCAGTTGCTGGAATGTCTGGCATATGCCACTGTGCCTGGTGTTGTTTTCTAACAGTCAAAGGGAAAAATAACGGTTTGCTTTAAGGAGAAACAAATGGTTTCAAGTGTGCATTCGTTGGTGTGTTCGTCCATGAGTGTGTACGTGTGTGCGTGCATGCATGTGTCCATCTATGTGCTGTCCGTGCATGTGTGCCTAATGACATTGGTGTGAGAGACAGAGAACAACTTTCAAGAGTTGGCTCTCCTCCTACCTGGTAGAGATGAGATCTCTCTAGTTAGCTAGCTGGTCCATTTTGCTTTGGGACACTGGGATTGCAAGTGTTCATAACTGTATCTAGTTCTTTCTTTATTTTTGAATGTTGGCTTCAGGGATCAAGTCCTCAAGCTTCAAAACATTTTACCCACTGAGCCATTCCACTAACCCCAAAGAATTTTTAAATGATTAACATCAAAACAGGGTTTCTTTGTGTGGCCCTGGCTGCCCTGGAACTCAAGAAATTCCCCTGCCTCTGCCTCCCAAGTACTGAGACTATAAGGTATGCGCCACCACCTCCAGACTATGAACACCTGATTTATAAACTGAAGTGATCACACAGGATAGATATATTACACAGCCTCACTAGCAGTGTATTCATTCTTTTGTAGTAATATCTCTAATTAGTTTAGTTGATAACACAAGAACAATAAACATTTCTGGTATATAAAAAAAAACCTGCAGTTATCTATAGAGTGAATGAATTAGCCTCGGCTGTGAGGTACGAGAGGAAGACAAGTTTGCCTCCGTTGGAGGACCAGGTTTTCTAGGCATGAAACAATAATGTGGTTGAACACTACTAGGGTTTCAATAGTATATATGTTTCAATATGTAGTATATATATGTATGTGTATATATATATATATGTATATATATATATATGTATGTGTGTGTGTGTATATATATACACAATGAAAGTTAGATCAGAGGACTCCTTTCAAGAAATATGTTCAAACAGTCAGACATAGGACCCAGAGTGGCCCCAAGAGGACCCGAGATAGTGTCCCCAATCCCTAAGAAATGGCCCTGCCTAGTTGTAGTGGAAAGAGAAGCCTGGGGTAGGGGAGGCCATGTGCATGCTTTTCTAGTTCCAGGTTACTATACTAACTTAGCTGTTTGCAGGTTGTCTCCTCAGCAGTAATGCTGTTAACCTCCTTCCGAGATCTTACTGGGGATTAAACAACTTAACACTAATCTAGTTTCCTGGTAGATAGAGTATACTCAAGAAACATCAATTTTATCCAGGCCCAAAAATCCTGTGTTTGATCTACTCAGCCAGTGCTTGACTTTGGCTCAAGGCACAGGGCACAGCCAATTCTCTTCTGTTAGACCAGAGGGCACCTGATTTGGCAGTCATTTAAAGTCAAAAATCTCACAAAATCTCAAATGACATCTACTTGTGTGCATAGTTCAGCAGAATTCTGAGTCGCCATGAGACTATGGTGCTCCCATTTCTCTAGGGTCTGGTGTAAGGTCACCTCGGAGGGATGGGGACTGGAGGGACTGGAGATTTTACTCATGATCAGTGTGTGTATCTGTCTACCTGTTCCACAATGAAGCTACCAAACTCGTGCTTGGAAGTGAGGAGAAAATGCAAAGAG
Source organism: Rhynchomys soricoides (assembly GCA_019843965.1). Taxonomy (NCBI): domain Eukaryota; kingdom Metazoa; phylum Chordata; class Mammalia; order Rodentia; family Muridae; genus Rhynchomys; species Rhynchomys soricoides. Next base: position 4,310,639 of record JADRCH010000079.1, on the reverse strand, counting down.
CCACCAGAGCACAGAGTGATTCATTTATTGTTACGAGCGCTTTAGCCTTTCTTCTATTAGCATGCCAAACACGTCTTATTTATGCCAAATAGTAAGTCTATTATTAATGGAAAGGTACGAGGGGGGGAGAGAATGAGTTCCGGAAACTTTTTTAGAACTCAAAAGCACGCTAATTACCTTACAATATGGCAAATGTATTTAATAATAGACCTCCCGTAAAGGAGGGTCTTAGCAAACTTGTGCCTTTATTTGTGTGTATGTGTGTCTGTAACCCTGACCTAGGTTAAAACTGGGGACACACAAACAAAGAAAATTTTAATTCTGAGGTAGCTGAAGGGGCATTATTGTGTGGCCTCTGTCTTTATTTAGCTCCTGAGGTAGCCTTTGGAATTTTGGCTAGACTGTCCTTTAGCTGTCAGAAATCTCTCTTCCCATACTCTGCACAACACAGTCTTTCCAGAAGTTTGCTCTGCTTTTATGATTCTACCACACTATTCACAACATTCCATTGCACAGTTAGAAGACACCCGACCAGGCAGCACACCATCAGTATCTTCCAGCCTTTCCTTCCCCAAGACCCAAGCTGATTTGACTGATTAAAATGGAGCCACAGAGCTATTCCACTGCCCAGAATCTGGGCCAGGCATAAAGAGTACCATTGCATCTTTTTCCCCAAACACACACATCTATGTCTCCAACCCTTGCTCAGCACCAATTGTCCCACCACCCAAGCGCGGAGTTTTGAACCTAGTGGTCTCCAGAACTCAACTGGTGATGATACAGGCATGATTGTGATAGATTTAAAAAGGGATGCTCAAAGCTTCTCATCTCAGCATGTCTGGCACTCTTGAAAACAAGATTCCACACACCACCCCCACCACCCCCATTTGGTAGGTTTAGGGGTAGAATTCCTAGTCTTCTACCCTGGAGCTATGTCAGTTAGGACTATCAAAGTTAATGTATTAAGGGTTAAAACAGAGAATCCCCAAAGTACACATTCCATTTGCCACCAGAGTGATGATGTCATTACATCTGTAGCTTCCAGGTTCCCGAGAGGTGTGGAGGGTCAGGAAAGTTGAGAGGGCAAATGACCTCTTGGTATACGAGAAAATCATTTTAATCTCTTGTGTTGTTTGACCAGACTGAGAAAAATGGTGCCTTAGATGGTGCCTTATAACATCATTCTTGTGATTGCTGCTACTCTTTCATGTGCATTAAAGTCTGAGGAGGTTTGAGGCCAAACAGAGTTCTTTCTTTCTGTGTTAGGGTTTCTTTTTTCGGAAGTGAGATGGAACCTTGAGCCTTGTTCATAGGCAACACTGAGCTTTATACCCAGTTTCCGTTCACCATTTTAAGATGGGCCTGGCTGCCTTACCCAGGCTGGTATCTTTTGGCTACCTTAACCGGGCTGGCATTTTACTTGATTTCGAGCATTCAACTTCAGGTTTCTGACGTGAGATTATGTATGTCTCACCAGGCCTACCTTCAACTTGGGAAGTTTTCAAGTCGGTAAATAGAATAATGATAGAGACACTGAAGGGTGGGTGGGTGCGCATGCACACACACACACACACACACACACACACACACACACGGGGTGGGGGGGGGAGCTGGAACTTAGCAGAAGTGGCAATAAACTAAGGCTCAGTTGGCTATGTTGTCTGCCCAACTTCACACTGATTTTCTTGGTCCCTGGAGGCAGGGGCAAGAATTGAACCCTCTGTCTGATCCCACAGTGGTTACCCCCATGGTCAGCAAATGATCTTCATCTCTATTCCTTTTCCTAAAATGTTAGTGTATGAACACAACATTTGAGACGATGTGCACATGTGCACATGGGGTTTGCTGTGGCTTCCTAGAGATTTTGTTCAAAGTGTGGTGTATCAATCACCAATACTGCTGGGCCACTTATTTTATTAGATATGCAGAGTCCCACTGAGTCAGAAGATGGACTGGAGGTGTATTGGGGTCCAAGAACACAGGTATGAAGTGTAGCTGGATCTCCCTAGAGTTGTTAGATAGAATTAAGTCAAGCAGACTTTAACTGCCAAGAAATGTATAGTACCTATAATAACAAAATCCAAAGTAGCACTCTTAAAAGAATTTTATTTATGCACTTATGATATCATAATTACAGGCATATTCTACAGAACCCCCTCATCTGTAAAGACAGGCTATACCTTTTCTGTAGTCATCTTTGAGGTAAGCCTGCAGTATGCTTTATTAAAAGCAAACAAACACTGAAGGTCCCCATGCAAGATTGTGGTTTGTGGGAGAATCTAATTTGTACCAGGGAGCAAAGGTCATGTGGAGGAGCTCATCGATGTACTCACTCCAGGATGAGATCAATCTCCATACTTCACCATATTGATCTGAGGGCTCATTGGCACTCCCCTCCTTGAACTCTGTGGATGGTGTGTGAATGGAGACGGATAGCTCTCGGCCTGAGGATTCTATCAGGGAGGGTGTTCCCATCCTCAGTTAGGCTGTCTGCTTGTCTCCTCCCATTAGGATCTTCTCCTTGTTTAGCAAGTACTTGGAGAAAAAAAGGCTTGGCATAATACGCTGTTTTTCTACTGTGGACAAGATGTCTATGGAATGCCACTTTGAATATCAGACTATGAAAACAACCTCTTAGTCCTTGGTCATCAGAACTTTGAGAAAGAGTAGTGCAGTACTCATTGAGAGAGGCCTTCAAGAAGATGATGCAGTTTTCTCCTTAGCCAGACTCTGCTAGAGTCCCCTCGAGCCACTGAAATGGTATCAAGATATCAGAGGTCCTTAGTCTGTGAGGCCATCAACAGGCCAGGTCTGGCTGATATAGAACAATGTTGTCTTGATATGGTTGCCTTGGAATCATGACTGGGATCGCTGACATTTGTTGTTAGCCACTCTCTCCTGGGAGGGGGCTGTGGTTACTACTGGATATCCTCTAAGAAAAGGTCACAAGTCATAATAGCAAGCACTGCACACTAGAGCTGGATACCCTTGCTTTCTAAGTTGTGTGTCATGGCCCCTTGTCTCTGTAGACAAGGACACCCTGCAGACTAACATGAAGACCTTCTGATCATAGTGATACATGTTTGAAACTCCAGCGTTTAAAACCCTACCCATTCCACAAGTCTATTTAACCCTCTAGTTACATGAGCAGCTATATGAAAGTGTAGAGACCACAGGCTAGATAAAGGTATGCAGCTTCATGACTTCATTGACTTACCTTCTTGACTTCCATAGTGCATGGGAACGGGCTCATTCACAAAATGCCCCGGGGGAACCACACAGCTCTTCCTTCCTCTGTCTCTGAAGAACACTGTCCTTCCAGTAACTGTGTGTACTTGGAAGCTATAAACATCTTCTTCCTATCAGTAGTATACCAAGCAATTGTCTACTGAACGATCCGGACGAATACAGTTCGCTTGGTTCCCCCATATTTGAGTGGGAACAGGGACTCCATCCCTACCAATCTCTAAGAGAAATATTAGTTACAATGAGTATTTCTCTCCCTTTTTACATGGTAGTAAGTGGGAGGGTGGGACTCAGTCCTTGTCCGCTGCTTAGCTACCTTGTTGTAATGTATGTGTTTCCTGTATACCAAGATATCTGCTGTTCATAAGTTCTTTTAGGCCTTTGTTGGGCTCTTTCCTCACTGCATTCAGTGACAAACATAATAGTTGTAGATTTTATTAAAGAGTGAGGAAAAGAAAGGCTACCTTGAGATGAAGGAAGTTCGTCTGGGATTAAACTAAAGCAGTGATGGTTCTCAGCCTTCCTAATGCTATGACCCTTTAATACAGTTTCTCATGCTGTGCTGATCACTGACTATAATATTATTGTTACTACTTCACAATTGTAATTTTGCTACTGTTATGTATTGTAATGTAAATATCTGACAGGCAGGATATCTGATACGAGCCCTGTGAGGGTTGTGATCCACGGGTTAAGAACCACTTTCTTTGGGTGTAATTGAAACAAACTGACTGTGAAGTCATTGCTTTGAGCACATACAGGATCTTTCTTCCTTTAACTGGCAGAAGTAAGCTATTGATTGAGACTTGTGTTTGGTGAGGAGTGTGTTCAAGATCACAGTGACATTGCTAGGCCCTTTATTGGAAGTCTAGGATCTATACTCCATTCTGCCAAGTTACAAGCAGCTAAATAAGACACTGGTTGGGCATAGACACTAGGAATCCACCTGTAGGTCTTCTGCAGTTTAGAGGACTAGTCTTTTCAGTGAAGACTCACTTGGGGACTGTTTTAGTCACTGTTCTGTTGCCTTGAAGAGACACCATAACTAAGGTGTCTTATAAAAGAAACCACTTACAGTTTTAGAGGTTTAGTCCATTATCATGGCATGTATGATATTATGCTATGTATGATATCATGGTATGCAGTAGCTGAGTGCTGAATCATGACCAGTAGGCAGGGGATGGAGGGAGAGACAGGATAGAGGGTGAGAGAAAGTATTTATCTGGGCTTGACATGAGTTTTGAAACCTTAAAACCCACCCCCAGCAACATACTTCTAAGAATGCCATACCTCTTAATCCTTCTAATCTTTTCAAATAGCATCAGCTCCCCGGTAACTAAGCATTCAAATATATGTGCCTATGGGGAGAGGGGCATTCTTACTTAAATTATCATCTCAGAGATCAAGAAGCTAGGTGCCTCAGCAAGAGGGAAGAGCTAAAGGTTTGAAGGAAGATAAAATTCACATGCTGAGCTATCAGTGGCTGTGAGGGCCAGGTGTTTCATCCAGGCTGCTTGCTGGTGGTATGCTGCCCAGTCTACCATAACAATGAAATTCTCACTCATTATGCTGGTCTTGAAAACTACTAGTAAAAAGACTCTAGAATCAAATTTAACTCTTGCCTAAAAATATTGAGACAAGAGTCAAGTAAGTAACTCTTTGTACCACATAATTCAGTTTGGGGTTTTTGGAAATAGACAATTATACCCTTCATCTCATCCAGTCTCTGCATTTTCATTCTTCCAGTCCAGGGAGAGCCCCATCCCTCCTTCAGTCAGATCATAAAGCCAGTCCCCTGTGGGAGTCAACAGATTCCAGCTCTCCATCCTCAGCCACCTTCACAGTCTTCCCCCAGGTGAAGAACAACCAAAGTTGTTTGGTTTTGCAACCTTCCAAAGGTCCTTACTTCCCAAATCATAAATTTCTTTATTTGAAATAGAGAAATTATAACAGTGTTAACATTTCTTCCCATAGGGAGCAATTCGGGACATTTTTGGTCATCCTTTGCCAACTGTGACAAAATACTTGATATAGTGCACTTAGTAGGCAGAAACATTTATTTTGGCTCATGTGCCAGGTTAGAATTGTGGTCAGCCTATTCCATTTTAAACCTGTGGTATGGTGATGTTATATAAAGCCCTAGGGGCTTACAGTGGAAGAGGCTGCTCAATTTGTAATGTGGGAGAGGGGTAGGGATGGACACCTACACCCACCCATCCACCCATCCACCCATCCATCCATCCATCCATCCATCCATCCATCCATCTATCCATCTACACATCCACAGTGACATGACCATACCCACATACACACCCACCCATCTGCCCACCCACCCATCCTTCTGCCCACTCATCCATCCATCCACCCATCCATCAACCCACCCACCCATCTATCCATCTGTGCATCCATCCACAATGACATGACCACACCCACATACACACACACACACACACACACACACACACACACACACACACATCCACCCATCCATCCACAGTGACATGACTTCCATTTGGCCCATCTCCCAAAGTTTCCATCTGTACCCAGGAGCACCGTTAGCTAGGGGCCAACCTTTATCACAGGAGTCTGTGAGGAACCTGTAAGACCAAATTATAGCAGTTATATATTTAAGACAAAAAACAAAACAACCAAGGAGGCTGCTCTTTATAACAAGCCTAGTAGAATAGTATGAGGAAGAGGCTGGGGGGATTCTTAGATGCCCCCTCTGTTTCCGGCACCTACATACAGTCAATGTACCGAAATTAGAGCCCATGTATCTTGAATTTTTTCATCTTTAAAATGAAATCATTGGACCAAAGATACTTTGATCATTTCTATCTTGAGTAAATACTCATCTGGGACAGACTGTGAGTACCCGGCCATGATCAGGGTGTGACTTAGGATAAAGGGTCATGGGTGGACACTCATTTTGAGCGGTAAGTGCTGTGTGGTGGTGGTTGTGGGCATTGCCATCCACACTGCCAGTGACAGGGAGTTTTCTTTTCATGTGAACCGTTTAGCATCAATGTGCTATGTTTAGAGCTTCAGGATAAATATTTCCCGATATACACTGTTGAAAATTTCTTCACAAAGCAAAAATTGTTTTGGCTTACCTAGAAATAACCTTTCTGCACCTGGAGATCTAACTGCTGACCCTGGATCTCTTGGCCAGTTGCCAGCCTCTTCTGTGAACCCATTTCTGGGTGTCTCTGAAGACTTAGAGCAAACCTATACTTGGCACAGTGACCTGAAAGAGGAATTTGAATCATGTCAAGGAACAAGTCCTGTTGTGTATCCCTGGGGAACTCAAAAGAAAAATGCTCCTAGGAATCTTTGTACTCAGAGAATTCCCATCACTGAATAGACCCTAGGGACCTCTTCAGTTCACTCCTAATTTTAGTTGTGTTTTCGGTGAGAGATATTTAGGCCACTGGGTTGTTGTTCTGTTTTGGTTTTTTGTTTTGCTTTGTTTTTTTAAACTCCTTTGGCTAACTGCCTGCACGAAGCAGCCAGCAGAAAGGGGAGGACCAAGGCCATCTTTGCCTCTAAACAGACTTTACAATGCATTCTGGGAAGGACAATTATTAAGCGGCCTTAGAGGGCACAGAGCATGCTCTGTAGAGCCCACCTTGTCTCTTCCTCCTCCACCCTGTCATCTCAAGGACCTCAACTGTAGTTTTCTATCTCACAGAGAATGGGACAGCCAGTCAGTACCTTCTTTCATTCATGTCTTAATCTAGGGTACTAAATGGTTGGCTCATCACACACCCCTATTTCCCCTCTGCCTGGGGGCATGCTTACTAGTAAGGCACTGACTGGAAGGGAGACCTGGAGACATAAATAGCTTCATTATAGATTTTTGTAGATGGCACCATATTCACAGAGCCTTTCTTGACACCGAGTGTAAGCCGACAGAAAATACATCATCTTACATAGGATTTTAATTGTTATGAGCTATAAATTCAGGAGATGACATAGATGTACTCCTTGGGGCTATGTTCCACCTGATCTCTGTGTTGTACCTAGTGTGGTTTTGGAACAATACCAATATCAATGGACATGCTAACATAGAAGCAAGAATTTTTCACAGGACCCCACACCTAGACAAAGAACTAGAAGCAACTAGTAGCTTGCTTGGAGAATTAGCATCTCCCAGGGATAAGTGAACCCCCTTATTGGTTATCCAGTGCACAATGGTCAGCTTTGAGACCACATACATACAAACTATAAAATGGACTAGGAGGTTGGCATTTGGTGTGGCGTGGTCTGTCAACTTGACAGCCACTTTCCCATGAACTTGGGGGTTCATGGGAATGGATCAAGACAGTGTAACTGGGAGTAGCTGGAGGGAGAAATAAGAAAGGGGAGAAAGTAGGCTAATTTTATTTCAATTAAAAATAATTTTTAAAGCATCTTGGAGAAGAGTTTATTTTAATAGTTTTCATGGCTTCTCGGCCTGCCTTCTTACAGCACCCACGACCTCCCATATCAACCATCAACGAAGAAGATGCACCACAGGCTTGACCACAGGTCCATCCAGTGTATACATTTTCCCAGCTGAGGCTCCTTTTGCCAAAATGATTCTACTTGTGTCAAAATGACCTAAAACTAGCCAGCACATCTCCTTACAAAGAATTGATTTCCTGCTTACATATCATCTTCTAGATCAAGCAGGCGAGAACATTGCTTTAATTCCACACAGGAGATTTCTGAACTGAAGAACTGGAAATAGGCGGGTGGTCACCAATGTCTCTGCCCCGCAAGGCAAATCTCTGGGATAGTGCTTGAAGTCTGTCTATTTAGCCGATACTTTACTCGTTCATCAGCCCTTTCTGTCACCTGAGTTTCTTTCTATTTATAGCATCTCAATTATTTTTCTTTCTTCTATTGGTGTAGATGGCACTGTAGCTGTGCTGTGTAAATGGGTGTTAGGTGTTTGCCTCTGGTTTAGAGACTCTTGGCCATGAAGTCGCACACTGTTTTGTGCACTAGTCTAGGTTCTTCGATTCTTTGTAAGTTCTTGACATGAGAATCAGTCACATAGTCATCAAATCTTCAGGTTATCCAGAATATGGTGTTTAGTTTTATTGTTGATTGAGAGTGTGTTTAATTTAGACAAGATAGTGGTTTTAGGTTAACTTCCCTCTTTTTTTTTTTAAAGATTCATTTATTTTATGAATATGAGCATTTTGTCTGCATATATATCTTCATACCAGAAGAGGGAATTGTATCCCATACAGTTAATAGAGAGTTGTGAGCTACTCTGGGTGCTGGGAACTGGACCAAGACCTTCTGAAAGAGCAGTCAATGCTCTTTAACAATGAAGATAATCTCTTCAGCTCTCATGCATAGGCTTTTAGAAGGAATCCTCCCATATGGCCCGCGCTGAACTTGAGGCCGAGCCTCTGGAGTGCTGAGATTATAGGCCTCTTCTCAATAGTGATATTAATATTACCTACTCGATGCAGCCTCACCCTCTAAACTCAGAGGTTTCCCCAGTACTTCACATTTCCTCCCAGGTGCAAGTGCAACTTCACTGACAGTAGTGCTGTGTTCACAGCCCTTGGGAGGAAGACATGAGGCACTCACAGACAGTCTGCATAATGACACTTACCTTTGGAAGAACAAGACTGAAAAAAAGTTAACCGTTTCTGAGAGAAGTTCACTGAAACAAGTTCCAGACTCCTAGCTTCCTTCCTTCCTAGAGGGCATGGTGAGCTTGCTGATTGTGAATGTCCACTGTTGGGACAGTCACTGTGCTTCCCTTAGGGGATCCTGAGGTCTAGGGCTGTGGTGTCCCACATGGTGTGGCTCGGTTAGTTCTTGAGCTTTCTGTCCACTGACCATGCCTTAGACATTTCATGAGGGCTGGACAGCCTCTCTCTTCTCCTTTACTTCATTCAGGTTATTGCTTTTTGACCTGTTCTTATGTAATGACAAGTTATTGTCAATATTTTCATATTCGAGTTGATAGACCATTATGTTTACAGTCCCCAGTTTAAGAATTTGACAAAAACTGAAATCCACATAAATAGGTAACTCTCTTGCAAGAGAAGACTGTAGGCTTTATCAGCATTGGATGGTTCGGGTCAGTGGAGAGAGTCCAGAAGGCTGCAGCTTTTTGAATGGTTTCTTAGAGAACATGTGAGTATTCTTGGGAGAGAGATCCTATTAATATTCCTAGTCACTACGTCATGAGCTTTTCACTTACTGGAACACTGTTGCTAAAATTACATAACCTTTGTGCCTCAGTTTCCCCATTAGCAAAACAGGAATCATGTTCAGTCTGTCTCACCAAATGTTGTGTGGATTAAAGGGTTTATGGGTGTAAAGCTTTTTTAAAAAATATATAAACATAGATGGGTCTCATGACGCAGGTCCAATCTCAGCTTCCGGGGAGGCTGAGGCAGGGGATCCAGTAGCCAAAGTGAGTTCAGGGAAAGCCTGGGAAATTCAGTAGGCCCCAGGTCAGTCAGCCAGTCCATGGGAAAGATTGGGAATACAGCTTGTATTGCATGCACAAGATGCTCCAAGGGATAGGAAAGAGTTCTGCAAGATAGCCTTGTTATCATCTCTGAAGCTTCACAGAAGCTGGCACAGCAACAGGCACAGAGCGGATTGCCATGATCAGAGGCAACTCTCCTTTTAGCTGCTGGCCTCTGTGGCCACCCTGGCTGGGACATCAGCCTGCAGGAGGGTCTGGGGAATTTGGAAGAAGGTCATGTCCAGACAAACAATATGCATAAACCAGATGATTCTGATATCTTCCTATATGATGGATTTCAGCAAGAGGGAGATAGGAACCCGCTGTCTCCATCTGAGGGATTCTTGGTCTTGGCCTGAATGGAAAGGAGGAGAGATGAAGATCCTCTCCCATGTAGCTTGTGCAGATTAAAAAGGAGAGCATGCTGGACTCTTCCGGGAGCAGGGAAGGACTATACCAGCATTGCATCAGCTGACTAAGGAGCTCCCCTGGCTGTTCGTTCTTTGCTTTAGTTTTGGTTTTAGTACTTGTTTAGTCATTGTTAATGCGAAATCTTTTTTTTTTTTCTTGGACCTTGTAGCAGTTTATTGTTCAGGTTTCAGATAATCGTCTATGTTCTTTATAAAACACTAAAGGATTAAGGTAGCCAGGTGTCTGTCTTGCCTGAAGCAGGTTTTGATTTTTCCCATTGTTTTTGGGTAGACGAATATAAATGTCATTGTTGTAAACAGAAATGATGACCAACCATTCAGAGATTTGTTTGTTTGCTTGCTCTTGCTAAGGTATTGCGTGGGTCTTGTTTGTAGTGACGCTGAAGAGTGAGTGAGTGTGTGTGTGTGTGTGTGTGTGTGTGTGTGTGTGTGTGTGTGTACATTTATTCATTTAGTTTGGAGGGAATGGTTTTGAGGGTAAAGGTCAGAGGACAACTGCAGGTCTCTGCTGTTTCCTTCTGCCAGGTGGGACCCAGGGATCGAACTTCAAGTCATCATGCTTGGCAGCCACTGCCACAACCCACTGGGCCATTGCATCAGCCAGGTTTTTTCTATTTTTTTCCGTTTCTTTGACTTTTATACTATCTTTGGATTCAGGAGTGAATAGCGGGGAAAGTGATTTAAAAAGTCTACAAGGGCTGGGCATGGTGGCATGTATTTTTACTCAGGTGGCAGAGACCAGCAAATCTCTTGAGTTTAAGGCTAGCCTGGTCTACATAGTGCTCTCTAGGACAGCCAGCACTACAAAAAAAGAACCATCCCATTAAAAAATAATAATAAAAGATTCTACATGGTGAATTCCCACTCCTTCCTGGAATCCTGGGGAACCTGTAGACTTGGCCTTTGGCCATCTGGTTCCCAGTCAGTTCCCCTCACTCTGTCACTCTGTGTGAGTTCTCTGTCCTTTACCACTTCCATACCCATTTTAACATCAATCCTGCACAACAAGTTGTTCCAGAACAAGAAGTAGAATCAAGTCTACTTTACCCCACCCACCTGCCCATTTCAGTAGAATGTCTTCCTTGAATGATCATTTTTTAAAGCCCAATCACAGTGATTCATGGCTTATAAAAGCCTGGGTGGGGGGCAGGAAGGGGGACACAAAGTCTCACTTCCCTAAAAAAGATGCTGTTTTAACTCACACTTACGTTCTCTCCAATCAGTTGACACTGGGTATATCAACCATACTCCAGGACAGGTTCCATGTTCAGTAGTTGGCCAAGTAGTTGGTTATTGCGATGTGATATCTTGTTTTTGTTTTGGTTTGGTTTGGTTTTTTTGGTGTGGTGTGGTGTTTGGGAGTTCTGGTCTGGTCTTTTGAAGAAAAGAAGGTAAATGAACTTGATTGGAGAGGGTGTAGGAAAGGATCTGACTAAATTTCAAATAAACTCTACAGGACGCAGAGTGAAATCACATTTGAGCCACTCTCTCTGCTGTTGAAAGAGACAAAGGGGGGCAACAAAGCTCGGTAGCTTGAATGTGAAGTTGAGAAAGATCTCTACTTTTTTTTGTTGTTTATCAGGTCCTCTCTCAGCATGAAAGTGCACACACTAATGATTAACAGGCTGGGGTGTGGGAAGCAGCGCTTCATAACAATATGAGGCTTGTGTCCCTTTCCATGCTCGTCTCAAATATCAATATAAATAGTTTCTCCGATAAGCAACTAGTTTCTGAGATAAGCCCTTCCTTTTATTACGGCAGATAACTCAGGCTTATGGGGGTGCTATTGCTTACTGCTAGGTAGTGAGATATTTTGCTCTCTAAAGGGACGGATAGCTAATTGGTCCTCTTCCTAGGCTCCCCAAATACCACACAAAACATCACAGCATTATTGGCAGCAATATGTGTGTGTGAGAGAGAGACAAATATATAATTATATATATATAATTTTATATATACACATAATTTTATATATATGCATATATATATATATATCTCAAATTACCAGCACTTGTTGCCTAGAGATAGAGAAGAATCCGCCATCTTTTCTCTACTCCCTTTCACCCTGCTCATGAAGGTAATGTTATCGTGTAGCATGAAGCTAAACTCTCACCAATTTCAAGATCTCCTAAAACATCATAAGATCACTGATAGAAAATAATGTAACAAAATATTGGTGTAAGCACCTCTTTAGGGTGCCTTCAAATGAAGTCTCAATTGCTTAGGAGGGTTTTTGAAATTATAGTCAGTCCTGAAGTCCTCACCAAGGGCCAGCTTCCAGTGTAGACCTGGAGGGCACAGGTGACCAGAAACCTCCACAGTGGCTGGTCGTTTCACTGTATGAAAAATTATCATTTATTTTACAAGGGCTAAAGGAAACACTAACTTAGCCTGTGGGGCTGGCTACCTCAGATACATGGGAAAAGCCAACAACCACTGGTGGAAGTGATTCAGGCATTCATTCCTTTATTTAAAAAGCATCAGGTGGGTTCCAGGAGACTCTTGGTCTCAGAGAAGAAGTGACGGCACAAACAGACAGAATATAAAAGGAAAACCCAAATGACACACTAATTGTAGAAGTAGACCGTGTTATCTATTGCATCAATTTCCGAAGAGATAGTGGGTGCGTGGGGAGTGGGGGCTGATGGGACAGAACTGAGCAGATTTTAAAAGTCACCCTCAACAGGACTAGGGAAGGTCGGAGTTTTGTGCTACAGTCTCACTGCACAATCATTGTGGCAAGCTCTGTTCAGTAACTATGTCTCTTGTGTTCTATGTGAAATGGCCAGGATTATCCCTTTTACTCATTCTTTACTTATTTAAAAGATTTATTTTTTTATCATGTTTAATTAAATATAGGCATGTCTCTGGGTCGGCATGTACATACACATGAGTACAGGTGTCCAGAGACGCCAAAGGAGTTAGTTAGATCTCCAAAGCTTGAGTTTTAGGCAGTTGAGCCCCCTGACTTGGTTTCTGGGAATTCAGGAATCCATGCTCTGAGTGGCTTAGCCATCTCTTCAGTCCCTCTTTATTCTTTTTGGGAAGAGGGCAGGACCTCACTATGTATTTCTGACTTACCTAGAAATCACTATGGAGAGCCAGGCAGTGGTGGCACACGCCCTTATCCCGGCACTGGGAAGACAGAGGCAGGCAGATTTCTGAGTTCGAGGGCAGCCTGGTCTACAGCGTGAGTTCCAGGACAGCCAGGGCTACACAGAGAAACCCTGTCTCGGGAAAAAGAAAAAAATCCACCAAGGAGACCAGAATGCTTTTGAATTCACAAGTTGGGGCGTTAAAGGCATCCTCTTACACAGTAAATTTTCTTGCTGTATAAATAGGTTCTTAAGCTGAACTCTCCATTCTCCACCCACACATGGACTCAGGAGGTTGGCCTGGCCTGGCCTCCTAGAAGTTCTGTACAGAGTTCTCCTCTGTAGTCATTGTTGGAAACACCATCTCAAAAGTACAGGTTTTTTTGGGCTTCCCTGAAAAGAGTGCTCAATAAATAACCAAAGGTTTATATCACATTTAAAAAAAATAAATGGAGCCAAATTACCATTGTAGACTGATAAATTTGAAATAATAAGATGCTGATAGCTTGTGAGGGTGTAATAAAATCCTGAGGAGCAGCCTGTACTTTGCTCTGAAATCACCCTTAGCATCTGAGAGTGAAAACTGTAGAATCTGCTCTAGGTGCAATGACATGCCTGTTGCTGGGTCATCAGGACAGAGCTCCCCACCTGAGGCAGAAGATAAAGTACCTAGCTACTGCTCCCACCCATCTCTGCCCTGCCCCACCCTGCCCCGCCCCCTCACAATGTCTTGTGGTACTCCAGAGATTTGAGTGTTCCCACTGTCAACTAACCCGCTGGGAGCTGGGCCAATCCAGTGATTTCTACAAAGACAAAGATTGGACTAGCTTTGTTAATTCTTTCATCCCAGAGCCCCACACTTAGACACACCAAATAATTGACTCAAAAATGGCCATTTGGGCCTGCTTAATAGAAGTAGCACCCACCTGTTTTTTTAAGCACTTTAGGTACCAGCTATGCTACATAGTAAGACCTTGTCTCAAGAACAAAAACCAGCCAAACAACAACTTTAATGATGTGAGTTAAATTAATTTTATTTAGAACATTTTTATACATCTTGGTATAATCGGGAGACAACCTGGATTTAGGGAAGGAAAAAAAAAAGACTACATCCTTGACTTCATTGTGTGCCATATGAAAATTAAGCAGGACAATTCCACTTTTGCTAACTGAACAAAAGCATGCTCTGTGAGTCAGAGCCAAACTAATACACAAACGTCTCTGTGCTGGGTAGTTACCATTTGAGAGGGGGAACCTTAACAGAGAAAGTGACCCCATGTCTGTAGGCAAGTCTCTAGTCCCATCCCTTTGTGAGTGGTACCACCAAGGGCTGCTGGTCCTGGGTGCTATAAGAAAGCATGCTGAGCCAGCTATAGGGGGAAACTGTAAGCAGCACTCCTCTGTGGGCTCCGCACCTGTCCAGTTTGAATTCCTGCTCCGACTTCCCTCAGTGTTGGACCTGTGTTATGGAACTGTGAACTGAAGTAAACACTTTTCCCTGAGTTGCTTTTCGCCATTGTGTCTTACCCAGCAACAGAAACTCTGACTAAGGCACTTCTTAAACATTCCCTGCCATGTGCCAGCCAGTATATACAGCTTCTGTACATGAGGCATGTGGATCTTGCATTTGGGCACACCAGGGATTTGGTTGGTATACCTTGTAAGGGCAGATTGATTGTCTCCACATTTATATCATAGATGTGTACGTGCTGTGTGAGAGAAATAGGTCTTTGTCATTGAATAACGAAATCTCTGGAAGGTGAGAGATGCTCGTCGTGATCCAGCACTTTCTGTTGTCATCTTCTCAGTAATCCTGACCGCTCTTGACCCACAAGGAAAATGGCCTTTAGAGGATTTGGGGGAGAATTGTTTAAATCATAAAAAACAAACAAACCCACTTAGTTCAGGGCATTTGTTTTATTTTGAGACAGGGTCTCCTGTAGCCCTGACTGACCTCATATGTGCTGTGTAGTCAAGGCCGGTCCTTATGTTCCAAGTGCTGGCCTCACAGTCAAGAGCAGCCTTGGTGACCTTTCTCTTAGGAAACCCACATCATTAAGAATTGTCGTTAACACTCATGATCAATAGGGCCAGTTCCTCTACCTTCAGAAATCCCCCAGGCTGCCCTGTTAGCTTTCTCTGTTTGGCAGCTTACTAAGATGTGTATTGACCTTCCCATATTTGAGCGTGGACCATTTGGGATTATTCTAGCAGCGTCTGTTAAGGACCATTCAGGCACCTGTACCTCCAGCAACTAAGCTCTTGTACTGCTAGCTAGAACAATCGAATGGAGTGCCTTTTCCTAGCAGCTTGCTGATCATAAATACTTAGTTTATATTCTGGAGTATTTATCTAAATAAAAATAGAGTTTTCCAGGAGCAGCACTGTGTTTGCTGAGCATCTGTGTCTGAGTGCTCATTGAAGGGGAACCTCTTTGCTTGTGTGGACAATTATGCAAAACCAAAAAGACAGCGAACAACTTACTCTCTTGTTTTTCTATTATAGGTTGATGACCAAATGAAGCTGCTTCAGAACTGCTGGAGTGAGCTCTTGATCCTCGATCACATTTACCGGCAAGTGGCGCATGGGAAGGAAGGGACAATCTTCCTGGTTACTGGAGAACATGTGAGTATCCCGGTCATACAAAGCAAACAAAACAAAACCCTCATTATTAAGCTTGTTCGGAGTGGCGGGAATTTTACTAGGTCAGAAGCACTCTTGTGCTTTGAAAGGGAGAAAGGAAGAAATGATGACTTGGGCTCTCAGTTCCTGCTCTAATTATAAAGTTGGAAAAGCAAACAGCTTTCTCCTGCCAGTCTGCAGAATGAGGAGTCTTGTACAAGGGTCAGAGCTACATCTAAGGTTTGTTTTGGTTTTTTTTTCCCTTCGAAACAGGGTTTCTCTGTGTAGCCCTGGCTGTCCTGGAACTCACTCTGTAGACCAGGTTGGCCTCGAACTCAGAAATCTGCCTGCCTCTGCCTGCCAAGTGCTGGGATTAAAGGTGTGCGCCACCACTGCCCAGCTCAGAGCTACATCTAATTGAAACTCAGCAATTAGGACTGTTGGGTTGGTTTTTGCCTTCCCTTCAGCTTCTGCATGAGCACACCATATTTGTATGTTAGCTAGTCATTTTAGTTCCTTTATAAACCATAGAGTCCTTACTGTTTTGCTGCTGGTGATGTGATGGTGATGCTAAAGATAAAGCTCAGGGTCTCTTACATTAAACATGTGCTCGCCCCTGTTAAGCTACCCAAGCAGCCCCAGCATCTTTGCTATCTTGGAATGCTCTCAGTGGAATAGCCAGAAGAGAGGCAAGCTCGTGGGAAGGGATAGGAGTCCCAATTTCCAAGAGCTAGTCAGTTATATACAAAGAAAAATTGCTATAAAGTTGTTTGTTCCTGAATCTATAATTGTTGACTCTATGTATTGGTGACCCTGCTCTGTGCTGGTCACTAGTCAGAGGCACTGGTATATATATTAGGGAATAAAAACAGAAAGTATTCTGTCTTTTTGGAACTTAATGTTGTAGCAGGAGTTTGACAATAATGAACTAATTCCCAAACCCCTGGTATACTGGTGGAAAAGGAAAATAAGCAAGTATTGGCCAGCAAGTAGAGGAATGAGCACATATTCCTAAAGACATGTTTCAGTGAGTGAGACCTGGGGATTATATAGTGTTTGGCCTTACTAAGGTGACATTTGAGCAACACATGGGAAAGCAGAGACTACTGTGTCGACATCTTGGGAAAGGGAGGACCTAGACTCTACAAAGGGCTTAATTCCTACTTCTTAGGGTTTGTATAAATTCTTCCGGTTTTGTCCTCTCTTCTATAAATAATGAATTGATTGGTCATATAAACTTGAGATATACTGTGCATTCTAGTCAGTCCATTTGGTCATAGCTAATCAGGGCACCACTACATGGTTCAGCCAGGGTGACTCTGGCACAGAGGCATTGTGATCTTTAACATCCAGCCATAAATGTTTATGTACTGTGAAACCACAGCAGCAGTGCATATTTGAAAATGAAAGGCTGTCTCCACACCATTCGCTGTATTATTAATAAATCACATTTCCCAATCAAATTAAAGGCAAGCACCATTTCAAGCTTTTGCAGACTGGATCAATTGGACCAACTCCATTACTATCTGGTCCTTGCTCTCGGCAGTTATAGGGAGAATTGTCTATCTGGTCTCACGTGCTTCCAAATTTTGGTGTTTTCATTCTGTAACCCAAGTCACTGGAGGGAAGTCCCCGTTTTTCAGTCTGATCGCAGGGTGTATGTGTGACCATCCACACCCTTGCCTGGCTTGGGTTCCATTAAAAGCAAAAGACACAGCTCAGGAATTAACTCAATCTCATTGGCTTAAATGAAACAGGATTGTACATCTCACCCCAGCTCTTTTTTTTTTTTTGAGACAGGGTTTGTCTGTGTAGCCCTGGCTGTCCTGGAACTCACTCTGTAGACCAGGCTGGCCTCGAACTCAGAAATCCGCCTGCCTCTGCCTCCCAAGTGCTGGGATTAAAGGCATGCGTCACCACTGCCTTGCTCATCCCAGCTCTTTAGAAATATCCTTTAACCTAGTTTATTTTGCCTTGAGTTCTACTGCCTTAGAGTAATCGTAGTCACTGCTGAGAAGCAGAGAAAGCACACCCTCTGCCTCTCTGAGTTTTAAAACCAAAACAGCACCAACAGTGTTACTCTTTATGTCAATCACTGCCAGTCAGGACAGTGCAGGAAAATGGAAGATAGGAAGTCCCTAGCCTCTTCCCCACATTTCCTGCAATACAGATGCTCCCAGCTTCCCCTGTTTGAACAGCGTGGTGATGGCTCTTGTAACCAAGCTTTCTCATTTATGGTAACTATGGGAGAAGGCTTTTATCTTTCTGTTGTGGAGCAATCAAGAAAAGCACACCCCCAGGCTCCTGTGACTACAGAGAAGGCAAGCAAAGAGCCACACAGGGAGGGAGACTTCTGGAGCTCATGAGCTTTCTCACAGCAGGAGAAAATTAAGGGTTGGGTTGAGGGATGGACAGACAGACAGACAGACAGACACACACACACACACACACACACACACCCCACACACTCCTCCTTCATCCTTACTGTTTAGGTTACAAGCGTATGCCATCACAGCACGGTAGAGTACATTTTGACTGTTAATGCAAACTTCCTGACTCTGGTTTAGAAATTTTAAAGAGTGAATATGTATATATGTGCCTGTGATTATGAATGTATCCGAGTATGTACATCTGTGTATCTATGTATGTCAGAACAGACTGTGTACCCTTTTTAGAATTTACCAGGTACATCATCTTGATGAGAAGTCAGCCTACCTTGGAGGCATCGGTTTCTTTGCCTCTTTGGTGTGGACCATTGTGGTACCCACATAAAAAATTGCAATAATAATGACAGAAAATAGTTGTGTGATATTGGACTAAAGAGAAGTCTTCTAGAGGAGGTTGACACAGAGACATATGGACCTATGTCCCATAGATTGTCTACAGTGTGAACTTTCACCCCCAGGTGGAAGTCTGCTTCCCTGGTACAATGAAGCAAGGTCATGCAGATGTCCTGGCGAAGAATCAAGCTGCCCTGGGCCAATAAAGCCTGCAGAACTCTCTCAGGCTCCATGGTTGGCACTCACCCTTAAGTGAGGAAGATGCTTTTACTTTTGGGTAAAAGGTATTTCTGGTAGAGTAATAACAGAAGTAGAGTAATAATAAGAGGGGAATTATTAGTCACTGCCCTGCAGTAAATAGTGATAAGGGAGGCCCTCCTCCATCTCTGCTCCATAATGGCAGCTACTGTCCTATGATGGGCTCTGCCGTAAGCAGTGCTGCAGGCAAGCCCCAGAGCACAGTCAGGTGCACTGCCGGATCTTCCAGAAGAGGAAGTAGGAGCAGATCAAGCTGAAACAAGCCTCCACCCAAGTTGCTTTTGTTCACTGTATTTTATCCGTGTAATAGAATAGAATAGAGTCAACCTCTCCACTTGGAGAACCTTTGACAGTAATTTCCTATTCCCTTGAAGTTTTTAGTCGCCATATATACCTCTGGGGCAGCCCCTTGGCCAACCACTGCAAGGCCTCAGCTGCTCCCGGCCCCAGGGTTCCTCCTTTCTTCCCCACTATGTGTGGAATGCTGTGTAATAAAGTGGCACAACCCTTACAATAAAGGAGGGAGAAAAGACTACACCGAGTAGTTTTTAAAATGAAGAGTGGGCTGTGGACGCAGCTGGTGGGCAGCATTTTTTGACTAACATGTGTGAGGCCCTGAGCTCAATCCACAGCACCACAGAGCAAAACAGAAGAAAAGGAGGGAAAGTGGGAAGGAAGGTGGAACAGGAGGGAGGCAGAAAGAGGCAAAATTACTGTGTCCCCAGAAAACTGTCTGGAAGCCACCAACAGATAAGAACACTGCTTCATCCTCAACCTTGGGGACAGCCAACTGGGCTAGGCATCAGCGATAAAGCTCAGGCCTCCTTGTCCAGGCTGCCAGTAGTAGCACTGTGTTCCACATCAAGCTCTCTCTCTCTCTCCCTCTCTCTTTCTCTCCCCCCCCACCTCCCCCTTCTCTCCCTCCCTCGCTACTTTCTCCTTTTTCCTCTGGAACTGCAGTTACAGACAGTTGTGAGCCAACATATGGGTGCTGGGAATTGAACCTGGGTCCCCCGGAAGATCAGTCAGTGCTCTTAACCGAGGAACCATCTCATCTCTCCAGCCCCTCATACCAACTCTTCGGAGTTTGTAAACTGATGTTTTAGTGTGTGTGTGTGTGTGTGTGTGTGTGTGTGTGTGTGTGTTTCCCAAATCTAATTTATATGCAGGATCTGGCTGGTTTGGTACTTGTAGTGTAGACCAGAGTAGTTTGGAATTCACCAGTCTACCTGCCTCTGCCTATTGAGTGCTGAGATCAAAGGTGTACACCACCATGCCCAGCTACTTGTGAGTTTTCATCCAGCACTGATATAATAAATATAGATTAACTCTGGGGCAAAGGTAAAGACTGATTATCATTAATATTCAGTAGTGTCAAAGCAATGTATTTAGTTAGTATCTTATTTATAGCAGCTAATTCTTTTTTTATCTGGTATTTTAAAAGCTATACATGCACACATGCATATATACCTGTGTGTCTACCAAATAACAATGGGGTAGTTGATGAGGGCAGAGTCAAGTATTTGCATATTGTACCTAATTAACAGCGACTGTAATCTTATCCTACGGGAAAGGTGTACTGTCAACTTATTCCCTTTTATTATTGGGCACTGTATTAAATGACATTATCCAAGCCATCAAAATTTTGGACATTAGAACTAAAAGCAATTTAGCTTAAATTATCTCTGTATCTTCATGATGAATGGAATTTATCCAAAGGGAACACTGCCTTAGACGCTCTCTTCAGTCTCCCCCTTGAATTTAATGGCATAAAGATTACATGTAAGAGAGCAATCAATTAATTTTACTAAGTGCATAAAAGACAAGGCCAGCTGCTCCTGAAATGAGTACAAACTCTACCCAACAATGAAAATATAGTTATGTTTGCAATAAAATGTAAGGAATTCACAGCTCCAATTTATCGGAAGTGAGTCGTCCGTCCTCCTTCAGAGAAGTGCAATTTGATAAATTATTCCTGGAAGAAATGTTGCCAGAGGGGCCCCCCTCTAATAAGCATGTTTATGCTCTCAAATTAGAATGTAAATAAATGTGGCTACAATGGTGTGGAGATGCCAGTTGATTCCTTGAGGTCCATCTTACCACGGGTGTCTCACTAAATAGATAATCCTGGGAAGGAATTCCTTCAATATGGGGTGTTATGTTTTGAGGATGAACTTTAGCTATTAAAAATTACTCTCAATGACATGGTTCACACACATCTAACTTAATTAACCTTGTCTTAATAGTAAAATTAACTAAGTGCATTACTCATTACCCACAGTGTATATTCAGTTGACACCAATCTTGAATTATAATATTGTCCTTACTTTGATTGTCTCTTCCTAGCCACAGATAGGAGAGGAACCATTTCTAGCTTATGTTCCTTATTTAAAGATGAGGACACTCAGGGGTGGAGATGGTATCTGACTTTCCCGACTGTCAGTACGGGTCAGTATTTAGCCCGTGTCATCCGTCTAGTCCCAATCATTGTCACCTCACTGGGCCTTCCTGCTGTTATTCACCCACTGAGTCCATTTGCCCTGTAGAATTTCTATCAAATATCAAAGACCCCTTATCAGAAAATGCTTGGGATTAGAGTGCCTCAGATTTTGGGTGCCCGAGAGTTCCATGCATAGAGTGAGATTGCTAAGAGGTAGAGCCAATTCTAAATATGTAGTTAATTTAAGTCTCTCGTCACACACACACACACACCTCCAGAGGGAATTTGTCTAATACCTTTCATTGAGCCCGTGTACACAGAACTTGTCCCTTGTAGTGTCTTATTGGCTGTTTTAAGCTGCGGGCATTTCAGGTCTCAAGGTTTTGGTTTGATATGGTTCTATTTTTTGACATGGGTCTCATGTAGCCCAGATTGGTCTCAACTTTAAGTATCCAAAGCTGCCCTTGAACTACTATTGTTTCTTCTACCTCAAGCATCAAATGATTGCTGAGGTTTAAGGGTACGAACCACTCAGACTTGATTATCCATAGTTTTGTATTTACCATGTTCAATCTGTGTTCTTCCAGTAGCAAAGAAACTGATATTCTTTCTTTCTTTTTTTGTTTGTTTTTTTTTTGTTTGTTTTTTTGTTTTGTTTTGTTTTGTTTTTTCGAGACAGGGTTTCTCTGTGTAGCCCTGGCTGTCCTGGAACTCACTCTGTAGACCAGGCTGGCCTCCAACTCAGAAATTTGCCTGCCTCTGCCCCCCAAATGCCAGGATTAAAGGCGTGTGCCACCACTGCCCAGCGATATTTATTCTTGTTTGACTATCAAGATTTGTAGTCACACTAAGCTTGCTTGGTTCTTGTTCTTGAACTCACTGTATAGTTCAGGCTGTGACCCTAAGTTTGTGACAATCCTCCTGTCCCTGTCACCCTCGTTGTACAGGCTAGTTTGGCACAAACCACCTCTAAGAAAGGTCAATTGAGAAATTGCTTCCATAAGATTGGCCTGTGGCTGAGTCTGTGAGCCATTTTCTTGATTACTAGTTGATGTGGAAGAGCCCAGCCCACTGTGGGCGGTGCCACCGCTAACTAGGTGGTCCTATGTTGTATAATCAAGCTGAGTGAGCCAGTTGCAGTTTTGTATAGTGCCACTCCATGGTCTCTGCTTCTGTTCCTACCTTGGCTTCCCTCTATGATGGACCATAACCGAGAACCCCTTTCCTAGGATTTGATTGGTGGGGTTACAGGTGTCTGTGCTATCCCACTTAACCTTTGAAGTGAGAACTTCCTTGACATAGGAACCTCCCCCTTTAAGAATACTGACAAAAATGCTGGCTGGCTGTCACTCTGCAAGTCCGAAGTGCCCCTACTGTCTGTGCTCTGCATCAACCCTTTGATGATCTGCCCCAGGGTTCAAGCTGCTTGCAGACTGACCCTTCCATACATTCTTGAAACAGAATCTGAAAGAGCTCATAGACTGTTTGACTATTAAATTACACGGGATAGTGCCCGCCCAGGGGTAGATACAGAACAGTAGGACAGTACCAGACTTGAAGCAGGCACCTCACTGGACTGCACATCAATGGTGGCTTTTCCCTGCATAGTTGACTCTTTCTCTCTGTGTGTAAGTTGATTGACACCTTTGGGGGTGGGGGGTCTCCTTCCACTGATTCATAATTTGCCCACCCTTGAAAACGGTTTCTTTACACCCAGTATTCTCTAGTTAAAGCTGAAAACTCAACTCATCATATTTACACAATATAAGGGGGAAAAAAAAGATCCATTCTGCCTTGTTTTTAATTGCAAATTCTACTCAGGGGACTAGTTCTCATACGTAGGAGGCAGCCCTGTGCCTTCTCCTAGCAGAACAAGTGCAGTCAATTATGGTAATGAAATGTCAATAAATATAAAAATTTAATACAGTCTGCTCTGCGTGAGTGGCAGAGGAGGACTTGCCTCCCAGACAAATTTGCTGCTCATGCAAAAATTAAATGCACCTAAAAGAGCAGCTGGTTGCTTGAGAATTCTCCAGAAAAACAAAGCTGGGAGTGTCAGGTACTGAGTGGGTCTTCCCAGGCTGTGAACTCAGGAGCAAAGTCAGTACTGCCATAGACGGCCACCCTAACATCTCAACTTGTTTTATAAATCGAGTGTCTTGTGTCCTCATGAATAATAAAGATGGGTGCCTCTCGGTGTATTTTACAAAATGAAAATAGAAGTAAGACTTTTGAGGTTTGTTTTCCAGACCAAGAAATTATTCTGCATAAAAATTAGGACATGTGTCAAGGGGGTGGGCCGATGGTAACCAATTCGGTAGATTCTAATGTAATCGTCTCAAACTGACAGCCTCATGTCATCCTCTAAGGAAGGGGAAATGCTACTAAATAGTTTTAGAGTCAAGCCTGTTGCCACCAGGGAGGTTGAAGTGGGAGGGATGATGAGTTTGAGGCCAGCTTGGGCTACATAGTGTGACTCTTTTTTTCTAAAAAGGAATCCTTTTAAATCATCCGCAAGCAAGCGTTGTTGAACCATGAGTATATTAAGATGTAGCCTGACCATTGTTTTCTCATATATTGGTTTATGTTGTTGTGTACATGTAGAATTATTATGCGGCTCATTTCTTGTGGGTAGCATATTTTTTTGTCTCGCCTCAATTTTCAGAATTTAAATGATTACCTTGCATGAAAATATTTTTACAACTGAAAAGCAGGTATAGGTTCTTGTAAAATGAAGACACCAAAAACTAGTTACTATGAAAGTCATTAACATGATTGGATTTTTACCAGCATCATTGAGATACCCTTTACAGGAGGTATCTCAAACTGCCTTCAAGAGCAAAGCTCTCCCCACTTGGACTGGTAAGCTGTTTGTCAACTTGAGTCACCTGTAAGAAATGGAACCTCAATTGAGGAACTGGCTCCATCATACTGGCCTGTGGCCTCTGTGTTAGAAATCTGTACTACAACCTGATTCTACCCACAATTCCTAGTGAGCCCCAGGGAACTTTGTACTGCTGGTCCTAATGGTTGTCACAGCTGTGATTCTGTGTTGCAGGTGGACTACTCCACCATCATCTCAAACACCGAAGTGGCATTCAACAACCTCCTGAGTCTGGCACAGGAGCTTGTGGTGAGACTCCGTTCCCTGCAGTTTGACCAGCGAGAGTTTGTGTGTCTGAAGTTTCTGGTGCTGTTCAGCTCAGGTAAGTGAAGTTACTTTCCTCATAGTCCAGTCTACAGACATTATTTTCAAATAGCCAACACTGAGCGAGTGTCTTGGTGTTAGTTACAAGGATAATGGATTTCCATCCAAGGATCTTTAGACATGAGCATGCTTTCACTGTATTTCTATTCCTTCTCGAATCTTAGCCCTTGTGCAGATGGGTGGGGTGTAGAACAGTGGTTCATTTGGAGGGCTCTACTTTCTTCCTCCGAGGGACAGAAGCAAGGGACAGAAAGCAAGGACAGAAGGCACAGTGGAGACCTAGGAGTCACTGTACCAAGGTGGAGCCTTCTTTCTGCCATTCATATTTGTATGAATCTTTTCTGTTCTGTGGTCTGGTTTCTGCTTTTGTTTCTGTTTCTGTTTTGGGGCTGGTAATTTGTGTGTTTTAAAACTCCATTCGGATTAGCTGGAGAATGTTTATAACGAGACGTGCCACTCTGCACGTTTAAACAATGGCGGCTGTCAAGAGGAAAGATGCTCCCTTAGCAAGGGTCCGGAGTAGGAAGATAACTAAGCAAGATAGATTAGCTAAATCAAGGTTCTCAGTGAGCCAGTTGAGAAAAATCACCTCTGCTTGGAATAAAAAAAGGATTAAGGAGATGGATTTTTATCGACTTCAAAGGAACAGATTTCTCTGCCTGTCCCTTAGTTGATTTCTGTATTTTGTTGGCTTAACAAAGCCAACTTAAATAAACTTTTTGCCAAGTCCGTTCATTCCTCATTGGAAGAAGAGCTGAGGGAGGCAACTTCCCTTGAACAAAAATAATGGAAGAAACCAGACTTACCAACATATGTTTTTTCTTTAGTCATCAGTTATAAGATAGTTGTGAATTCATATCCAAAGAAATAAAACGAGAAAACAATCCGCAGAGTGAAACAGATGTGTCTGCTTTCCAAATTAGGCACCGTGGTTCCCGAATTCCTCTTGGTAGTGCCACACAACTGTTGTTAATATAGGGATGGTTTCAAGTCTTAAGAGGAGACTTGGTTTTTCCTCAAGCAGTCAATGTTGAAAGGGAAGTGACGGTTTGCGTGTTTTGGAAAGTGATGTACACAGCAGAGGGAAATATTAGTGTGTAGAAAGACAACTGTTTTATAGATGGGGGTGTTCAACGGTTCCCAGTGCTAGCAGTGGGCCCTCAGTGCTTTCTATATTAACCATGACGAACAGAACACTTCCATTCAAGGAAGTCTGTATCTCTTACGCAAGAAAAGTGTGTGGATCGCCAAGCGTAAGGCTTGCTGTGACCCCACGGGTTATTCCAGCTTATGGCGAGCTCTTGGTGTTTTCAACTGGTAGGAAATAATGGGTGTGTGCATGTGAGTAACTTGCGCCTCTTCCTGAGGGCATACTAAGCTCTTACCCCAGTGGTTATGTTAAACAAGTAGAGAGACACTACATGTGAAGACATACATGTACGACATGAGTTATCTTTAGTTTTTATGACTTAAAGGATTTCTTAGATTTATTTATTTTCGCTTGTGTGTATGAGTGTTTTGCCTACATGCATGCCTAACGCCCAGGGAGATCAGAGAAGGACATCCAATTGCCTGGAGCTAAGTTACAGATGTTTGTGAGCTGCCATATGGGTGCTGGGAATTGAACCTTGGTCCTCTGAAAGAGGAAACATGTGCTCTTAACCATTGAGCCACCCCTCTATCCCTAATTTCCATTACTTTTATTTTGCCTTCGCTGCTCTCCAAGTTATTATCGTCTCTTTCGATCTGGAGGAGGCAGGTATATCTTAACCACCTTCAACCTTCGAACCTTTCAAATGATCTTCTGAGGGACTGTGTTTATCAGCATCTCCGTCATACACTGCCTTGTTCGGTGGCTTCTGGGGAAGCACAGAGCGCCGGGGAAGAGCCGGCCTAAGTTATCTGTTGAAAACTTGTCTACTTACTGGTTGAGCAGGAAAGAGAAACAAGGCCTTCTGATCACAGGTAAAATAAGTACAGGTCAAAAGTTCATTTTTAAAGAAGTAGTAAAAATGTAATTAGCAGTAAAATTCAGGTGGTTTCCAATTTATGAGTGGATAACTTTCTTCATTAGTTTTCTCCAAGGAAACAATGGATAATTGATTGTTTTTTCAGCCCTATTGTATACTAAAATAGTATACTTTAGGTCCTAAATAACTATTCCACTGTGCCTAAGAAGGAAACCCCAGGCTGTTGTCTACACCAGGTGCTCCTTCCTCAAACCCTCAGGAAAAGTTGAGCCATCTACACTTGAACCAAACACATTCAGAAGCCAGCTCTGCCCAGCATTGCCCTTCCGTCTGTCATCCTGACAGGACGCTAAGGTAGAGTAGATGAAGGTAGTTTCGGCCTTATTATCACATGAGAAGATGATATTGCTTTTCCCTCATAGATTCTGAGAGAAGATGCAGAATGGTCGTATGCATGTACAGCATTTTGACCCAAAAGAGCAGCCAGTGCAGAAGTTTGAAGGATAGGGAGGTAGGGCAAGACGAGTTGGAAGGACAGGAAGGAGTGAAGCAGGAGACAGGCTGAAAAGTCGGCAAGAGCCTAGCCTTGGACCACCCAACGACTCCAAGCTAGCACTGGGGATACAGTGTAAGAGCAGGATGTGCCCTGGACTCATTCTGTAGGCACCTGGGAATCGCAGTACAAACTGCAGCATGACAGCAGGCTGGCCAGCTTATGTTCATATGACTTTGCAGTAGTAACATGAAAAGAAGTGATTTTTTTATACGGTATGGGGGTCTGAATGAGAGGAGAGAAATGAACAAAGAGGTTGCCAAGCTGTGACAGAGTTAGAGAGCAGAGACCTATAAAGACCTCAGATATCATTTTTATTTTTATTATTTTTTGGTACTTAGTTAGGGAAGGCTGTATAAACAATCAACAAGTTTAGTTTAGTCAAAGCAGGTTCCAGAAACAACCACCACCACCCTCCTGACTAGTCACTCACTAAAAAAAGGATGAAACTGAAATAAAAACTGTTGACTAAAAGATTTCAGGGCTACTACTAATTAAATCCATGAATAGATTGGTTTATCTGGTCAAGAAAGGAGGTAAAAATGAGAACTCCCAAGTCTTTCAGTATCTTTGTCCATGACCTAAAATAGACCGTAAAGATCACTCTCTGCCAGTTGTAAGGTGTTCCTTACATTCTGCTAAATTGCGGCTGGGAGTGAAATTTAGTTGAGCGCTTGCCTTGCATGCCCAAGGCCCATTGATATTCTGACAGAAAAGAGATGTCCTGAGTCGCTGCGTGCTTTAACACTTATATGCTGGTGTATTGTGCTCCCACTTTACAGAGGAAGAGGTGTAGATGCTAATATCCACAGCATCCTTATGGACACAGTGTAGATGAGTAAGAATCCCACAGACTGTGTGTGAGGATATTTATGTAGGTTGAGTGCTCGGTGCAGTAAGTCCCTAAATTGTTCCAGCTAAGATGCTACTTTGGCTCATAGATCTTCTTAGCTTGGCTGGATGCCACTATGGCGTTGTTGTGTCCTTTCTCCCTGAATGAGCACCCCTGGTTTGTTGTGAACCGCCCTCTTTTCTGATCACACAGTAGGTCTGGAGGGTTTTGTAACAGCTATTTACCTCATTCATTACAGTTGTTCTCCTAGAGGGGAAATAGCCCTAGCTAACTGTCAACTCAAGTCTCTCTAAGTGGAGAGTAGCCTACAAAGGGAATGGGCCTACTTTTCAGTTGCTTCTGTGCTATGGAATCCAGCTCTGTAAGTGGAGCCCCCATTGAGGTTTAAATTATGCATCTTTTAATACATACAGGCTTCAAGTACATAGCTGGGTACCTAGTGGGGACCTACAAAATGTTTACTGATAAAATATGTGAAAAAAAGATAGATATACTTTGGATTAAACTCAAAGACTTTGGCAAAGTAACTGTAATGAGGAATTGGAAGTTAATTTAGCCAAAAGGAAACTCTTGCAGTTCTTCCCCGGTGCTAATGTTTGAGTACTACATCCCATAAAACCCATGTAGAGTATCCTGTCCTTAGTCACCCCCTCTAGCTCTTCACTTCATTCCAAATTTCTGATGTTGACTATGGTACCTGTTAATACATCAGAAAACCTAAGAGACATTCAGATAGGGGGCAACAACCTCAGGCAAGATGGGTCTGGTTGTCCCTGGGAATAACATAAATGGTTCATGTAGAGAAGCTACCGTGCATTGGTTGCCTTCTCCTGTCTGCTGCTAGAGTCCTCTCTGGAGCATCACTAGAGGGGCAAAGGGCACAAGGGGAGAACCTTGTTTACTGTAGACTGGTTTTGCTTTAGCCCCAGGTCTGGTCCTCGGCTTCTGAACACCGCTCCTTTATCCTGCAGTCACCCTCGTCAGTTCTAGACAATCTCTGCAGGATCCAAGAATAAATGATATTATTGGTATGACTTAATCAAAAACGAAACTTGTGATGTTGAAGGATCTTTAAAATCGTAAAGCAGCATTGTAAGGCTGAGCAGAGAGCACTTTTTTACCTTGTCTGCCGTGGCTCCTTTACACTGCCCCTGTCTAGAGCAGACAAAGGCGGCTGTATGGTGAAGCTGAACTTTTTATCTACCCAGTCTGTATGTTTCAAAGTCATATACGATATATATTTTGCTTCTTGCTGATTCTACCTGACAGATATGGGTTTTTAATAAATATTTATTGCCTCTCCTCCCAATCTCTGCATTTGAAAAAATGTAATAGGAAATGAGATAATAGTTTAAAATAATAATTTAAAAAACACAAGCATGAGATTTGGAAAAAGATAGCCTAGAAGGTTGACCCTGTGGCATGTTTTATTTTAGAAAATAAGGGCATATCTTTACATTATGAACAGAGTCATTCTAAGGAAAATGGAGACTGAAGAGAGTCCTTTTCCTCTAAGAAGAAAACCCTCTGTGGAATCCATCAGCATTAGGTCACTAGGAGACTGAGATACCACGAGCAGCCACAGAAGAGACACAGTCACACTCACCTTCAGTGATGTTAATAGGAAACATCTTCATGGGCGTCCGTAATTTAATGTTTAGTGTTTTGCTTTAGTTTTGTATTTTGTTTGTTGGTTTGTTTTGTTCTTTTGAGGCAGGATCTTTGTTTTTCTTTTCTTTTCTTTTCTTTTTTTTTCCGAGACAGGGTTTCTCTGTGTAGCCCTGGCTGTCCTGGAACTCACTCTGTAGACCAGGCTGGCCTCGAAGAGGCAGGATTTTTCTATGTGCTAACAGCCCTAGATGTCCTGGACTCAAACTCACAGAGATCTACCTGCCTCTGCTTAGATTAAAGGCATGAGCCACCAGGTCATCCAGCCTAGTTTTTTTTTTTTTTTTCTTTCTTTCTCTTTTGTTGTTGTTGTTGTTGTTGTTGTTGTTGTTGTTGTTTTGTTTTTTTGAGAGTGTCTTGCTATGTAGCTCTGCCTGTTCTGGAACAAGCTATATAGACCAGGCTGGCCTCAAACTAAGAGATCTGCCCGCCTCTGCTTCCCAGGTACTGGGATTAAAGGATTAAAGGTATATCTAGCTAATTTAACATCTTTACAACCCTGGGAGCCAGATCTGAAGCCAACAGCTCCCCCTGCCAGTGAGTGCCCCTCTCTTCCAAGCAATGACCTCTGTAAAGATCCATCATCACTGCCTACTTGTAATGATGAGATTTATATGGACAAAATAGAAATAGACAATTGATTGCAGAAGGCTGTCTGTAAGACTAACTTTTAATGGTGACTAACATAGGAACACGCTTGGTATAAGTTTGCTATAGCTATCATAGATCCTACATAGCCATCGCTGAGTATTATGGGTGGGGACTGGTTCCACGCAAATACTCCCCTGTCTCCACTTCAGATTCCACAACCTGAAGCCGTCCAGGTCTCTCTATGTGAGACAGCAGAGTGTTCACAAACCTGTATATAGCTACTCTTATACTTTAAATCATCTCAAGATTACTTAAACCTAATGCAGTATAAATTCTATCTAAATAACTACTGCATTGTCTAAGGAATGACAATAATCAACCTGTTCATGAGGATGTAGGTGAACTGAAATTAGATAGTGTGGATTTCTCTTCCTTTCTAAATCGTAACTGTCATTGTTGTCTCTCGAACTTTGGGACTCAGAGCTTCAGTGCACTTACAGATAGCATTTGACCCAAAGTTTTGAATTTTCTTCTCCAAAGACATCCTTCTTACAGCTTACGGTCAAAGATTTGGTACTTTCTTGAAGCCTTTGGCAGCCAAATGGAAGCTAAATGGTCTTAATTATGTGTGTGATTTAGCATCTATTTTAATTGTATGTGAGGTGTGTGTGTGTGTGTGTGTGTACACGTACATGCACATGCACATGCAGTTTTTTGAGTTTCTCTGTGTAGTCCTGGCTGTCCTGAAACTAACTCACTCTCTAGACCTGGCTGGCCTCGAACTCTGAGATTTGCCTGCCTCTGCCTCCCAAGTGCTAGAACTAAGGTATGCATCACCAATTTAGTGGTCATTCTCTGCCTCTCCTCAAAACTAGTTATAAAAATCCCAAAGTAAGTCAGGTATGGTCTTGCAAGCCCATAGCCCAGCTAGCTACTTAGGAAGCTCAAGTTCATGGAGTTCCTGGCCTGTAAATTAAGTTCTAAACCAGTCTGAGCAAGTTAATGAGATTCTGTCTCAGTTAAAAAAGAACCCCTTTTTTAAGGGCCAGGAATATAGCAGAGTTGTAGCGCACTTGCCCAGGAAGCTGGATGTCATGTATTTGAGCCCCAATACAACATAAACTGGACATGGTGACATGTGTTTATAATCCCAATGCTATGAAAGTAGAGGCAGGAGAGTCAGAAGTTCAAGGCTATCCTAACTATATAGTGAGTTACAGAACAGCTTGAGATACACAAGACTGTATCTCAAATAGCAATAGCAGTAATAGTAAAAACAGTAAATTGTTGGGAATGAAGCTCCATGGGACATGACTTACCCAGTATTCATGAAACCCTGAGTCTCAATTCCAGTAAGACACAAAGGAAAACAAATTGGCCCAGCATGGTGGAGCACACCTTTAATCTCAGGTCTTAGGAGGTAGAAGCAGTTGGATCGCTGTGAGTTCAAGTCCTGCCTGGTCTACATAGTGAATTCCAGGGCAGCCAGGGCTCACTTTACCTCTTCACCCCCCCAAGTAGAGCCCCTGTTTTACTTCTACATGCTCACAGGGGTGCAGGCACGTGCACGCGCACCCCTAAGATTCAGATGGGTGAAACCCTTTTGGAAAAAGAATGTACAGTGTGTATGATTTAGCCTGTGGTTAGTTTCCAATAGTCTTCAGTTTCTGATGTGTATGGGGTTTGTTCCTTGTTTGAGTTTCAGCCACTGATGCTTCCACTTTGATAAAGACCTTGTGCTTGGCTCACTTTCCCTTTGTCTCAGGGCAATATGTATCCTTGTATGCAGGGCCCATTGAAGGGCACTGCAGGAGCTAGCTGTCTGGAAGTAGTGAATCACAGCACCAATCAGTGCTGGCCCCTTGAGCCCAAGCTAGTCAGGGATTTGTACAAGAGTCAAAAAAATCCCGTACAACCTTCCTAGACAGGAGTGTGTGTGTGTGTGTGTGTGTGTGTGTGTGTGTGTGTGTGTGTGTCACTGCTGAGGGATGTACATGTCACTTTATTAATTATTAACTATTAATTTATCTCAATCAGACACAGCAGGGACTTATGAAAGAGGAAACCTCTGACCACTAAATGTGTTTTTAAAAGGTTCCTGTCATTTCACACACAAGAAACCATGGCCCACCAGTCAGAACTCCTGTCTGCTTGCCTGTGGTACTTGTATTTAAGCCAAGACTCCTCTTTAGCAGCAGGAGGGAGACTTGTTTATGAATTCTTCCAAGGCTGGCAACAGCTCTTGTGTGAGAAGAAAGACTTCACCATCCACAGGTTCTTCATCCTGTCTGCTCAGTGGCTGGCTCCTTGGATAGGGCTCCTCTCGGGCAATGTTGTGTACACACTGGTAGCCTCAAGTGCAGTTTCATGTGCTAATTCAATTCCAGATGACAGCAAGATACAGGAGTCTAAATCTGGAGGAGGGTTTTCTCCTGCAGAGAGGAAAGAGCTTGGCAGGCTGCCTGGTGACTGGCCAGTCATGGGCTGTCTGGTTGGGAGGGGAAGCATTCATTGCTCTGGCCTGGGCTGTGCTCAGGACCAGCTCACGCCTGCTCTTCCTGTGTTGCAAGGACCCAGGAGAGATGGGTAAGGTCCACAGTGGGATCTTGGTTCTCCCTCACTTAGCATTGGGAGCAGGCTCCTGGCGTCTTTGACAGGACGAAGCCAGAGGTTACAAAAAGAAACGGTAGACTTCTGTTGTAAACTTCTCCAGAAGAGGTCCCACGTTGTTGGGTTTGAGATGGATCGGTTTCTTGTCATTGTCGTGAAGTTATGTACATGTCCTCATCATGTAAAGCTACGTACATGTCCTCATCATGTAAGTAAGGAGAGCAACAAGAGCAAAAGAAAGAGCAAATCTCCCCATTTTGCTTTTTGCAACACCAAATCCAGGTGGTGAAAGTGGCTTCCAAATCCACTGAGGAATTTGACCCCAGTGACTAATCTCTGTGTTTACAGTCCCAACGCAAAAATAATTCCTTTTCTTTAGAAATGTAAAGAAAGGACTGGAAAGGTGGATCTTGAAAGGGCTAGCTCAGTCCCTGTTCTCACTCTTTGTTGAGGTGTTGCCCCAGAAGTGGTGTACAAATGTTCAAAGGGTGGCCGGCATGATGGCTAAGCAGCTAACAGTGTCTGCCACCAAGTCTGATGACCCAGGACCCCAGGTCCCCAGGACACACATAGTGGAAAGAGAACTGATTCACACACATAACTTACATTTTGCGGGGATTGACCCCGCAAAACCTCTAGGAAGATGACTACTTAGGCAGATTATGGCTGAGTATCATGATGAGCTACATGTTTTATGAAACCTGTTAAAAGGTCTTTTAATCTTGCCATTCTGTGGTAGAGTAAAGGGTAATCTTGTCCTTTCTGAGGCTGGCCTGGGTGGGGTCTGCTGTATCAAAGTCTTTCTCTAAATCCTACCACACAGTCCAAAACACCCGCCGTTGATGACTGGCCTACCGATTCCAAGGATACTGTCTATTCATCTCACATCTCTCCCAGCATGCATTGCTTAAGTTGTTGCTCATGAAGTCAGAGGAGGCAAGGAAATGTCCCAAGTTTCACTATACAATTAGTATGCGGGCCCAGCTTCTACCCTTTCATTTGTGATATTCTCACTTAGTAAAATACTCACTAGACACTTGTCAAATGGTCGTGCGTGTCTTCCTCCTATTGCCCCGCTGAGGTGTCTGCAGCTGAGGGGAACACCAGCAGATAAGCACTTCCCAAAATTTATGTAATCATTAGAAATTCAGAACGGATTGATTAGCATTCATGAGACGCCATGGTTCAATATTTATACCACAGAGATTTGGCAGAGGCAAATAATGGTACATAAAGCTCATGCTTGTCTTAATTAAATGCTGGATAATAGGTGTTATGCATGCACAATTTGTGTGTGTGTGTGTGTGTGTGTGTGTGTGTGTTTGGTCCTCCCCACCCCCAGTGAGCAAAGCAGTTTAGCAATGACCAGATATAATTCATTTTGGAGTTCTAAGTTTGAACTTAATCAATATGTATTTACCACCACTGAAGAAGTGATTATCATTTGTTATCTGTTGGCACAAGAATATAATTGCCCAAATAGCATTCATTTCAGCATATTTCTGAGTAGGTTATGCTTAAAATATTCATTATATTTTAGTTGCTAATGCAATACTGTCCTTTTGCTAACTACTGATGTTTAGTGAGATGATTTTCTTCCAGAGACTTGGCACAGCAGATTGAGACTAATCAGCTAGACAAATAGAGAGAGAAGGCACTTTGCTCAGCTGGCATCGCTCCCTGCTTCATCATGCCAACTGTGCTGTTTACAGCCCACAGGAAGTGCTAGTGGGCATGGGGGTCATAATCCAGCACAACAGTGAGCTCCGGACCCAAGTCCCTTGGGTCTAGAATGGGGCAAACCAGTGCCTCACACTATGATCTGTTTATTGAAGAGTCCCCTTGGTTTACTGATATGAGTTCAAACTTGTGTCCTGATGGTGTTTGGACAGGAAGTTTAAGTTCCAAACAGACCCATACAACTCAGGATGCAAAGACAAATTAGAAAAGTAAGACATTTCATCATTTTGAACACTGAAATCCACACAATATACTAAACACCCACAGATGTGGCAGCATACGGCCTTTGAGCTGCTTCATGTGATACAGATCTTGGGGACACCCTTCCAAATAAGGTGTGACAGACCAAGCAAATAGTTAGTTCAAGGTCCATGTCTGTGTTATCAGCTCTACTCACTCTCCTTTGCCCCTCTCTGGTCACTTTCCCCTCTGGACCAAGGCATGCCTTACCCCACCACACACCATATCTCCAGTCATCCTTTGTTAGTGACAAGGTCTTTGTCAACTATCTTGTTGAGAAAACTAAGAAGCAGCCACTCTCAGAAGTTCACCAGAAGCTTCCTAATACCAACCCCTGAGCCACTCAGATTTTGCACATCTGCCCCTGCTCTGGAAAGGTGGAATCCTGGAACATCAGCTTGGAACCTCTAACATAACAAACCTGTGATGCTGCCAAGTCATAGCAGGACAAGGAAATGGAGGCTGACAGGGGTTATTGGACCTGAACCCATGTATGTACGGTCAGGATTGGCAGCAAACTCCATCATAGGGAAGATGCACAGAATGGACTTCAGCAGTTATGAAAATGGTGCTCTTGTGTAGACCTAGAACATTTTATTTACTCTGTGGAAGGCAGTCATGTAGCTGGGCTTGCTGGCTATCTAAAAATGTCATCATTGTGATGATGAAGACCTTCTGAGATGAAGACAGAATGCGTGCCCTAGCATCACACAGGCCACAGAGCTATTTTTGTTACTGTGGGTTCTGTGTAGTCTGGGGACTTAGTCTTTGTAAGACATCAATCAGTTCACCTGTATTCATTTGTACTTGGATTGTCCTAGCTTGGCTGAAACTATGGGGAAGCCTGTGCCTTCTGTGTAGGCCAGTGTTACCTAAGTGACAGTGCTGAGCTCAGATTGGGGCAGTTCGGCCTAACCAAGAATGAATGACAGCAGTTCAGTTGTGTGTCATTTGCCCTCTATTGTTTATATGTAGAAGCATCGATAGCTCATCTGAAATAACCCTTTCTTTCTGATATTTATCCTAAGAGAAAGAATTCTTACGTTGGTATCACCAATACCTGTATTTTACGTTCTTTCCTCTTTCTCCCTGTGCTTTGTATGGACACAGGCTCTTTTTATTTTAATGTAACCTCTTTGGCAGTTATTTTTATTTTTCCTTCAAGACAAGGTCTTAATGTATCCCAGAATCCGATCTTCCTGCCTCTACCCGAGAAGTCTGAGAAACATCTTAACTGCCTTTGGAGATACATTGCTGGCTTTGGCAGGACTCCATTACAGGACACAGACGATTGTTTTTCAGAGAACTGACTAGAAGCCTCCTCTCCCAAATGCTACCAAGTCTCTGAGAAGTGAGAGCCTCACACAGTAGGCCTGTCTCTGACCTACAACCTTCTAGGCTTATTTCCGTTTTAAACGTGTGGTGAAATATATACAACATCAAAATTCCCATTTTATATCATTTTGAGCATACAGGTGAAATACATTGTTAAATAACCATCTGTCCCTCTCCTTCCAAGATTGGTACTTTGTCCCCATGAAGGTGTAACCCCCATTTTCTCTTCCCTCCAGCCTATGGGGCCACCTTTCTGTTTGGGAACTGCCCTCAACATTTAACATTGAGCTTTGCCCAGCACATAACATTGAAGTTATTTTATGGACTGTACCAAAAGCCGAATGACCAGCAGGCTAAGGCCCAGGCTGGGTCCCTGACTGAATGCCTGCAGTCATCATGCCCTACCACATATGGGAGCCCCGTGATTTGTCCACGGAAGAACAGTACACAAAGGAGGCAGTTACAAAGGGAAGCATCGGTAACTACTTCTCACTAGTAGGGTGGTGTGGCCCAGTGGTAAGATCTGCACACTTGAATTTGGATCGGGTATATTTTGGGGGAACTATCTCTGTGTCCATATCTGTAAATTCAGAACAATCAAGATCTACATAGAGCATCATGAAGATTAAATACCCGTCACGAAAACCTTAGCAAAACACCTGGAAATTGTGTCAATACCTCCAGATTATTTCCAGGTCTATCCATATCCCCATTAGCAAATAGCCTGTACATGAAGGCTGCTTATCGTGAAAGGCCTCCTGCTAGACGTAACCTTCTGGACACAGATAGAAGGGGAAAAGGTTCTCTCGTGCCGATGTAACTGGTTTGTTTTTTTTTAACTCAACCCCAAGTTCTCATTTTAACCAATTCCATGCGCTGACTAGAGGCTTTATTCTAAATTTAAAATTTTTTTTATTTGATGTTCATTGGTGTTTTGCCTGCGTGCATGTCTGTGCGACAGTGTCAGAAGCCCTGGAAATTATATACTAGTGTGAACTGCCGTGCGGGTACTGGGAACTGAACACCGGTCCTTTGGAAGAGTAACTCTTAACGACCGAGCCATCTCTCCAGCCCCTATTCTAACTTACAGATTCTGAACTTTGCCAGACGATGCTAACTCCAGCCATTTCCTTTTTTTAATCCACCCACCAAAGTCCAACAGACAAAGTCCTCACTTCAGTGCAGAGCCTCCATGATGGACTGGCAGCAGAGAAGCATCCCGACCCTGCACCTGCTCCTTGGAGAATGCTTGGACCAGGCAATTCTTCAGCTTCGCCCTTCTGTTCTCCACAAATGTAAATGTCCTTGGGATCACTTGAGCTGCCTAAGATGGCTACGATTCTTTAGATCTGCTGGTGTATAGCCTCTAAGACTAGTTAGATGGAAATTACTGGTCTAAAACACATAAACATGAAGGTTTCATATAGGAAGCCCGAGTTATTGAGAAATAAAGTCCTAAATGATTTCTCCCTTTTAAGGGAATTGTTGCAGTTTGGGAAACAAAACCTGTTAGAAAACTTAGAGCATTGTTCTCAATGAAGTTCGCAACCCTTAAGCAGCATGCCCTCTCTCCCATGGTACCGTAGCTTTCACACACACACACACATACACACACACACACACACACATCAAATGCTTCCCTTTAATCCATATCACTAGCCTCAAATTCAAGGGACCAAGCAGAGTGAGAGAACAAGGAGTAGAAAGTAAAATATGAATTTGTGAGCCAGGCATAGTGGCTCATCCCTAAAATGCCAGCCTGGGCTGCATGAGACCTCACTAATCAGAGCAATAAACAAGCAAGCTTGTGGCTGCTCTGAGATATTTTTATTGTCGAAGGGATGAACTTCAAAATCTGAGGTCTTGGTCCTACCATCTGGAAGCCAAGCACCTGGGACCCAGGGAGGTAGGGCTGATCATCCTTCTTGGGACACTGTGGTGCATCCTGAGTGATTCTTCCTTACCTATCAAACTCAGACTCCAGAACCTCTGCTGTAGGCACTGTGGGCTTCATCCTTCACTCACTTCTCCTGATTCTGTGTCAGCTTCATCCTTCATTCACTTCTCCCCTGATTCTGTGTCGCTTCTTTGGCAGCGCTCCATTTTTCATTTTCTCTTGAAATTGTCCCTCAGCTGGGGTACCAGCTCGGTTTTCACTCTGTATTTTGAGACTCCAGCATCCTTCCTGGAATGCCACTCATATTAGAAAGCAATGCTTGCTTAGTTGACAAATTCATTTATGATGGCCCATCTTACCATCAACTGTGAACCGTGTAGTTTGCATGCATTGTCTCTGAGCATCACCATACGTTAAGATACAGTCCGCGTGCTATCTTTCCCTAAGAGCAGGGAAGTCCAACCACATAAAAATTCACCCAGGTAGTGAGTAGCAGAACAGAGCTCTGCACACTTTAGACACCAAAGGCCAGATTTCTGCATAACTCCCAACTGTTTTTCCGGCTAATTGATTATGAAAACGATAAGAGCAATCTCCACATTTGTTAATTACGACAATGGTAATTCATTCTAAAGACCAGTCAGGAGCCCAGAGGAAACCAAATCTTTCTAGACCCTCCTTGAAAGTGGAAGCTGAGTACAGGCCCTACCTTGTTCAATGGCCAGCTACTTGCCTTTACACCTACTCTGCTGCAGCCCACCCTACAGCTTTCACACAGTGTTGTACTGTTTCCAGTCTGGAAAATGGGCTTGCCAGTTGCAAAGTCTGAAGCACTGTAGATACAGGGTAAGAATGTTTTATGCTGGCCACCGTTCCCATCTTGACAAATCTTTATGGTGAGCAGAAGGGTCACAGTCTGGGTTGCTCTTGATCAAAAAACTTGAAGAACCGGAAAATAAAAGAAAGCCAGGAAAGAGTTTTAATAATTAGCGATTTCTCCTAAAATTAAGAGAAAATAAGCTGCTGTTGTTGGCCACAGAGAATTCCGAGATAAATGGAATATGCACATGTGCTGGCGCCAGGCCAGGGCAGTGCATATCAGCGGACCTGGGGCCCCTGGATACTGTAACAGTATCGTTTCTAATGATAACTTCAAGGAAATTCCTCTCTCAATGAGGTAGCTGCAGCAGCTTTTGTCTCTTACAGAAGAAGACTGGGTTTAGCATTCAAAAACATCTTGGTTTGCCCTCATCACTCCAGGGTGTACTTTCCAGATTTCGTATGATTGGGGAATCTTTGGAATTCGTAGGGAAAACTGGGCCACCACCAATATCACCACTCACATCCTTCCATTATATGGTGAATGCCATGATTTGGTGATTCTTTCTCCAGTTCATGGCTATTTATGAAATTTAGGGAACCAATCCTCCCTATCTCATGTAATAATTATTTTCATTTCTATAGACATTTTTAACTTATTCTCCTACTCAACTTGGCTGCACCAAATTATAATGCAGAGTAAATAAGAGCTTCTATTGCCTCATATCAAAATCTATCCATTTAGTTTACTAGTGTAAGTTGTCACTTAGAATTTGTACTTGTGATATCGGTGGCTTAGAGCTTTTTTCCCCTGTCTTTCTGAACTGTCTGCCCACGTCATTAGCCCGTCGGGAAACTGAGTCACAGGGCCCTCCCCTTCTAAGGATGGGTGGACGGGTGAATTCTATTTCTTTCACAGAAGTAACCATAGTCATTTTTTCCCTGTGCGATTCTTGCAGTTTCTTTTTTCTTTAGGAAATCCCTCTCAACCTTTCAAGTGTCTGTGGGTGTATACATATTTGTTTATTACAATATAATTATTTCCCATGATATTTTCCAATTAGTTAATAGCCATATAGCTAAGTTTTTAAGGAAAAGAGCCAATCATTCGGAATGGATTTTCTATAGTCTATTTTAGATAGATAGGCAGGAACACTACAGTCGAAAAGAATATGTATGTTTTCATGTTTAGACCATTACAGTGTTCAGACTATTGTGTGTGTGTGTGAGAGAGAGAGAGTGTGCATGAGATTTTATTTTATTTTTTCTGATAGATATCCAGTTGTTCCAATGCTACTTATAAACACTTTCTTGGTTTTTTGGTTGGTTGTTTTAACGATTTAGAGTACACTGTAGCTGTCTTCACACACACCAGAAGAGGGCATCGGATCCCATCATAGATGGTTGTGAGCCACCATGTGGTTGCTGGGAATTGAACCCAGGACCTCTGGAAGAGCAGTCAGTACTTTCAACCACTGAGTCATCTCTCCAGCCCTACTTTCTTGTTTTTTAATGTATTTTTCTTATATATTCCATGTGTGTGGGTGTGTGTGAGAGAGTGAGTGTGTGTGTATGTACATGCACATGGATCTCTTTTTGAATTTTATATCTTATGTCAATGACCTTTTTGGTTATTTCAAAGTAAATTTCAATGTGTTTTAACCTTTCTAATAGAAGCCTTCCTGTTCCTCTCTGTCTAGCCCTAGCTGTCCAGAACTTGGAGCTGTGAAAATAGCTGCACTTCTAGGAATAATCCCTGAGTCTCAAGAATTAGTATGATTTTGTTTGTGTAGAAAGGAAGAAAATAAATTGCCTTCCATATGCAGTTATGTTTTTGCCTTCTATGTCAACAGACCCCCTTATTAGTTTGTTCTCATTCTAGCTAGATTCTTGAGTTGAATGGTCTCTTGATCTGTGTTTTGTTTTTTTTTTATGGAAAGAATTAGGGTTTGAAAGTTGCCTCTTGGCACAACCATAATTGTATCTGCAGAGACCATGGCGTTCAGGGGTTCAAGAAGGGCATGCTTGTCATTCTTCAGAACTCGAGGGGGCGCCACTCACACAAGAGTCTGTGCCAGAGCCTGGGTTGGGCATAACCCAAGTCGCCCTCTTCCGTGGGCCTATATTCACCTCAGATATTTTATATCTCTATTCTGCTCTTTGGGGCTTTTAAAAAAATCCATAGTTTCTCAAGCAATAGGCTTTTAAGTTCTAAGCAAATAACCAGTTTGGCCATGCTTTCATTTCTGGAATGTAAATTATGAACCACATGTTACAGAGACTCCTTTTGTAATGTGATATTTAGTTAATTTTTGGAAGTTTGGCTTGTGTAATACAATATATTTGTCAAGTGTTGAATTTTATTCACCTCCATCATTCTGATCGTTTTAATGCAATTTTGTGGTAGACTCTTACTGTTAGAGAATAATAGTTCTACATTTTTTTTTTTAAATGTGTGTGTCTACTGGGGGGTCTGTGCATCTGACTGCAGGATCCGTGGAGGACAGGCCTAGGCTTCCCACGCACCTGGATTTGTAGGTGATTAAAAGCCACCTGATCTGGGAACTGAACTCACATTCTCTGCGAAGACAGATGATTTATGTTCTTATAGGCTTCTGTCAGCTCACCTGTGCAGTTCCTACAGAGAAAGGTTGATCTGCACTTTGGTGAGCCATCTTCCTATTCGATCTGTGAAATGGATTCCAAATTCACATGCTGCTGTCTTCTCTCTCAGCACACCGGCCCCTAACCACCCAACAGTCTGAGCAACTTCCGCCAGTCTTTAAACCTTAGAGTTAGTTTCTGTTCTGTGGTCTAGAAATGCCATGTCTTTTGTACTCCCAGGCCTTGGGGAATTCCTGTTGGCACAACTAGCATGATAGTCCCTCAGACCATTGTCCAAGGACCTGCCCACGTTGGCCTTCCTAGTCTTCATGAGAAGCCCAGATAACTGGGACTTTGCCTGGGCCCACCAAATAGGAATGTCAACGGGTAGAGCCCAGAAATCCAAATGTATATGATCTATCGTCACAAAATCTCTACCATTCAATATCCTAACAGTTACTCCTAAATGTTGAAGATCCTCAGGAATCACTAAGGGGAAAAGGTTTAGTTAATGATGCCCACAACTAAAGCAGAATGTGCAGAGTGTAATGTCCACAGATCCAGGAGCTTCTCAGAGTTGCCTGAAGCAGATGTCCACTCTTTCCTGCATACTAAATGAACTAAGGGTCTACAGAAAATTTGAATTTGCGGTTCCTTCACAAACATAGAGCACCTGTCCACACAAGTCCTCATCTGTAGCATCTATGTGCTTCACTGTCCCAGATAGCAAAGGCATCTGGAAGAACTAGTCTCACACTGCCACAGAGATGTCTTCTTTGCTTTCAAACATTTAGGCACCCAAGAGGCTTAACCTTCACCAGAGACACGTTTATAGGATAATGATACTAAATAAATTACAATAAATAAATTACCCATAGTTACCAGAGATTCGTTGCCAAATATAACTTTAGTTTACTTATAAAAAATTGTTGGTAACTGAGCTGGCTCAGCTAGTAAGGATGCTTGCTGCCAAGCCTAATGACATGAGTTCAAACCCTGGGACACACATGATGGAGAGAAACTTTTATAAATTGTCCTCTGACTTCCATATCACGTGTACACACACACACACACACACACACACACACACACACACACGCTACTAAATATGAAAGACCACTACACGCAAGATACCAGATTATTAATTAACAAATTTACTAAGTGTTAGCTAAGAGATTGATACAATATACATACACCCGAACACTGGTGGAGTCCAGGCAAGGGCCTTGTGCATACCAGGTAAAGCATACAACCGCTGTGCTACATCCACAGCCAGTAAGCCATCTCCGTGTTTTGCATTGGTTTATAAAGATTCTCCTAAGGGAACTGACCTGTCTTTAACACTCCAAGCAGAATAGCAATGGAGCCTGCTGCTCTGGTGCCTTAGCTGTGACTGCTGTAGGGGTCTGGCTGAGGAAGGCAGGTACAGGTCTGATGTTCACTGAGATAACAGCTGTGATTTTTCTTTTTAATTGCCTTCACAAAAAGCCATCGGTGGGTACTAGTCAAACCAGATGCCACTTTTTACCTCCAGTTTTAAATCTTCTCAACTAACAAAGTGTATTTGTGTCATTAAAGGTAAAATTCAGTTGGAAATAAATTTTAGATGATACCATGTGCAAATGACAAGGGTGGCCACTCTCCTGGCCATTCTTCAGGTCTCTGGGGTTCTTAGTTTCTAGACTAAGGCCAGCTGGGGCTGGATCTCAATATTAGTCAACAAAGCTGTCAATATTCTCATTCCTTGGAAAATTTTAGAATTTCTTGAGGCTAGAGAGATGGCTCGGATGGTTCCAGCACCCACATGGCACAGCTCATATCTGTAACTCCAGTAACAACAGATCTGCTGCCTCTGGCCTCCAGCGTGCCTCTGTTCTATTCTATTCATTCTCTCTCTCTCTCTCTCTCTCTCTCTCTCTCTCTCTCTCTCTCTC
>JADRCH010000079.1:4238556-4267161 GCA_019843965.1 Rhynchomys soricoides | reverse complement strand
ACACACACACACACACACACACACACACAGAGAGAGAGAGAGAGAGAGAGAGAGAGAGAGAGAGACTCACAGATAATTACCAATAGAATCTTTCTAAAAAATAGTTTAAGAGGATTGCTTGTTCTAAAACAAGCTCATGATAGCTACATATCACAAAAGTTTTTGTTTTAAGACCTTAGGAACTAGTCATTAAAGCAGCTATTGAATGTTCAATAGGTGTCTGAGATACAATTAAATACAGATTTGATTGACTACAAAAAAAAAAAAAACGAGAGAGAGAGAGAGAGATTATTTTTGAATAGAGAATTCGGGGAAGTTCGGGGGGAGAGGGGGGTTCTGAATCGGGGTGATGTGAAAATTGCAAGCTGAAACAGGAAGCACAAGTCCAGCTTGGCCCTGGGATGCCACAGCTCAGAAGGCTGAGAAGGAAGGATTTTGAGCTCCAGGTCACCATGCTTTATATGGTGGGACCCTACCCTAAAACAAAACAGTATAGTTTGTTCAGATTATCTCCTTGTGAATGCCCTTCCCTGTGAATACTTCAGTGACTCGGTGAGTAATTACAACAGTTGATCTCTGGGCATTTTCTATCCTTTGCTCCTTCATCTTCTTGCCTCTAGTGCAGTGTGTTTCCAGCCCATCTCAGGAAGGGTTATGGAAGAACAGGGTCAGATGCAGCCATGGATGGGGTACTCGGGGCTTCTTCCCCACCACTACCCATACTGTCTCAGAGATCAGTGATTTGCATCTTGGGTTCTCTGACTGTGGTAGGGCTCTTACATTAGATGAAATGTGCATGTAAATATATCTATATAAGATAGATAGATAGATAGATAGATAGATAGATAGATAGATACCCTTTCCATTGTGCTTGTGACCCAGAAGAGTGTCTGTCAGACACTGACTCATGGCTACTTGAAAGCAACCAACAGCTGTTGTCACATCTGTGTGTACACATTTACCACA
Source organism: Rhynchomys soricoides (assembly GCA_019843965.1). NCBI lineage: Eukaryota > Metazoa > Chordata > Mammalia > Rodentia > Muridae > Rhynchomys > Rhynchomys soricoides. The sequence continues at coordinate 4,266,195 of JADRCH010000079.1, read as the reverse complement.
CACCAAAGTCTGAGGAAAGAGAGAGCCCTGCGTGCAGCAGCCTGGTAGCTCTCAGCAAAGCCACAGCACAGTTACTCATGTCACACGCTGAGAGCGCACATCCAGGAGCTCCTCACTGGCAGAACTGCCCTGCATGGAGCAGCACAACACCCACCACAGCTCAGTACTGACGGCCGCTCCTGTGGAGCCTCAGCCTGTGTTCCCACCATGTGAGTATATGGCCATCGCTTAGGGCCTACATGTTGGTTCTTCACAGACATCTGCTTGACTTCCTTGAAGCACACACACACACACCCATTGAGCATCAAGTAGCGATCACTATCAAAGTTATTCTATGCATGTGTCTGTCACGTGTCTGAAGTCCATAATGTCCAAAATGAACACATAGTAGGCATCCATCCGCACAGTCTATATATACATGGTAAATAAATGGGTAGATAGATAAATGAACGGGGATTGAGAAGCCACAACAAAGAGTTTAAAGATGCGTTGAAATCCTCTGCTCCTCCTCTTCCTCCCACCCCTAGCTCCTCACAGCCCCTTTCCTTCCACTCAGTCTTGAGACTGGTGATGAGAGCAAACTAGGCTAACTTGAAACCTTCAGACCCTCTCTGCCTCCCTCGGTGGATGCCTGCATCTGTACTGTCCGTAGAGGAGTTAATGGGGAGGCCAGCCCTGCTCTGGTTTTATGGCATCAACCTGGTGTAGAGACAAGCAACTCTTAGACTCCGGTGAGCATCATCCATATTTAATGTTCCATGCTATCACAGTCAAGCATCTCAGATGGTTATCAGCACCACTTAAAAATATGACTCCTTGTTAAATAATTAATACAGGTGATGGGGGAGCTTCAGGCAATGCTCTACTAATTAATGGGCTGGTTACAAGATGCAAGTAAGACAGCTTAACCACTAAAGCCACCGCGCAGGGCTGGCTGTTTTAACGTTAAGTTGTGTGTATATGAATGGTGACAAAGATTTGGTAGTGGTGTGTGGGCGGTAGGAGAGAGGGTCACAAGCTCTCCAATTTAAAGACTGACAGGAAACACAGGCCTTCCTCATGCCCCGAGCATTCACCCTGCCCTGTCTCCAGTTCATTAAGAGTCGCAGTACTTGGTACCTTTTTTGAAGGCAGAAGCTGAGAGTGCATCTTTTCTGTTCTGGAATCTGTTTTATCCACCTCCCCTGAGCATTAGGGATGAACCAAACCTCTGTTTGCTTGTTTTCTTGCTTGTTCTCAATATTGTTGGCTGTTCTCAGAAATTAGCCTTGACATTTTCTTGGAGGAATTAGTCCACAGCATCTCAGTTCTAGGAATTGAGAGAGGAAAATGGCCCCATAACTGCTCACCAGCCAGCGATTCCCACTCAGCCCACCCCACCCCACCCCACCCCACCCCCAGGAAAAGAAAAAGCATTGTCAGATGAAACATTGTCTTGTGTCCTTTTGCGCTGCTCTGGACAGTCAGTCTGGTAGGAAGTATCGGGTGATAATAGGATGGTCTTTTCAGAGAAAGCCCTGGGTTTCAAGTTAGCAGGAACCATCTATCAATTCTTAGGATTGTGCCATGATTTACTGTCAGAGCACCATGTATTCTGTGATTTTCTGCCTCCTGTGAAACATTGTGCTTTCCTTTTCTATTGATGTATCAACTATAATAGTTACAAGCAGCTACAGAAAAATCAATAGCTAGCTTTCATTACTGTGTACATCAAGTCAAGAGCCCCACGTTTCAAGAGCTACCTTGTTAGGTACTCACCAATGGAAGAAGGTTGAGAGCTACTATTTTTTTTTCCACATTGAATGGGAAAGATCAACTTAGAGAATTATAAGCATTCTGATATTATAAATATGGCTCTCTCACACACGTGCGTGCGTGCGTGTGTGTGTGTGTGTGTGTGTGTGTATTTGTTTTTATGATTGTCTTCTAAATGGAAGCATAGAATTTTACGAAGGGGATGGGCAGTGGTTTAATCAAGGAAAACAAGCATTCCAAAATGAGCATAAAGGTCAGTTGCCGTGTGTTCTGCTCTATAATTGTCTCAGGTCATCCAGGTAGCAGGAATAAGTACTAGGATAGTGACAGTTTGCAATTAACGCGCTCAATACCCAGGCAAGTACTGAGCAGGCCTCGGAGAACTACAGAGCTGAGTTGCCCAGGTCTTAACCAAAGTTTCATTCTCTTTGAGAATGCATGTTAGCAAAAGAAAACAACCAAACGTTTATTGTCTTTGGATCACACTTAACTCCCAGATAGTACTTGTAAATCAAGGTGGCCAGAGAATAAAATGCATGGGGGGGGGGGGGGGGCGCTATCGAAGGAAGGCCCCAGTGTTCTCCAGAACTTCAGCCTTAGTTTGGGCCACACTCACGGGAGAATTGGCAAAGCAATTCTAAGGAGTCCTGGTTCTGATCCATATGAAATCATAAAACATATAATGTCCCCATCTCAAAACATGTGCAGTGGATGCATCCAACCAAGTCTGTAGGTTTGCAGGATTCACCTACTTCCCTAGAGTAACAGTCCAGGTAAGAGACTTTTCATCAGTCCTGGTTACCACCTAATTCCAAACCTCAGTTTATTTTCATCTTGAGGACATATACATTTATATACATTTATATTTTTATATTTATATATTTAGATAGAAGACAAAATTTTAAGAATTAAGGGGATGGTAGCACACACCTTTAATCCCAGCACTCGGGAGTCAGAGGCAGGCGGATTTCTGAGTTCAAGGCCAGCCTGGTCTACAGAGTGAGTTCCAGGACAGCCAGGGCCACAGAGAGAAACCCTATCTCGGAAAATAAAACAACAAAAAAGAATCTCAGGGAACTATAAAATACTTTTTGAAATATCTCAGCAACATTTAAAGATATAAAACATAATACACAAACTTAGATCTTGAGGATTAGATCAATCTCCCTCAAAGGGCCATTTTGAAACATTGATAAATCTAAGCAAATGGTTTGGTTTTTCTGTTTGTTTTGCCTTGAGGGGGTGAGAGGGACATGCCAGCAGGGGACCACTCAGAGAGCTTTTCTTTCACAGTCTTCCCAACTCCAGGGGAGCTCTCCCCCCCCCTTTCCCCCCTCCTCCCCCCCCCCCCCCCCCCCCGTGTGTGTTTTAGACACCCAGAATAGCCCCTTTAAGGTTCTACCAGTGCCATGGCTCTCTGCACTGAGTGCTTGGTATTCTGCAGAGACTGTGCAAAGGTCCCTCGGTAGTTATAACTGAGGATCCTGGCAAGCCAGCAATGTGCTCCCCAACCCTTCCTCTGCACCCACTTCCTGGAAGAAGCTCTTCATGAGTTAAGCAATACTGACATCAGCAAGGTTAAATTGTCCCTTCCCTTCCCAGTGCAGACCTGGAACCTATTGTCTCACAATACCAGGCAAGCACTTGACCACTAACTTTTATCTTCTATGAGTGCAGGCGCTCTCGCGCTCTCTCTCTCTCTCTCTCTCTCTCTCTCTCTCTCTCTCCTTTTTTCCCTTTAGGATTACAGCAGCTTGCCACTCCCAGCTGGCCTACCATTAGTCTAGTAGCTTAAACTGTTTGTGTGTTTATTATTATTTATGTTTGTGTGTCTCTGTGTATGCACGGCATATGTGTCAGAGTTCCTGTGGAGGCCAAAAGAAGGTTATCAGAGTCCCTGAAGTTGGAGTTACAGGTAGCCTCGGTGTGGGTGGGTGCTGGGGAACACTAAAGAGCCACAAGCATCTCTCTGAGCCATCTCCAGCAACCCCCTCCCCCCCCAACTCAACCAACCCGTGTTTAATATGCTCACCCTAACTACAATCAGAAAAGCGAGTGATCACCATTCAGATGCTTAATGACTCTCTGACTGTGCCTGATACTTCCCCCAGATAGCACCTAGGCTCCTAGTTAACCTGCAACCTCAGGGATCAGTCCTCAGCTGGGTTAAGGGGAGAGATCTTTCCGCAGCCACCCAGGACACCCAGGAGAGTGTTTGCTCTGGCTTCACCCAGTTCCGTGCCCAAGGTCAGAGGGCGCAGACTCTAGCAGGAAAGAAGCAGGATATTATAGACAGCAGGGGCTTTCCAGGCTGGCTGTTCTGAGCGCTGCGGGGTCACACTCCTGGGGAAATCCAGAATGACAGCAGCTGTGCCACCAACCCACCTGGCTCCCTGACAGAGACCCTGCTGGCTATGTACGTACATATGTACTATGTGTATATGTATTTGTGTATATTATATACACACATGAAATAGGTATTTAGCAGGCTTTAAACACAGAGGTCATTGAAAGATATCTTATGCAGAAATTGTGAGTATATTAAGAATGAATGAGTGAATTTAGAATTTAGAAAATAGGTTTGTAGCCAACCAAACATGCACACCAAGCAAAGGCCGCTATGCTTATGGTTTCTTTAATTAGTCACAGAAGATTTGAATTTTCTTCCCAATTAGGGGGAAGAAAAAAAAGAGAGAGAGAGAGACTTGGGTCAACATTTCTTTAGCTGCATCCACATGAATGTTATTCTGTGATCTAGCCAAATTCTTAAATTAATATTTTAGTAAATTATCTAAGAAATCCTCGGGTCCTTTCCTATCTCACAAATGTTCTTTTTACTTTTGAGCCTCAATGTCCAAAAGCGACTTCCGGATCCTCAGTACGGATCCCCTTCAGATTCCTCTCTGGTGTGCTGGTGCTGTGCATGCTATTCAGTGTGCTTCTGTGGAAGTGTCTGTGACCAGCCCCACAGCTGGTGTCATTTCCTGTTCTGGACTTCCCACTCACTGGTAACTACCCTTGTACTAGACACAGTTGGGTAAGGGTCAGGTCTGTGCCATGCACCCTCTTCTGACTGTGTCTAGCCCTGTGGGCAAAACCTGCCTGCAGCCTGAGCAGTAACCTGTAGCTGTGTGTTCAGTTGACCGTGATGTAATTGCTAACCCTCACTCATCCCCACCCAACAAGGAGGGAGATTCACTCCCAGAGAAAGAAGACAGAAAATCTCATCAGTAGGGACCTTCTGGACCCTTCAGCTAAGCATTTGAGAACTTCTTGTTGATCACCAGCACGGGCAGATGATTAAGAAGCAGTGGATGTGTATGATACCATGTGTTGTTAGTGTGTTGACTATCACAGTGTGAGCTGTTCTGGCGCTTCCAGGAGTGTTTTAAAAAATGCTGCTTCTTGTGAGCTCCTTAATGTGCCCACAGCAGCTCACTACTGTCTGCAGCTCCAGGAAGTCTGACACCCTCAGGCACTCCTACCCAAGAAGGAGTGTAATCTGGATTTCAGAAGGACCATGGATCTAACTCTGGGACGTACCGGTGGCAGAGCTTCAGTGGTAGGATGTGCAATTCATGAATTACCATGTCATCTCCACTCACACCAAAAACTGATAACACAGAGCAAGATAGAAATGGGGAACAGAGAGTGGAGCTTAGAATATAGTGGGTTAGAGCTCTAGACCCAGCTTTGTCATTAGCCAATGTTAGAAGAGAGAATAATGCTGTCTTAAGCAGTTGTTAAATACCCATTGCTGAATTAAAATAAGTGCATGAATTGTAAGCACAAAACTTGCTGTCACTGCCAGGCGATGTGGACGCACCCTGTCATGCTCATACTCTTCCTTCTACTGTGGCTTTGTGCTCAGATTTGGCCTGGAATAGATTGTGTTCTTGGTGATGCATGCATAGAGTTGGCGATTCCCCCATGAAGCTCATGGGAAGAATATTTGGATTGTCTTATCCTTAAGTATGAGAACCCATGAGACATTTGTGGTTCCACAGTGGCAGCCTGAAGTGAGTGAGCGTCTGAGGACTGGGTCCTCCCTCATGGAAGGCCAGTGGAAAGGTCAGAGAAGCTCGGTAATGACGCTTTTCCTTTAGGGCTAGTGTATGGAAGAAGGTGGGCTGCTAAAAAGTTGACCAGCTTTCCAAGGCTGTAAGATTTCCTAGGCAAGAACTGGGTGGGCTAATGGAGACAGTTGTTCAATACAGTCAGCACCACAGGGAGAAGGAACAACTAATGCTGTCCTTTGAGCCAGGTATTGTCCTAAGCTTGTAGTCATTAGTGGCTCTTTTGTTGTTGTTGTTTTAAAGATGAGAATACTGAGCTGTAAAAGCAGGTTTTTAGACAACATAATCAGATGTAAAATATAGTATGATCACCGTCTTAGCAAAATCCAGTTACACTCCTAAAATCACAGATCGCTTCCTTGTCGGGAGACAAGCTCCTGGAGTCTCAGCCTAATTTCCCCATTAGATCTCCGCTATATGATTACACAAATACGGAACAGATTGGTGATATAGATTTTCTGTCTTTCTCGGAGAAATACAAATCCATGAACAAATGAATGAATTATTAATTTAAGTTATATCCAAAACCTCGATAAGTATTTGGATTTAACGACCTTGTTAGATAACCAGTTTTTCCCCTTCTTTTAGCACCCCACCCCAAAGACCCTATCTTAATTCTTCAAGCCAAATAATTCAAGCTAAGTACTGGTTTTCCGGATAATGATTTTTCTTATTTTTTCAACCTTTGTCATACTGAGCAGAATTTTAATAAGCTAAGGGAAATGATATAATAACAGGTAAAACGTGCATCTAAGTCTTAAAAGGCAGTTTCATTTTAGCTTCACAAACTAATGAAACCTGGATGCATAGGTCTACATATATAACCGTGGTTCTCACAGGCCTTCCTCTCCAGAACTGTATGGATTCTCAAGTATTACTCTTTAGAAGGAATGAAAACAGAGCATCCCAAGTATAACAGAACTTTTCAACTTGGCAACCAAAAGCTAAATGTACACTTAAATATTAAATGTAAACTGTAAATATTAAAGAACCATCATTTCTGTAACCTCAAGCCAGCACTTTCTGGGTACTGAGTACTTAGTACTTAGTACCTTCTGGGTACTAGAGTTATGTAGCTGTTAAGCGAGAGGGCCAGGGTTTTATTCCTTGCACCCACGTGGCAATTCACAAACCTGTAATTTCAGTGTCAGGGTATCAGACGCCCCCTTCTGGGCTCTGTGAGCACTGCGTACATATAGTGCACACAATTGAAACATTCATGCACATTTTTAAAAAGGAGTAAACCTTTAACAAATAACATCAACAAAAAGTAAAAGAGTAGAGAGAATCAGGTACAAGATGAAAATGCCCAAGTCTCCTGACGCTATCATTTATTAACTGTGTTGTCTCTAAGAAACAATAAGCAGGGTTGTGAGGAAGTATAAATATTTGTTATAAAATCGATGGAAAGACTTTGTCAGTAATTAATTAAAAACTACTTTTAATTCCCAGAAAGGCAATATTGTATAAAATGCCTACGCAAAAGCAGACACAATGAATCTCTTAATTCCCTGATGTTCCCAATTCTGCTGGTTAAAGCTGGATTTATTTCTCCCAAGTAGGATCTTCAGAACCCAGAACTTCCCAGCAAAAATAAAACTGAAGCCTGTTATTTAAAATAGTAGGGTTCAGATTGGTCAACCTTAACTGGTGACCCATGACCAAGCTCAATAGAACAGCCTGCCTTTTAAAGAAGAAACTTTCTTTTCTTGTTACATGGGTTTTGTTTTGTATATTAAGGTGAGGGGTGGTTTTATGGGAACAGGATCTCACCATGAGACTCTAGGCTGTATTATAGTTCACTACAGAGACCAGCTTGGCCTTGACCTCACTTCCCAAGTGCTGGGATGAAAGGCATGTACCACCATGCCTTGCTTTGGTTTAGCTTGACTTTGTTTTTTGTTTTTTAAGTATTCTTTTAGGTAGCAAGTATATCGTACTAGGTTTCCTGTTTCTATTGATGTGAAAGGGGGAGGAAGAGTGGCTCTCCTGCACTCAGAGCCAACCACATTCTCCATGGTACCTTGGAAGACAAACCATTGCAAAGATGTTGACATAGAACTACATCACCCAGGGGTCTGTTGCTGGGCTGGACACAGGACAGTGGAGGCTGCATCTGTCTTTCTGGCATCTCATGGAGCAGGATATTTCTTTTTGATATAATCAACATCTGGCAGTGAGGCCCAGCTCATGAGTTGCACAAAATCATCACCTGGTTTGCATAATGTGGACTGCATTCGTCCATCTTTACCCTTTAGAACAAACTTTTAAAGCAAGTATTCTGGGGCTTGCAGAAGGCTCTCTTTCCTGTGCCTTCTCTTTTCTTCTCATCCATGCACATTTGTTTTCTGCCTGAAATGGGCTCCCTTGCTCCCCACCGATAGTAACCACTGCAGATCAGGCTTTGAGCAGCCTTGTGTGGGAGGCAGAGACGGCAGCAGCTCCTAGCAATCCAAATTGTAGGGCACACTGTAGACAGACTTGTGTTTCAAAGGAAGGGATTTCTGTAAAATGCTGAATTATGAAGGAGTATTGATTGTGCAAGAAGAAAAATCTAGAAGACTCCATCTTTTGTCTTCCAGACCTGTGATAATATAGAGAAATGTTAAAACCAACTACTTATTCTCCGTGTAGCACCTTGTCTGCTCAGCACATGCTGTACACTCTCAAATGTTACCTCTCTTCCTTCCTAGACACAATCTCTGGAAGTTGATATTGCTTACAAAGCAACTACCACAGCTAGCAAGCTGAACGGGATTGGGCTGATAGCCACACATACCCAAAATAATATTTTAATTGGCTGAGCTAATATTTGATCCAAGTTCATAAAAGTTTGAAGTCAGGTAATTAAATGCAAATACAGTCTTCATCCCAGAGACTATAAGAATGCCTTTAAGCTAATATTCTTTAACAAGAACTGTTCACCAGCACTCTCTTGTAAATTTCATCATACCCGAGGCAGTTTTCCTCATTCGATTAGCTGGGAAGCTGAATTTATCCTGAGGCAAACCAGACATCCAGTACAGGCTAAAACTCCACAACTGGAGCTTAAATTTGGCTTAATATATCCCCACTTGGATCTACCTCCCCTGTTTAATTCTCTTTCATATGATATCGTTGGTTTATTCATAGTCCTGACTTGCCACCTGAACAAACTGAACCTCATATCTTATTCTAGGAACATAGGAAAACTTTGCCAAAAGCCACTGAAGTTCCTGAATGGAAATCAAATGCTAATGTGTAGCTTAAAACTGGTTCAGGATGTCACTCTAAGAATGGAGGCGTGGCAGGGCTATGAATGTGGCCGTCCCCTACTCCAGGGACAGATGTTCTCCATGAAAGGATACAGGGATTGTGACTCCCAAGACCAGCCCAGGCAGCTGCAATTCTGATGCTCGTATGAGAAACGCTGGCGCCCACCCGTTTTATCAAACATTAAGCTGGAGTCACACACACTTTTTTTTAAAAAAAGTTTAAAGGCACCAAGAAAATATGAAGTAACATGCCTCCTTTAAATTCTGTTCCTTGGTTCAAAATATTCAGCCAGTTCCCCTCCAGGGACCTCATCCTGTCTTACTGTCCATGAATGTATAGGTCGTTGTCCCTGTCACCTGGCCTGCACAGGCCAATGCACCATGCTTCAGCTTTATTCTGTGGGTTTGGTCCCTGAGGAGTTTGGAAGTTAAATCACAAATCATTATAACTATGTTAAAGGTGTTTCTAGGTATATAAAACTGGGTATGTAGCTAGGTACATAACTTGGAGGCTGAGACTGAGGATCATGAATTCTAGATCAGCCTGGGCTATATACTGATGGGACCCTGTCTCTTACCCAAAATAGTTATTCTAGAAGATATTTGTATTACTACGTCACATTGTCAAACAAACATTTTTTTTCTTCTGTTCATGTAGCTTAATTTCTACCATTTTAAATCAAGTTGTACTTTTTCTAGAGATGAATTATAGAATCTGTGTTCAACCACACCTGAAATCATTTTTGAGTTTGACAAGGCTTTAAACTTAGTAGTTGGTCTTGCTGTCTGGTTAAAAAAAATAAAAGTGCCCAGTAAATTCCCATCACAGAATTTCCTTTTATTTCATCTTCTTGGGAGCCTAATAGAAATTACTAAGTTCAGTAATACAGGCACTGGGTATAGGACTGTGCTGTGTGTGTGAAATAAACACAAGACAGGCTGAAGGCTGCCTCCTCCGAGCAGCAAAGACAAGAAGGAGCCAAGGACTAGCGGATCAAACGCAGAATGAAGATTAATGAGAAAGATATTATTAGAAGTATTTAGAAAATCTCCTGACACAAGCAAGGGGATAGGCCAGTGTGTATGAAATAAATAAATATGCAGACACATTGTTTAATTTGACAAAGGTAGAGACTTTGTCATCCTAGGCTGGAGCTCTGCATGTTGCTATCTGGAAACTAACAGACAAGTGACCATGGAACACCTAATGGGCAAATGGGGTGTCACTGAATCAGTCATAGACAGTGGTGTCTGCTCTGAGCCTGGGGATCAAGACCAGTTACCCGATTGAAGGTGAAGGAAAGAAGATCTCAGTTAGTGGAGCCAGCACAGGCCCAAGCCCATCTGAAGACAGTTGGTAAGAGGGGTGAAATCAGACTGGAGAGGTAAATGCCGCATGAATGTCTTTAATCGGTAGCCCAAGGGCAGCAGCAGCAAGCCATTGGAGGATTTCGAGCACACAATCAGATTCCCATTTAAAGCTATCCTTCCGACTGTCCTGGAGAAAATGGACTGGAGGCAGGCAGCATTGGAAGAATTGAGAACAGTTAAAGAGGTTGCTGAAGCAATAAAGGGACGTTATGATGGTGACAGAGAGGAAAGTTAGATTGGAGACATGATTAGGGAGCAGGTCCAACAGGACTTGGTGGTGTGTGGACGGGCAAAGAAGGCCAGTGAATGCTTTTCCATCTCAGACTTGCCTAGCCAGACATCTGTAATTGGATGGATCATGGTCCAGGACAGGCAGGAGAAGTACAGGTTTAGTACATGGGAGACTGAGTTGTAAACACTGTGAACTTCAGACACTCCCCAGCATCTGGGTGGAGAGGACATAACTGTGCCTAAAGCCAAGTGTCTTTGGCAGCCTCCAGCATAGGTATTGGCAGAGCCAGTGCTGGTGCTGAGCGTGGCAGAATAGAACGTCCCACATGGAAGACAGTCCATTGAGAAACGCACACAAATCCAATGTTACAGACAAAGCAAGACTCCCGAGCGACTCTTTCCCCAAACAGCACAATAATGGAATTGGGGAATATGTTGTCGGCTGTTAGGAGACAATTCTGTATAAAACAAAACATGCTGTGAATTCATTGTGGAAGGACAGCAGCATGCCACCCTTGACCAGAAACAGAGAAGAGAATGAGTTTATAAATTCTCAAAGTCCATCCCCCCCCCCAATCCCCCCAATGATGAACTTTCTCCAACATTCCCACCACTGGGGCCAGGTATTCACATGAGGAACAGGCAACAGGCCCCACACCCACTAGCCACCCTGTGTACTTCTGGTATACTTTTTCTATAAGATGGTCAGAAGGAAAGACATGGCTGCAAGAGACATTCTCCATATGTCAATGTTCCTTGAGTCCTGTGTGTCCTAACATAAAATAGCTAGTGTGTTTGTATCCAGTGGGGCTCAGACCTAAAAGAGTGGGAAGGGTGAATGAATGTTGCCATCTGAAACTTAAGATTTGGCATTGTTTCCTTTGAGTGATCTTTTGTGTGCATGGGTGCTTTGTCTGCATGTATTTCTACATAAACACAAGAAAAGGGACATCGGATCCCAAGAGAGACAGTTTTGAGTTGCCATGTGAGTGCTAGGAATTGAACTCAGGACCTCTGGAAGAGCTGTCAGTGCTTTTAAGCAATGGGCCATTTCTAGCCTCTTGACCAATCTTTTTGATTAACAATGGAAGGCGCAAGTACTTCTTTCTGCCTTACTTTAATTTTGGAAAGTGAAGTATCAGAGATTCTACTGTTCATGAGAGGTCAGTCATAGGGAAATGGCCAGGTTAATTGATGCCAAGAAAGACCATAGCCATTTTCCATGTGTTGCTGGAAGCGAACAGTCTCCACATGGCATCTGAACAGTTACAAGAAAAGCAACACTTAACTCAAGAAGGACTTTTAAAGGACCCTTTAAAACTTGGAAGCTGTTTACGTTTTGTACTTGGAAAAGCTGTCTTTAAGGAGCTGAGTAACTTGTTACTGGGACTGGTATAAAGACTATATTAGAGCTCTATTGTCATTGGTTTTGTTGAACTCAAATTGGACTGAGTGATCAAATGGTCTGCAAACTTCCCATGTCATTGAGAAGACCTCCCTCCACACCCACCCCCTTTTCCCCTTTAGACTGAATGTAAAACATTCAAGGGCAAAGAAACTTCTTAGCGCCTTCACAGCCTAAGTGGAAAGGTTTGGGTGAGTATCATTCCAAGGATAGCTTCCTTCTGTCCTGTTCTGAGGTTTTGTCTATGGGACTCTATGTGCCCAACATTTTTTCCCTCTATTGCTTAGTTCCCTGCTCACCTTTCAAAACAAGTGGGCTTAAGAGATGGCTCAGCAGTTGAGAGCACTGACTTGATCTTCCAGAGGACCTGGGTTCGAGTCCTAGAATTCAAAATTCTTCAGGCCTCACTGCCACCAAAAAACCTTGATGTCCATCCAGTGTGGTTGCAAGGTTCCACAGCTCTCTGTATCCCACTGAATGAACTACTTAACACAGGAACTGGGCTCCTATATCTTCAGTATCTGGCTCAGGCTCTTCTGAATGAATGAATTCATGCACCATGTGTATGGAAAGGAAGTAAAGAGACACCATGACTCAAGGCTGGCTGTAGGGATGGCTTACAGGTTCAGAGGCTCAGTCCATTCAGTGTTCAGGCAGACATGGTGCAGGAGGAGCTGAAAGTTCTATATCTTGATCTAACTACAGCCAGGAGAGTATTGAATGGCTCTTCTCCACATGGGGGGGAACTTGAGTTTAGGGGCCTAAAAAGCTCACCCCCACAGTGACACACTCCCTTTAACAAGGCCACATCTCCTCCAGTAAGGCCACACCTCCATGGACACAGCATGTTTAAACCACCACAGGAAGAATTTCTAGAATGCTTTCTAGACAGAAGCCCACAGTTGTAAGAGCCAATGTTTCTCCAAATGTAAAGGTTCAAGCATTTTGTGTATCTGTCATTCTCAGTCTTCCTAATGCTGTGATCCTTTAATATAGTTCACATATATGGTGGTGACCCACAACCATAAACTCATTTTCTTTGCTACTTCATAATTTTGCTACCACTATGAATCATAATGTAAATAGATACCTGTTTTCTGATGGCCTTAAGCATTCCCTGTGAACGCTTTTTTAACCCCTAAGGGGTCGTCAGCTGCTGGTGTGTATGGTTTTGAGAGCAGCCCCTCCAAAGGTTAAGTTTCTTGTTACTAATTTGCTTAAAGACATTGAATTGTTTGTACTAGTTGGTGAAAGTAGCTCGTAGTGTTATTATATCCTGGTAGAAGGGTTATGGGGATGAATTTGAAATCTTGAGTTTCAGGGTTTACTGGAAACTGAGAACAGAGTTTGATTTTAGGCAACTGCACCAAAGACTCCCCTCCCCTTAACCCTACTTTTCATCAGTGTATTTTGTTCATATAAGTTTACTGACCAGCCTCCAAAACTTCTTACGGAATTATTTATACAGATTATTCTATTTTATCCCCTTAAAATACTTTTAAAACCTCCTGACAGAAAGTTCTTCTCCCTCCTATAAAAAGAAAAAGCCCTTCTTCAGACAGAGCACATGACAATACCTCTAAGTTATAGCCTGTCATCAAAGATTCAAGGAAAAACCGTCCCTCTTTCCCTCAGCTTTGCTTAAAAAAGACTGGATGTATCTCAGGAAAAGACACCTAGTCCTGGTCCCCGCCAGGCCCCTGGCTCAGTGAAAGATCCATCTTTGAACATGTGTGCAACAGCAAGGTTGCTGGCCCTCTTGTGACAGTGACCAGGGAGGCCAAGGGTTCATCTTCAGAGAGAGCTGAACCCTGCCAGTGACAGAAGTCAGTGCAGTAATGTATTCAAGAAAGCCTAAGGGTTTACTTCTCAATAAGGCTTGAAAAAACACTGAGCACCCCACTGTGAGCTTATCATAATGCGCTTCATAGAGAAAGTTGGTAATTAGTCCCCGAGTGAATAAAGTATTACAGAGGAGAGTTGATACTTCTAGGGAAGTCAAGATGCTCCTGCAATCATCACATCTTAAAGGCTGTAGGGAAGGTGTGGGGAGGCCTGCGCCTGTTTACACAGTCTCCAACGCAGAATTTGTAGTAACAACTAATGTTTTGGGTTTTTTTTTCAATTGTATGAGGACGAAGGTTATGTAAATTCCAAAGGAGTGCATAGTGCCAAATACAAGATGTTTGAGATCAGGTGTAAAAGCCATCAAGCAGGGGGAGAGAGGGGGTATTCTATCATTCTTGACCTCCAGCTGGGGGGTTGCTGCTGCAATCCAGATGCTTCACAACACTGTTTACTGGGGGAACTGAACTGCAAGTCTCCAGACTTGTCTATTTACATTGATTGCATTTTTAAATGTTCATGAAAAGACGTGAACCTGTGTAAAAACTAATTCAGTGCTTGATGTCAGAATACACTCAAGTTTTTGAACCCTTCCTAAAGAGGAAAGATATACAAACCACATCACAGAAAAACCCAAGTTTCCTGGAGGGAGGAGGTGTTTTTACCTATATTTTGGCGTCACCTTTCTGTTGCTTTTAGGTCCTTGTTCACGTGTCTCTGGGACCATTTAGATTGGTTGGAAAAAACAAAGTTTATCTTTCAGGCCCAGAGATTCAAGAGACATAGGACCTGAAGGAGCGATTGCAATCCCTGTGAGAGTGCAGGCAGGCTTCTCATGTAGTACTGACCAGGGAAGGGAACCTCACTGGTAAAACATGAAAAGCAAGTCTCGCTATCTGGATCACAAAGCCAAACCACGGTGTGATTTAACAAGTGAATACTCTGACCTCTAATACACCTTATTGAAGCTTTAAAAAAAAAATCTATTGGGTGTGTGGTGTGTGTAAATTTTTCAAAAAATTAGTTTCTAATTGAAAAAGAAAGCATATTGGTTCACAGGATCATTAAAAAGGGGCATTTCATGGTTATGGTTAATCGGTCTTGTGGAAATACACCAACAGTGGAAGGAACAGTAATGGGTGTATTTTCTGGGGATACCTTGACTAATGTGTGGCCCTCTCCCCAGAAGCCTCTGTAGGGAAATGGACAGTTTAATAGATGGAGGGAGGCGGCCCCGAGCAGGGAAAAGCTCAATGATCCGGCAACTGCTTGAGAGCCAGTTAATCAACCTAGCTTTCTTTCTCTTCCTCTTGCGGGCTTGTCATGTACACCAGGCCTGAAGGGAATGCACAATCCAGTGTCGTATGCAGCAACATTACACATGGGCAACCGGCCCCGCCTACCCTGAGTTTGTTTGTGGGCAACCGGCCCCGCCTACCCTGAGTTTGTTTGTGTCTCCCCCAATCTTACAGTTTTAAGAGTATTAACATTTTATTATACTTAATGCTAAATTCATTGAAGCAGTTTAGGGAGATAATTTAGTCATGTAATCCTACCCTGATGATTGAAGGGCAAGAACGTGTATTTGGCCAAAATAATATGAAACTTTCCTCCTGTATGGAACACTTTAAATGTTTTGAACTTTTCACAGAATACCAGTTTGGACCAGTGTTTCGGAAGCCAGTACAAATGATAATCTGAGAACGCCAAGTTGCTCAGTTTAGAATAGCAGTATACAAATATTCTGTTTTATAATTGTTTTTGAAACAACTTTTCCAAAAAGTTACTCCCTTGTCCTTTACTTCCTACTGTTCAGACCCTACACCCTCCCTACCTGCCAGCCGTTCTTCCTCACGCACACTGTCACTGTCGCATGAATGATATCCCATTTCATATGTATATACTGGTTATTTTTTAAATAGGGTTTCTCTGTGTAGCTCTGGATGTCTAGGACTCACTCTGTAGTCCAGGCTGGCCTCGAACTCAGAGATCTGCCTATTAAAGGCATGAACCACCACACCCGGCTTCACTTCAGATATTTTGTAGTTTTCTTTAAATTACTGGAACAAAACTCCTACTGAGGCAGAGCATATTGAAGGTATTTCTGATCATTTACATTTGGTAATTTTGAATCAAGCAGAACACTAGACCATAGACGTTATTGGTAAATGTTTTATAAGTCGTTTAAACCCACTTTAAAAATATTTCACATAAGATGGAAGGATTTGGTTAGCTGAAAACTGCCATGTGTGTCAGGTGCCACAAAGGGTACAACACTACTAAGCATGTGACTGACTGTCCCACTCAGTAAATAATCACGAATTTTTGGTCTCTCTCACTTTGAACTAAGTGTCTCTCTCTCTCTCTACTACTTTCCAATTCCCTGTTGGTTTGCATCTGGGCTAGACTTGGTAATAGAGAGAAGTTGCTTAGTACAAATGTAAACATTCAAATCCCCCTGAAAATATCTCAGCATGGCACATGAAAGGCGACCTTACGGTCAACTCATCAAGAGACAGACAAGAGGAACACAGGCAGGTATGGCACAGGCTTTAACAGTGCCAGAACTATTAGATATGAGTTACTAGGGCAACAGTTACCTTTCATCTGGGACATTTTAGCCTTTCACTAATCTTACTCATGGTATTTGGTTTACTTCAGAATCTTGTTTATTTTTGTCAGAAAATAAAGGGATGAAGGTGGCTTTATTCTCTATGCAAGACTATCTATAAACACATCTGTGTGGGTTTTTTTTTCCAGCAGCTTCTATACACACTTTGAATAAAAGTCTGTAATGAGCATAAATAGACTCCAGAAGTAAAATTCCATCTTACCCTTGCCCTTCATCTGTGTGTATTTGTCCAAGCAGCTGATTTTGTGACACTGTGTCTCTCTCTTATCCAATATGTAGAAGGACCTCAAGGGCAGATGTCTTAAAATTGGATGCTCACTGGGAGTCAGGCAGGATGAATTGCCCGTGTCCAGCTTCTTCATACCCGTGACCCAGGCCCAAGAGAAAAAAAAAAGAGTCAGACTTATGAAACCACATTGAGGTTAAAGGGCACCAAGCATCCTGGCTTGTATTCTGCCTAAAGGACAAGGCTTTCCATTTGATAAAGATCATTAGTCACTGAGATATATATTTGAGAGAGTTTCCAGTAGCGAATCTTCAGTTGGCAGTCACTGGAGTGTACCAGATGGTTCATTAGCATAGGCTAGACAAGTCAAAGGCTTTCAGAATCATTTAGAAAATGTCAAACAGAAACAAGAACCCTGTCACTTTTTATTAGAATTAACTACATCACACCCTGGACACAGATTTCACCTTGGGTCAGAAAAATTAATACAGAATTATATGAATTGTGTAATATACTGGTTTAAGATAGGTCTCTCTCTAGGGACTCATTTGCTAGCAATATATTATGATCCCTCTACTTTAAGAATCCTCAAGCCTTTCCTTTTGTAAGATATAAGAAGAGTTGACCTTGCTTAAAATCCATTGGTGTCTAATTGATTTGAGGGATATGCAGAATTTCAACAAGACAGTCTTGCAAAGCTTTTTTGCGATCCTTTTCCCTGGAAGCTTGGTGAATGGAGCTTACTGAATATTCAACAGCACATAAAGTATGCTTTATATCAAGAGGAGAAAAGACAGTCACCCATGCATTGAACGTTGCTTCAGTAAATAGAGATATAAAAAGGAGAAATACACCAAAATGAAATCTTGTCTTTTTTTTTTTTTTTTAAATGCAGATGTCAAGAATCTTGAGAATTTCCAGTTGGTGGAAGGTGTCCAAGAGCAGGTGAACGCTGCCCTGCTGGACTACACAGTTTGCAACTACCCACAACAAACTGAGAAATTTGGCCAGCTGCTTCTTCGACTACCAGAAATCCGGGCAATCAGCAAGCAGGCAGAAGACTACCTATACTACAAGCATGTGAATGGGGATGTACCCTATAATAACCTTCTCATTGAAATGCTGCATGCCAAAAGAGCCTAAGCTCCTACCCCTAGACGCTTGTTCTAGGAACAGAGACTGGAGGGGGAAGAGGAGGAGGAAGACAGAAACACAATACTCTGGACTGCTCCAAGCAATGCTAATGACAAACTTGGTTTAAAGACACTGAATTTTAAAAGCATAATAATTAAATACTTAATAGCAAATAAGTGATATATCAGGGTATTTGTACTGCAAACTGTGAATCAAAGGCTGCATATCCCCAAAGGATTGAAAGACATTGTAATGGTGTGAATTGAACTTACAGATGGAGTCCAATACCACAGCAGAATAAAATGGACAGAACAATCCTTGTATATTTAAACTAATCTGCTATTAAGAAATTCAGCAATTGATCTGTGTTATTAATTGGATTTGTCCAGAATTACTCCATGGTAAAGCTGAACAATTCAAGAATACATGGGCTGTGCCTTGGCAGCCCCTCCCTCTTCCCCAGAAGGCCCTACACCTTCTGACCTGTGAGCCCTGAAGCTATTGTAAGGACTTGTACAAGTTCAGCCACACCCAGTAGTAGCTCCATTAAACCATGATTTCTGAATGTCTGTGTCTTAGACCTGCCAACAGCTAATAAGAACAATGTATAAGTATGTCAGCTTGCATTTTAAATATGTTCTGAAGTTTGTTTTGTCGTGTGTTCGTAATTAAAAAAAAAAAGCAAAAAAACAGGCAGTATCCCTCTTCTATATAAGCATTAGTTAATATTAAGGGAAATCAAATCTAAGCCAATACTCCCGACAAGCAAGTTAGATCTTATTTCTGCTGTTGCTGCTGAAATGTGGCTTTGGCATGGTTGGGTTTCATAAAAAGTTTTGGCCAAGAGGCTTGTTAGTGTACATCCATCTGTTTAGTCATCAAGGTTTGTAGTTCACTTAAAAATAAACCACTAGACATCCTTTGCTGTATGTCCGATAGTCACAGTCTAAGTAGCCGAAAAATCAAAGCATGTTAAGCATTTGCCAAATAAAGGAAAGGTTGAGCTGCAAAGGTGGTTGACTCAAGGTTCATTCCAGTTGTGACTTGAGCGTCTCCTAAATCTGAGATGCAAAAGCAGTGAGTGATTCTGCATATGGCTTGGAAAGACAGGAGAGCCAGTCTCCTGAAAGGGGAGTGGAAGATACTGACCTCTCTCTAAGTTACAGGCCAAAGTCTGCTGTAGAACAAAATCCTGGAGGGGAGAGATTGCAAACGAAGTCTCCAAACAATGCTATCAGTATTAGCATGCGATGCCACAGGCTTGGAAACCTTGCCTTTTCCTCCTGGTCCTAAAAGGGAGCTCTGCAGATGTGGATCAACATTTGTTGAAAATAAAGTATTAATACTTTAAAGTCAAATAAAAAAAAAAAAAAGCATAGTGTTTACATTCTTTAGGTCCTGAGAGGAGTTGGGAGGACTCTGACTATACAAGATAGTAAAAGCAGTAATTCCTTTAATGTTATTTTTCTGGTTAGTAATTATTTTTTAACAGTACTTAATTATTGTATGTCGTGAGACACTAAAATCAAGAATGAGACTCTCATTGCATCTTTAATTTGTTAAGATTGCCAGCAGCACAATCATTTGTAGAAACTGTATAAAAAAAAAATCTCCCAGTCCCTTAATTTTTTTCCACAAATGTTTCTGGCTTTGGAATAGTTTATTTATATTGTATATCATTGTTTCAACTGTAGACAATTACAACACTAATTTATTGTTCCTTGGGTTCCCCTTTGTATAAGATAGAGCCAAGACTGAAGAAACCAAATATATGTGTTTACTATAGCATGTCTTCAAGTTAGTGAAACATAGTTCGGGGGTATAGAAGGGTCTTAATGATTAAAACCATCCACTTGATTACATGTCTCGAAATTCCCATAATCCGTCTGTAGTTTATTTAATATCCATTGTAAATCACGTGAGTAACAGCTTTTTTCTTGTTTTTAAGACATTTTAACAATAAAGAGTCTTACCTGGTTTTTCTTTCTAAACATTGTAAGTTGTATACCAAAGATATTAGTTTGTTACTTCAGTGTGTACAAAAAAAAGATTATTTTATTACATTTATTAATCACCTCTAATATGCATCCACGGGAGGGATATACGCTAGCTGTGTTGGGATTGACTCTCAGTGTTACCTTCTTGGCTGTAAGGAGGAGAAAAGCTCAGATCCAAAGCATTAAACCACACAGAGACATGGCTGTTCCTCCCAACTAAAAACTAAGCTGGTTAAAGGCACATGGAGAAGGGCTGGAGATGTCAGTGGTTGATGAGAGAGCTCTCTCCCGGTTGTCAGTGTGACTAGAAGCATGGCTGTTTGGAGGGGTTTTGACATTGGAAAAAATCCGTGTTTCTTTATTTAAAATACATAGTACTCCCCTACTGAATATTAAGCCTAAAAAGTTGTCAAATGCTGGTTTGACTTTCACCTAGTAGCTTTTACCCTGAGAATGGTTAGAGAAACAGGCAACAGTCACATCCATACCAAGGACAGAAGCAGTTTGAGCAGGTGTGTTTATGGTCCTGCATCCGGGGCTCTTTCCGAGATAGCCAGTTATCTGATGTCAGTGGGTAGCCATTTTGTAACTTAGCCAACTGTCTTATTGATTCTAGGATTAAAGGCAGACTCAAGAAGAAAGGTCTTCAACTGAGCTGGGTTTCCCCGTAGTTGGTCTCTGTAAACAGAGACAAGTCTGTAACGTCTGAGTCTTTGGATTGTGGCTCTTCTGCATCTGTCTTGGACTTGAATCCATGCAGTGTTCAGAGTGTGAAATTGGTTACTTGTTGACGTTTTCTTACTGTATCAGTGAAATACACATTTTCATGTTGGTTCTTGCCATGAATTTCTCAATGAAATGGATTTTTTTTCCAGTATTTCAATAAATATTGATATGTCCACCTGGTAACTTTTTAAATTCTTTATGTTGTCCTTGTGTTGCCTATGGAAGCTTCTAGTAATTATCATGGCTAGGAATCCAAATAATTTCACAATAATAGATGCGTTCATTCTGTCTCTTGACTTTCCATCTAAGGCTCCAGGTGTCAGCAAACAACTCAGAACATTCAATCTATATGGCATAGTTCCAGCATGAAATAAGGCATTTTATGTCATTTACTGGAAGCAGTTGGCCCAGAATTCTCAATCTTTGTCTACCAAACACTGTCCTAAAGTGTCTTTTATTTCAGGTCCTCAAACCAAGTAGTGGCACACACCTTTAATCCCAGCATTTGGGAGGCAGAGGCAGAAGGATTTCTGAGGTGGTGGCCAGCCTGGTCTACAAAGCAAGTTCTAGGACAGCCAGAGCTACACAGAGAAACCCTGTCTCAAAAAAAAAAAAAAAACAAAATTCAGGTCGTCAGAGCAGCTTAATTTTAAAGCCCTTTGAACCAACCAATATATTGATCAGAGAGGACTGGAGCAGGGGGTTGTATTTGCAGTTAGTGATGCTGGAATTCATGACTCCATGCATGCTAAGCAAGCAGGACTTCTGCATTATACCCAGTCCAGTGGCCGTCCTTTGAACAGAGATAATGTAACCCAAGGGGCACTTTAACAGCTTTTGTTATTCTGTTCTTAAGCCAAGATAACTACATGTATGTATCACGAACTCAGAAGCAGGGGTTGGGGGCATGACTGGATTGTGAACATATGTGAGGACCAGGGTCCAAATGCCCAGAACCCAGTAAGAGCTAAGTGGATGAGGCATTTATCTGTAACATCAGCTAGAGGGGTGGATAGAGGATTGTCAAGATACTAGCTAAATCTCTCAGGAAGTGGAAACTGGAAACCTCAGGCCTTCACATGCAAACACAAAGACATGAACATCACATCACATTCATTACCTGCAGAACCCAAAAAAGCCTTTGCTCTCTGGAGTTTAACCCTAAAAATAAAATGCCTAAAAAATGCTAGAGAAATTAGCCTTGTTCAGTACTATCCAGCTTTTGGAGACATTCAAAGCAATTGGAATGGCTACAAAAATCTGCTTCAGAAATAAACACGTACTATGAAGTATGACAAGTCACAAAACACTTAATTATGATTATAAAACATCGAAGACCAGCCTCCCCATTCCACTCTGCCCTCGTCCTCCACAGGCTAAGACAGTCAGGATTCTGCAGTCCTCTACTGGAGAGTCTGACATAGGATACAGCAAAGTTATCAGTTGGATGTATCTACATGTTGCATATACATACACAAAATAGAACTGAGATTTTAAGTAACTAAACAGTACTCTGCAAATCCCACCTACCCTGACAACTCCACCCCCTCCCCCAAAAAACTACGTAAATGATTCTTGGCATGCCATGAAATATAATGTATTCATGTTTAATTGAACTATGACTTATACCATTCTTATTATTATGCGTATGCCTAGCTTATCACCCAGATCAGCTTAGGTGAGAACATTGATGTTGCTTTTAATGTTTTTCTAAGTGGTTATATACATTTTTTTAAAAAGCAGGAAGAGTTTCTCCAGAGTCTACTGGCAGCTGGCAAAGGTCATTCTGACAGAGCCAAGGGGGCCCACCTTCCGTTCTTAGAATAACACACACCAAGTTGCTAAATCCACTGCACCATGAGGCGCCCAAAGGGATGGAAAATGACTCATGGTGATGTGCATTTGGTTGTTCTGTTGGATATTCAAAATAACTTTGAGGGGGTTTGTACCTTTAACTAAGTTTGACGTTTAGTTTGAAGCCATCTCTGATGTATATTTTTATGAGAACCATGTGGAAGCTTTGTTCACCAGCGCACAGGTCAGAAAACTACAACACTTAGTGATCTTGACATTTCCCTGGGATAATACAGACCAATTTTCCTAAGCGCCGAACAGGAAGTGTATAGTTTAGTCACTCAAAATAAATATTCTTGAAGGAGTTTAACTATTTCACATGAGCACTTGTTTTATGTTAAGTTAGGAATTAATAACGTGGTGAGTGGTGACGGGCTAGGCTTGTGGGGGGGAGTTGGGGGAAGTAGAGTCTTGCACATGTTTGTTGCTAAGAACGAGGGAAAGTGGCGAAGGAGGCGTTATAATTAGACCAACGGCTGGGTTTGAAGCAGAACTATCAAGAACCCAATAAGATGCAGAACTGGGCTCTCACTGCTCCATTCCTTAGATCTGAGGCTGCCTCGGAAGAGTCTGTCACTTCCGGGCTGAGCTCTCTGCTATACCCAGCAGGTCAGATTTCAGATTCTCCCTAGGACACTGTTAGTTGAAAATAACCAAGGAGGGCTGGAGAGATGGCTCAGCGGCTAAGAGCACTGACTGCTCTTCCAGAAGTCCTGAATTCAATTCCCAGCAACCACATGGTGGCTCACAACCATCTGTAATGGGATCTGATGCCCTCTTCTGGTGTCTCTGAAGACAGCTACAGTGTACTCATACATACATAAAATAAATAAATAATTCTTTTAAAAAAATAAAAAAGAAAAAGAAAATAAGGAGCGTCACCAAACAAGCCACAGACACCTAGTTAGATGTCTTGGCTCATCAACTTGAGAAGACAGTCACTCTTGTGTGATCCAGTGCCATTCCCCATACTGTATGCTCTGGGACACCCCTGTGAGGGTAAAGCCAAGCTCAATTAGCTATGGCCACCTAGGGTGTCTCTGCACTTCTGCACCAGAAGCTGAAGCCCTACCAGGTTTCCTACCCACAATCCTCTGCTCTACTTCAGTGCCCCTCCTTCCCACAAGGCCTCAGGATCCAAAAGCCACCTAGTCCTTTTCTTGCTTCTCTCAACTCGGTCCACATCTGGCCTCCCAGACCCTTTAGATCAGACCCTTGGCATTTCTTGCTTGAAAATATTCGATAGATTCCAGGCTGCACTCCGGCCATTGGTCTCTCCATTCCCAATCTTACTCCACACAACAGCCAGCCCAATTGGTTGGTTCACTCCCACACAACCTTCCCAAGGCCTTTCTTGACTTCCCTGCCTCCCAGACTAGCCTTCCCAGCCCGAGCCAGCCCCTGCCACAGAGAACCATGGCTGCTCTTTCCTGCTTTGGTTCCTTTGCATGCTGTCCCGGTGGCAGATGAGAGACACAGAGCCCCGCCCCCATCCAGAGCGATTCAGATTCACCGCAGGCTCATTCCTCTGTGAAACAAGTCCTAGTGTCATTTTGACTGCTCCTCATATCTGACCCCTGCTCTCACCAAAAATAAAGAAAAACAAACAGGAACGTCGGGGCAAGTGCAATGATTCAGTTAGTTCTAAGCCTCCAGCTCCGTACGGACGGTGGTTAGATCATCCCCATGATTTCCACAAAGGAATTAAAGTTCTGTGACCCACGGACTACACGGACCCATAGACTACTACTAATCCACTTAAAACTCCAAAGATAATTAATAAGAACTGACGGGGGTGGTCTTTGGTATGTGTTATTTGTTGGTTTTCTTTGCGAAGTGGTGGCTCAGACTTTTATAGGTCCCAGCCCCACTGTTTATCACCTGTGGAGAGATGGTACCTCACAGCAAGCAAGAAGCACTTGATGAGACAAAACTGGTTACCTCGTGACCAAGAAGCAAAACAGAAACTGGAAGAAACCAGGTCTCACAGTTCTCTTCAGTAAAGTGGGGAGCTCCCACAAACCCCTACCTCCTAAAATACCCATCGCTCTGAGGACCAAGATTTTAGCCCATAGATCTTTAGCAGACATTCAATCTTAACTCAGCAGTCTTCATTTGCCTTGACTTGGACCATGAGCATCTTAGTGGAGCTCAGCCTGGGATGCCCTAGTGCCCATCCAAGATGCTAAAATACCCCAAACCTAGTATCACCAAGGGTATTTCATAGTCTTTCAAGGGCAATTCACTCATGTTATTAACTGGTCTATGACTTTTCTTGGGAAGACATAAGCAAACTCAGACCAAAGAAACAATTTCGCCTTAGACTACTGATAAGCCAGTGATCTTGCTGGCACACTACATAGCATGAAAGTCCATCCTACCTGTGAGACCACACACTCTCAAAGCCCCATCCTTGACATTCCCTGGCTGACTTGTAGTCAAGCCCCCACCTACCTCTCCTGGGGAGAAAAGTTTATCATTTTTCTGAACTTACGGGCAGAAAGTTTCCTAAGTTCCAAGCCTCCCTCTTCGCTCCCTCCTAGAGAGAATATTCCAATGCAGGAGGCATAGTCTTACACGTGTGCTAGTTCCATTCCTGTCACCGTGTTAAAATACTCTAATAAAAAAGCAACTAATGGGAGCAACCATCACTGCAGAGAAGTCAACATTGCAAAGACCTGAAGCAGCTGGTCGCATCACATCCACAGTCAAGAGCACAGACACAAACACATGCACGCATGTTGCTCAGACAGCTGCTCTTGCTTAGTCCAGGGCCCAAACCCAGGGAATATTGCAGCCTGTTTTCAGACCTGGCTTCCCAGCATCAACTAAGGCAGTCATGGTTATCCTTCATAGGTGTGCTGATAGGCCAACCATTCTTAGAAATGTTCCCATTGGGACTCCCTACCCACGTGATTCTAGGTTGTGTCAAATGGACAATTAAAACAACCATCACATGCCAACACAACATTAGTCCAAGAAAGTAGGCAGTAAAAATGACATTCTATTTACACAAAATGGGCTACCTTCTGAAGAAAAAGGTGTGAAAGGACTAGAATTATACTGTGTGGCCTCAGAGAGTAGAGACCTGTTTGATTTGTTTTAAGATCAGCAAGTATATCCATGAAAGAGATCATATCACAATGCAAAGATTAAGAAAAAAATGAAAAAATTGAAAAAAACCTAACAGTCAAAGTGATCCAAAACTTAGGCCACCTGTATGAGAGGCTAACGTCGCCCAGAAACTTGCCCACTAAGTCACTGACAGAACACTTGGCTCGTATATGCAAGGCCCTGGGTTCAATCTCCAAAGTTACAAGACAAAATACAAACAGGAATGTGCCAGCTTTGAAAACACTCACAACATAGTCTTTGAAGCTTACACAAATAACAATACAGAGGCAAGACCCGTCTCAATTAGGAAATGCCCACCTTTTCTCCAAACGTGAGTCCTGATTACACTATCATTTATCAGAGGTTTCCATATTTATTTTGCCACAGGATCACTTGAGAATTTCCGCTATGCATGAATACTGGAGAACATGCAGAGGCAGAGCCACAGTTAGGATGAGAACGCAGGCTAGTGTGTCATTACTGTCCCCAGTCCTCTGGAACTGGCAATTATCAAAGTACTGTCTGTTTCTGTTCCAAAGCTTCCCCATCCCATAATAAGTTAGGACAAAGATGAGATGTGTGCCTCAGAGAGGGAAAGAGCTTCTTTACGTAAGTGTGCACGCACGTGCTGCGCCTCCGAGTGTTGTCACTGAAGGCTTTATTTCCCCTCAGCTCCCACGTTGTGGTCTTAGGTTTCGTATCAGATATCTCTGTGGCCATTGTGTGGCCTGGACTCCTGCCAGGCTCCCTGTGTCGTACTCAATCAATATTCACTCTCCCTCTCCATCTCTCAGAGAAGTCTTGACGTGGCATATCCAGTTGGGGGTGAGTATGGAGACCACCCAGCTTTTCACCAGCAGATCAACCCAGAGCTGGTGCCCACCTAGCCCATCCATACCGGGTGCCACCCGGGAACAAAAGCGCATGGATGGTTAACAATAACTGGGCCCTCGTTTCATTCTGTCATCTCAATTCTCACAGTCCCCCAAGGCTAATGTAATTCTATTCACAGCATAGAGCCAACAACACATCTCCCAGGTGTATATTAAAGTATGCCATGTGCACACGTGTGTGTGCATTCGCATATGTGTACTCTCTCCTGAAGCCGCCCAGAAATACCGCCTATGATTACTCTCACAAGGTGCAGTGGGAACTCAGATCTGGTATTGGGGGGGAGCTATGCCTTCAACAGTAAAGGTCACAGGGTTAGTAAGTGACAGGGCCAGGAGGTGGAGGCCAACTGACTTCATCAGAACAGGAAGCCCATACTTCTAGCAGTGAGGCACGTCCTTCTTGTGTTACCTCCGAACGAAAGAAACAGTGCATGGCAGAGGCGACTTCTACCTCATTTTCTTCATTTCATCACCTGACACTTGGGGAAGAATCTCCCCTTTCTCATCCCTTCCTGAAGCAAAGGCCAGAAAACATTACCACAGAGACATGTCACAGTGTGCGTGTGAAGTACACACACCATCTTTGGTTTACTACACACAGCCCTTGTTCTTTACCATACAAGCCCCTCGTATCTGCTAATTTTCTTTTGATGCTTTTGCTTTGGTTTTTGTTTGTTTTGTTGTGGTTTTTTATTGGGGGGGGGGGCGGGCGGTAATGAGACAGGGTCTTACTATATAGCATGGGCTATCCTGGAACTTGTTAAACCAGACTAGCCTCTAACTCAAAGTGATATGGCTGCCTAGACCTCCCAAGTACTGAGATCATCGGTGTGTATGCTAGCTACCATGAACACTGTAATGTAAATGTAACTCAGGACAGGAGCTGCTTGGCTCAAACGCTGGAATGCGGGTTCTTGTCCTGCCAGGTTTGTGTCTAAAGTGTTACCAGCCAAAGAGATTTCATAGAAGGGGCAGTATTTCAAACATGGATGCTGCTTCCACAGGCAGAACTGCCTGGATAACAGCTGCTGAGAGGTGAGGTGTGGAGAGCAGAAGCAAATGGAGATCCACAGAGAGGGAGGAAGAGGAGGTCAGAAGGTGAGGGCCTGGAACAGACAACAGGCTG
>JADRCH010000079.1:4228556-4233556 GCA_019843965.1 Rhynchomys soricoides | reverse complement strand
CAAGAGTGCTTCAAGGAATAATGTCAGAGGGGGTGGAGCCATGGCACCGAGAGCCTGGGGAGGGGGAGGAGCCATGGCACAGAGGGTGGGGAGGGGGCGGGGCCATGGCGCAGGTGCCTGGGGAAGAACAGGACAGGATCTGGCACTTCAGTGGAAAAGGAACTGTAGGGTAGGGGTCTGGAAGGAGGGCCACAACCGGAAGCTGTGACTTCTAGCAGCAGCTGACGAACATGACTGGGGACTAGAGGGACAATAGGAACGGTGATAATACGTCCGTTTCCAGAACACTCCAAAGTGATACCCAGAGAGTCTGCTAGGGTTGGGCAGAGGGTTTACATGAACCAGGTGATCACAGGCATTGGACATTTCCTGGATCACACAGAGAATGTGGATGAGCGCATCTTCGGAAAACGCCCGCATCGGCTTGAAGACACTCTAAACAAGGAACGGACTGCCCACAGATCTGTGAGCTTGAGGCCAGCTGCAAAACCCCTCTTTCCAAGTTGCTTCCGCGAGGGCATTCCAGAATCCTCTGTCCTTAGGTGTATTTCGCTTGCCTTCCACAGTCCCACGCTCCTAGTTTTCAGTTTGGGTTTTGGATTGGGGGTAGGGGGACGTTTGATGGCGGTGGTGGCTGGCTGTTTTTCCCCAGCAGTGAATTTTGGGGCTTTATTGTGCAGGACAGAAGACCACACTTCTGCCTGTCTATCTCCAAACTCTTAGAGTTTGTTGCTGCTCTGAGATCACTGGTAAGCCCCCTCATGATCTCCATTGCAGTTGAAAGAGTACAACAGGAAAGCTTTTAGCTTCCTTAAACATGGGCATCTTGATTGACAGGCCACCTTTACATTGCAGGTGAAAATCACCCTGGAATTTACCACTACGCTGTTTTCCCCTTAAATGTCTTTGCTGCATATCTTCACTGTCCTAGTGACTTCTATTTCTTGGCTCGTACACACATGCCCCTTGTATAAACAGAAATGTCCTGTATCTGCAACAGTGTCAAACAGAAATTTGATGAGTGTAACTGTCCATATTTACAGATGCAAATGTATATTACTCATTAAAAATTACACCTAAAATTAGCACACTATGCTTTTAGAAAGAAAATTTTTAGAAATCAGCTTTGAAGCCAGATGGGTAAGCCCAGTCCTGGAGAGGATGAGATTGCTAAATCACAAATAAACAATGAATAAAAACAAACAAATAAATAAAATGAACTACAGGCAAGTGGCTGAGACTCCCCAGGCAACCTGCAGCAGACAGGAACAACCTTCAGTCAGAAACCAGTGTGGCCCTCAGGTCAAAAAATCTGGGCTACATTGGTGACTGCAGCTTTGTGCACCAGGCCAGCAGACCCTAGAGCATCTGGAGATTATCCTGTTTGCATTTTTCATCTTGCCCTACAAGTGCTGGGATTATAGAACAGTGCTACAGCACCCAGCTCTGAGTCGGTTTTGGGGATCAGAACTCAGGACCTCATGCCTGCCAGTGCTCTACAGCCCTTAAAAGTACGTGCTCCAAATGTAATACTGTGCTAGGACACATTGTTGAAAAGCCTCATTCTGAGTATAAAGAATAAAAAAAGAAAACTGGGGGGGGGGGGTTGTTATTGTCTTATACTTCAGAAGGATAATGAATATGTACGATTCTTTACATGTTCTTTGGGCAGTAAATCTGGGGACATAGCAAAGTAAGATCATCATGTCCACTGTGATTGTAGCTTAAAATGAACAACTTCATGGTGGAATGAGTGAAAAAGCAGAAGCAGTTCTTCCAAACGGTGAGTATGTGTGTGATTGTGTGTGTGGCTGTGTGTGTGACTGTGTGTGTGACTGTGTGTGTGTGACTGTGTGTGTGTGTGACTGTGTGTGTGTGTGAATGAGTCTATGTGTGTGAGTATGTGTATGTGGGAGTGAGAGTGTATGTCTGTGTGACTGTGTGTGTGGCTATGTGAATGTGTGTGTGTGTGAGAGTGTATCTCACTGTGTGTGAGTGTGTGAGTGTGTGTGAGTGTGTTTGTGTGTGTGTGTGAATGTGTGTATGTGAGTGTGTGTGAGTGTCTGTGTGATTGTGTGTGAGTCTGTATGTGACCGTGTGTGTGTGAGTGTGTGTGAGTGTCTATGTGACTGTGTGAGTGTGTATTTGAGCGTGTGTGTGTGTATCTGTGTGTCTGTGAGTCTGTGTGTGCATGCGGGCGTTTAACTTTCTGGTCTTAACAAAAGCAAAACCAAAAGAAAGCAAAAAGATAAAGGTAAAATTCATGAACAACTAGAACATATTTGTACCAGGAAACAATTGTTCATCTGGGCTACAACCCAAGGGTCAAAAATCAGGTTATCCAGAAAAGCCTAAATAAACCATCTGATCAACAAAGCAGACATCCAACTCAGTGATTATGTTACACAGACCCGGAACTGTACTCCAAGTGTACCATTTTCTCTTGGTTGACACCATATTAGACTTACAAATTACATTTACTTCTAAACAATAAGAACTCCCATTTGTCTAGTAGATTGACCTCCTCCAACTAATTAATTTGTCAGTTAATTTCAGCTTGTGATAAGTGGGAGGGATCCAAACAAGAGTAAACCTCTACCCACTTTACAGAGGGCAACACTGAGGCCCAAGGACAGAAAAATGGCTCCAAACCATAAAAGAGAAGTCAACTTTTTTATTCTCTACTAGTAGTTTTGTGTGACAGGCTTGTTTTTGATTATAAGGCAACTCTTTGTTCCTTCCAGTCAAGTTTTTACTTTCCAAGTATAGCTACATTTAAGGTACCACAAAATGCTGGCAATTCTTACCTTGTTTCTCCACCGGGGTTGGACAGTTCCTGGTTAGCGACTTCAGCCACAACACTCCAAAAAGCCATTTCCTTTCTGAATCACATGCCACAGCTGGCAACGGATGACAAACAAGTCAGAAAGCCAGATAAAAACACAGCCTTCTCTGCTAAAAACTAAAAAGTAACATTCAGAGGGGCCAGGACAATGGAAATTACAGGACCCAAGGGCAGGGGAATGAAAGGCACCAGGTTCCGTTGCCAGAGAAGGGTCCCTGAAGACAGCATAGCCTCAGAGCAGCCAAGCTGGATGCGGTCTCTATTGCCTAGGATGGGGGAGGGAGGGAGAAACCTGGAGCACCTGTTTCAATACAGCCACAGAGGCTCTCAAACCTCAGTCCTCACAGAGCTTGTGAATCCTCCCGCTAGGTTCTGGAACTGTCCTTCCATGCCCAGCAGTCCCCGGATTCTTGAATTTAGCAGAATATTAACTTTTCCCCACCCTCTTCAGGTCCTGAAACCCCAGGTCCCAGGGTTCCGTCCACCACAGGGACCCTACAACCCTAGTGTTCGTTTGGTCTTCCGTGTCAGCACTCTGGGCTATTGCACCCAGTTACTGAAACGCTGGTCTAAGTGTTTCTGGGAAGGCATTCTGTAGATGTGGTAGACAGTCACAACTTAGACTTAAAGAGAATGCACTCAATACTGTAAGTGGGCCTCAAGTAAGCAGTTGAAAAGCTAAGAGAAAAAGGCACTAAAGCAAAAGACTCCTTCAGCTCTGACACACAAGGCAGTGAGACTTTTTCAGGGAAGAGGGGAAGAGATGGGGGGAGGGGGGAGAGAAGGGAGAGAGGGAGGAGGAGGGGAGAGAGAGAGAAAGAGAACAAGAACACTTTGAATCTTGGGAAAGAAAGAAGCAGCTGTGAGGAACAAATACACGCAGATCTCAGGTGATGGTAGAGTGAACAAGGGAGAAATCTGTGCAGTTGGCTGAGGACTGACTTGATCCTCTTTGAATTCTGTGGACCCTTATCAGCCTTCCCGAAGAGGATTCTGGTCCTGAATTTCTGCATCCACAACCACAGCTTCAGTTACCTACAGGTGCAAATACTTCCCCTGACTTGCTCTAATACCAAATGCCAACCAGGGTCCTCTCTTAAATATCTCATCCTGAGTACCTCAAACATGGTCAGTCCTAAGTCAATGGGCACTCTTCCTTTATACACACCCAGTTGTCTTCAAGGATGCCCAAGTTCAGGGTCGGGAAGACAGCTCAGCATGAAGTGATCACCACGCAAGTATAGAGACCCAAGTGTTATCTCCACAGTCCTCAAAAGAAAGCTGGGTGTGATGGCACAGGCTTGCCTCCCCAGCGCTGGGGCCGTGGCCAAAGACAGATCCATTGGGATTGCTGGCCAGCCGCCCTAGAGTACTTGGTGGGCTTTAGACTCAGTGACACCCTGTCTCAAAATGAACAAACAACAATAGCAGGGGTCTGGAAAGATAGCCCAGTGATTAAGAGCACTGGTTGCTCTTCCAGAGGACCCAGGTTCTATTCCCAGAACTCACCTGGCAGCTCACACCTGTCTATAACTCCAGTCACAAGGACTCTGACAACCTCTTCTGACCTCTGCTGGCACCAGGCACAGAAGCAGAGCACAGACATACATGAAGGCAAAACACCCATACAATATATATAAATAAATAAACAACAACAAACGAAACAAACCACACACGCACTTGTCATATACACACATAAACACACAGAGAGAGACAGAGAGACAAAGAGACAGAGAGAAAGGGGAATCCCAAGTTCAATATATGTCACATCTATTTACCAAGTTATTCAAGGCCAAACTTATAAGCCTCATCTCTCTATCTCTGTGTGTCTCTCTGTGTGTCTCTCTGTGTGTCTCTCTGTGTGTCTCTCTGTGTGTCTCTCTGTGTGTCTCTCTGTGTGTCTCTCTCTCTCTGTGTGTCTCTCTCTCTGTGTGTGTGTCTCTCTCTGTGTGTGTGTCTCTCTCTGTGTGTGTCTCTCTCTCTGTGTGTGTCTCTCTCTGTGTGTCTCTCTGTGTGTCTGTCTCTCTCTCTGTGTGTCTCTCTCTCTGTGTGTCTCTCTCTCTCTGTGTCTCTCTCTGTGTGTGTGTCTCTCTGTGTGTGTGTCTCTCTGTGTGTGTGTCTCTCTGTGTGTGTGTCTCTCTGTGTGTGTCTCTCT
>JADRCH010000079.1:4216114-4228456 GCA_019843965.1 Rhynchomys soricoides | reverse complement strand
TGTGTCTCTCTCTCTCTATGTCTCTCTCTCTCTATGTCTCTCTCTCTCTATGTCTCTCTCTCTCTGTGTGTCTCTCTCTCTGTGTACTTGCTTGTGTGGTGTGGCTTCTACCTCCCTTGCCAGTATCACTGACTTCTGTCCTGGTGCTCCAAACCAACAATTCCAAGCACCATTTAACTTCCACTCCCCCAAGGGCTACCTTCTCTACGTGGACATTGCTGACCTCTCTTGTTCCCTGACTCCTATACCTCCTAAGAGCTGCCAGCTCAAATTCTCTAGGTGGCAGAGTCTAAAATAGGTTGATAAAGTACAGGAGGGTTACCAGGAGAAACTCTCCCGCAAAGAGGGAAGGGAGAAGGCATAGAGAGAACCTTCCACACCATGAGGTTGAACCCTGTCTGAGAGAAAGAGTGACATCACAGAGACTCACTGAAAGAGTCCCAGACAGCTGATAATCAAGACAGCCTGGGTGATCGTGGTCTTGGCAGTGTGGGAACCCAGTTAGAGGCTGTTGACTGCCTGCATGATCTCTAAAGGAGGGCTACAGGGTAGCTCAAGGCTGCCCCAAGACCTCAGCCCAGGGAACCTTTTGGAACAAATATTGAACAGCAAGAAGAGAAAGAGGGACAAATGTGCACAGACATGATTTCGAAAATTCTATATGTGTGTATGAAAATGGAATAATAAAACTCATTGCTTTATACAATTAATAACAATAATAAGAAAAATACCTACTCAGATCTAACTTTGAATATTATAGCAAAAAATATTTCCCTGTGCTTAAAGCTGATTCCTAGATTATTAGGAATTATCAGAGAACAAAGGCGGAAATGCTTTCATAATTTTTACATACATTTTAAATTCCTAATCCTTGAAAGACAATGAAATTATTTTTATCATGCTATGTTTAAAAAGACAGAAAAGAATACCAATACTTTCTGCAGTATTTTGAGTAAATAACAAAATGGAGGATGGACATCTACCTCTTAGGATGGCTCAGCGGTAAAACACTTGCCTGTGATAGGAGAGGCTCTTAGTTCTAGCCCTAGCATTGGGGTTGGGGGAACATTTCTAAATGAAGTAAAAGAATTATCATGTAGTCCTTTCAACATCTACTCTGAGAGTATACCTGTCTTAGTCAGGGTTTCTATTGCTGCAATGAAACATCATGACCAAAAAGCAAGTTGGGGAGGAGAGGATTTGTTCAGCTTACACTTCCACATTGCTGTTCATCACCAAAGGAAGTCAGGACTGGAACTCAGATAGGGCAGGAACCTGGAGGCGGAAGCAGAGGCCATGGAGGGGTGCTGCTTACTGGCTTGTTTCCCTGGTTTGCTCAGCCTGCTTTCTTATAGAACCCATTACCACCAGCCCAGGGATTGCACCACTCACAATGGGCTGGGCCTTCCCTCACTGATCACTAATTGAGAAAGTTGAGAAGAGCTGGATCCCATGGAGGCATTTCCTCAACTGAGGCTTCTTCCTCTCTAATGATTCTAGCTTGTGCCAAGTTGACGCACAAAATCAGCCATTACAACTGACCCCTTGTCAACTTGACACACAAACACATCACTATAAAGCTAAACCCTTCCTTCCTTCTTCACCCCCAAGATCTAAATAAACTTTAAAATTCCCACAGTCTTTACAAATTCAAATACATTAAAATTTCAATTCCTTTAAAATATCTCTTTTGAAACACAAAGTCTCTTAAAGAAGGCTCCACTAAAATACTTTCTTACTTAAAGAGGGAAAAATAATCAGGGCACAGTCGCAATCAAATCAGAGCAAAATCAAACTCTAACCTTCCAATGTCTGGGATCCACTCACGATCTTCTGGGTTCCTCTAAGGGCTTGGGTCACTTCTCCAGCTCTTCCCTTTGTAGCACATAGCTTGTCTTCTAGACTCAAGCTGCCTCCACTCCACTGCTGCTGATGTTCTTGGTGGTCATCCTATGGTATTAGCATCTCCAAACCCCTGGGGTCTTCTGCTGCTACTGGGCTGCACTTTCACAAGTAGCCTCTTAGAGGATCTCTTTATGGTGCCAAGCCTCAACTTCTCTGTATGACCCCTTCAGGCCTGGGCCTTCAGCCGCTACTGAGGCTACACCTCACCAATGGCCTCTTACAATGCCAACTGTCAGCTGCTACCCCTTTACGTTTTCAAAACTAGTACCACCTGGGTGGCTCATGTATTACCAAGTCTGGCTGCTGACACGAGATACAAGTGTGGCTACTGCTGGAACACAGCTTGTGCTCTGTGCTCCTGTGCTCTCAGGAAACACTTCACAGAATATTTCCCCTCAGTGATGCTGGTCTCTTTATCACCGCTAATTTATTAGCTCCAGCTAACCAGCATCAATTCTCCACATAATGCAAAGGTTTCCCTTTAGTAGTTCTGGTATCTTGTTAATCACAGCTGATTCTTCAGCCCCAGCTAACCAGAACTAATCTTCACAATCAAAATAGCAAGCAGCCCTGACAGAGTCTTTAATCTTCCCTCTGAAATTTCACAAGCCAGGCCTCTATCTTCTGTACTGTTCTCAACGTTATCTTTCAAGCTGCTACAGAACATCCCACAGAGCTCTTAATGGATCTTCTTACCCAAAGTTCCAAAGTCCTTCTACAGTCCTCCCCAAAACATGGTCAGGGCTGTCACAGCAATGCTTCACTCTGCTGGTACCAATTTGTTTTAGTCAGTGTTTCTATTGCTGTGACAATACACCATTACCAAAAAGCAAATTGGGGAGGAAAGGGTTTATTCAGCATATATTTCCATAACACTGCTTATCACCATATCACTGCTTGTCCTGCTTAGGACAGGAACTCAAACAGGGCAGGAACCTGGAAGTAGGAGCTGAAGCAGAGACCATGGAGGGGTGCTGCTTACTGGATTCCTTCACCTGACTTGCTCAGCATGCCTTCTTATAGAATCCAGGACCACAAGCCCAGGGATGATGGCACCACCCACAATGGACTGGGCCCTACCCCCTTCATCATGAATTGAGAAAATAGCCTAGCGCTGGATCTCATAGAGGCATTTCCTCAACTGAGGCTCCTTTCTCTCTGATGACTCTACCTTGTGTCAACTCGACACACAAAGCCAGCCAGTACAATATCCAAAGGAAATGACACCACCCCTCAAACAGGCATCTACCCTCCTGAGCTTCTTGCTGCACCCGAGTAAGAACTGTATGAAGATGCTGTAGTTCATGAAGACAATGGAATTAGCTGGCTTTAAGAAAAGAGACCCCGCCATTAGTCACACCATGGTGAACCTGGAGGACATCCGGCCAAGTAAAGTAGGAAGAAAATACTGCATGATTTCCCATTTACATGGGACCAAATAGCAAGCAAGCGACCAATTGGTGCCCCTGGGGAAGATCACGGCTTCCACCCACAGTTTTCCTCAGTTATAGTTCATTGCATACTGTTGAGACCTTGTGGGCCTTTCCCTGTCCATTTTGGCATGTCCATTGGTGTCATCCTTGTACAAGTAACATTATATAGACTAAACAGGCTATATTTAGGAATACAATTTGTGAAACACGAGGTCATAAATTTGAATAGAGTCTAGAGGGCACATGGGAGGGATTGGAAGGAGGAGAGGGAAGGGAGAAATGCAATTAAATTATAATGTCAAAAATAAAAGAACAGTGATCTATAGAAAAAAAGAGCATGGAAAACAAAGTGGAAAATACCAACAAAGTAGCTTGCTGTAACTTTGTTACAAACTTTTCAGGTGATTGTAAATTGAATACTGATATCTTTTCCACTGAGCGCTTATATTCACACAACAAAGCAAGTAAGCAAATGATACGGAGTCTGGGAGAGGGAATGAAGCAGTGGTTACCACAGGAGGAAGGGAAAGGGAGATGGCGGTCCAGAGATGAACAAGTCTGGAGAGGTAGCATGTTCCCTGAGCCACTGAGCACTGTAGATAAACAGAATCGGCTGCTCTTACTGCTGGGGCAGGATGCATGAGTATGTGCTCATGTGCTCTCCTCGCTCAGTTCTTCACTGTAAGAACCCTTCTGCTCTCTGTGATCTCTTTGTGTTGTGAAATTTGTATACAACAAAATGTAAGTAAGATTTTGCTTTTTAATCTAAAGGAAGGGTTGGAACTAATAAATTAAGAAAAAAGAAAATGGAGGCTGGAGAGATGGCTCAGCAGTTAAAAAGCACACTGCTCTTCCAGTGGCTTCAAGCTCAGTCCCCAGTGCCTATATCCACCCGTAACTCCAACTCCAAGGGGGCCTGATGCCGCCGGCCTCTATGGGCGCCCACACTCATGTACACATACTCACAGGCAAATATACATGTGTGGTGGCTTGAATAGGAATGGCCACCATAGACACACATATCTGAATGCTTGGCCCATAGGGAGTGACACGATTAGGGGCTGTGGAGCAAGTGTGGCCTTAACGGAGGAAGTGCATCACTGTGGGGGGCGGGCTTTGAGGTCTCCAATGCTCAAGCTGCACCCAATGGGGAAGACAGTCTCCTCCTGGCTGCCTTCAGATCACGATGTAGGACTCTTGGCTCCTCCAGCACCATGTCCTCCTGCACACTGCCACGCGTCCCACCATGATGATGGACTGAACCTCTGAAACTGTAAGGCAGCCCCAGTGAAATGTTTTTCTTTGTAAGCGGTGCCTTGGTCATGGTGTCTTACAACAACAAAACCATATTGCACCGGTCTACGGAATGGGTTCCAGGGCAGCCAGGGCCTAACACAGAAACCCTGTCTCGGAAAAGAAAAAATAAAGTCACTTCTCGGTTAGCCAAACAATTACAGTTTAGTCACTTTCTGTTTTTTTAAGCAGAACAAAATTGATATAATTATTCTGATCAAGGGGAGTTGGCGTGAATTCACAGTTCAGAGCCATATACCATATCCAGTTCAGTTATATGACAGTTACTGGGTCCACCATGGTCAGCAGGACTGCATGGTGCTAGAGCGCACACACATGCACACTATAACAGGCAGACTCAGAAATGTGACCAAAATCAAATGACTATGGCCTGCAACACCAACTACTTAGGAGACTGAGGCAGGAGGATCACAAAATCAAGGCTAGCCTGGGCAACAGTGAACTTCTATTTCAAAATAAAAGTATTAAAGGGGCTGGAAATACAGCTCAATAGTAAAGCACTTACCTAGCAACTATGAGTGCCTAGGTCCAAATACTTGATATGAGAGAGAGAGAGAGAGAGAGAGAGAGAGAGAGAGAGAGAGAGAGAGACTATATATATACACATATATACACATATTTCAAAGAACTGATTAGAAATCTGCTGTTTTCTGCCTTTGGCTTTGAGACCTTTCTATTGGTAACTGCGAGGCCTGTCAGTTCATCCCAGCCTCTCATTTGTCTTAACTAGAGGAAGCTCCACCCTCTGCTCCTCTCTGACCTATCAGAGTCAGGATCATCTTAGTCTATGCCTCCTGCAGCCAGTACTTCCTCTACCCTTCCCGGGTCTATTGCCAGCCCACCCTCAGCTCTCTGTGCTTTACCCCTCCCCACCACCCAGCAAACTTGTCCGTTGATCCAGCATTGCTTGCACGTCTGTACGGCTATTCCTGTCTTCCCAGTGTGCCTACTTGATTCTGTTCCTAATTTCTCTCCTCTGAACTGCCCTCCCAGGAGCGCTTAGCCCTGAGATAGCCTCACCGCCGTACTGCTCCAGACCAACGTGTAGTTAAATGGTTAAATCCACACTCCTTAGTCCGTGGAAGGCTTGACAGGCCAGTCTTTAGGGCTGTTACTGGTTGGGTGACACATCCTGGCCCAGCAGCCCTGGCTTCATCTACCCCGAGTTTTATTTAAACTACCCCACATTCGCTACTAGTTCCACAGCAAGCTGATGTCTAAAAGCAAGAACATGTATTAGTACTTAATAAGCCAGTTTCTAGATTGCCCTTGGCTGAAACCAAGGGTACAAATTGATTGATTCTAACACAATTTCTTACCAGTGTACTTGGAGAGGCCCATCCAATGGGACTGAGAGAATTTCTCTGTATCCATTATGCTTGTACCAGTGGATGCCGAAGTCAGGAACTCTTTCATATCAGGACAGCATGTGCAGCATTCCAATAATTAAGAAATAAAAGGAGGGAGACAGAAAAGAACTCTCTTGGAAAATAAATAGCAGGCAGGCCCCTTAGCCCAGACCCCAGCCGAACTGTGGTGAGCTACATATATTTGACTGAAAGAGATAAAAACAAACCAAACAGGGAGGCTGCGTACAGAGGGCCGCTGGGTGCAGTACTTAGAAGGTGTGTATGCATTCTTTGCTGGTCTAGTAGAACCTCACCCCTTTCCCCCCCATTTTTAGTTCCTTTGCTTCCTAATATAAATTACACATAGGTTAACCATTTAATCGCCAGTTATTTTTGTTTCAAT
This sequence comes from Rhynchomys soricoides, assembly GCA_019843965.1. NCBI lineage: Eukaryota > Metazoa > Chordata > Mammalia > Rodentia > Muridae > Rhynchomys > Rhynchomys soricoides. Next base: position 4,222,052 of record JADRCH010000079.1, on the reverse strand, counting down.
TCTTTTTCTCGAAGTCATGTCTTTTCCATCAACCAGAGGGGTGGGGGGGAGGGGGAAGTTGTGTTGGCCAGAGTCTCTCTATGGAGTCTAGGCTTACCTTGAGTTCACAGTTCTCCTGCCTCAGCTTCCCAGGTGCTGGTGTTACATGGATGCAGTAGCATGCCAGCTCAATGGGAAACTGTCACATAGCTTTCTTATAACTGGAGCCAGTTATAAGAAAGGAAGATGGAGCTGGAGGGAGCGGAGAGGGAGCAAGCGGGCCAAGCAAGCAGGCTGGAGGGAGAAGGAAAAAAGAAAGGAAGATGGAGCTGGGTCTCAATTACATGTTAAAGGATTAAAAAAAAAAGCCTCGTTTTTTTGTACCAGGAGGAAAATTTCAACATGAACTTGCAGGAACGGTGAAGTCTGGACAGTGCTTAGAATCCCCTGGGTTAATCTGTAACGGGTAATTCTCCTCTTTAAATCCCCCTAATGACTAAAATTTGGTTGTAGTAATTATTTAAGAGCTCCTTAAGGAGAATAAGGAAGATAAAAGTGTAAGATCAGAAAGAAAGGGCTCTAATTTCATGGGGATTTGCGTAGCTCACTGGAGGTTACAGATGATACCGACCGAATATAACTGTTTTGCCTGTATCTCTTTCATTTTCTTTAACAATCCAGGCAATGACCCTGGCGCAGGGAGGCGGGGGAGGGGCGACTGATTTTCCTTTCTTGATTTATCTGAGTTGGTGTTAACTGGGTAGGAAGCTCCCATTCTCCATAGGGCAGGGCAAGGGTTGGCAGCGGCAGCAGCAATTCACCAGGCTTCAGAGCAGCCTTCCCTGTGGCACAGAGGCATCATAGGCCACACTAAAAAAGCACTAACTAGAGAAACTGATTTGTGAGGACTCTGGTGACAGCAGATTGATATGAGTGATCCCAAGGCAGGCTGCAGTCATGGTTCAGTGGTTAAGAGCACTGGCTGCTCTTTCAGAAGACCCAGGTTCGATTCCCAGCAACCATGTAGCAGCTCACAACCATCTGTAGATCTAGCTCCAGGGGAATTGACACCTTCTTCTAGCCTTCAAAGACACCAGGCACACATGTGGTGTACAGACATGCAGACAAAACACACAAACAGCCAGGCATTGGTGGCGCTCGCCTTTAATCCCAGCAGAGGAGGCAGAGGCAGGCAGATTTCTGAGTTCGAGGCCAGCCTGGCCAGCCTGGTCTACAGAGTGAGTTCCAGGACAGCCACAGCTACATACATACATACATACATACATACATACATACATACACACACACAAAAAACTGTCTCCAACCCTCTCACCTACCCCCCCAAAAGAGTCAGAGGTGGTAACATACATACTTGTAAACCCAGGACCAGGGAGGCAGAGACAAGAGGGTCTTTGGGGCTTGGTAGTCAAGCCAGCCCCACTTGGTGAGTTCCAGGCCAGTGAGAGATCTTGTCTCAGTGTTTTAAAAGATAGATAAATGCCTGAGGAACAAAACACCTCTTATCTTCCCATACACACACACACACACACACACACACACACACACACACAAATGCATGCATGCCTACCTACACATGTATACCTATATACAAATGAACACATGCATATACATACACACGCACAAATGCTTTGGAAAAGACATCGACAGGCCTCTGGGAGGCCAACATGTTAATACTCATCCAAAGTTAAAATCCACTGAACCTCGAACATATTTTACTTGAGACAGAGTCTCTGTCTACAGCCTTGGCTGTCCTGGAACTCACCATGTAGATCAGGCTGTCCTCAGATTCACAGAGATTCCCCTGCCTTTAGTCACAAGTGCTGGAATTAGAGGCTGTGACACCGTGCCAGTCTGTAACCCTGAACATATCTAACATGTAAGAACCTCACTAACAGCTGCACTTACAAAGGGCTACTGAGCTGTGTGTAAAAGCCCATCCATGTCAGAACTGCTTGAAAGAGCCATGAGCAGGAAAATAGCTGAATACATTGTAGTTGCATCTGTGTTAGGAGATGCTAAGCAGTCTCTAGAAAATATTTCTGCATGCTGACATGAGAAAGATATCAAGACTGGCCAAGTGAAACTCATGCAGCAGACTAATATAAATAATACAGTACAATTCATTTTTAAAGGAAACGATATTAACTGAATGCGTGGTAAGATATCCATTTTCTTTCTTTTTTAAAAAAAGATTTTATTTATTATATTTCTATGAGTACATTGTTGCTCTCTTCAGACACACCAGAAGAGGGCATCGGACCCCATTACAGATGGTTATGAACCACCATGTGGTTGCTGAGAATTGAACTCAGGACTTCTGGAAGAGCAGCCAGTGCTCTTAACCGCTAAGCCATCTCTCCAGGCCAAGATACCCATTTTCTACAGCTCTATACTACTCGTGTTATGCTAGGGACCAGAAACTGGAACAGATCTGAAATTCTCTACCATGATCACTTACATTTAAAAAGAAAAAAAACCTTTTAAAGCAAGAAACAGCCTTGGAAAGTGATGGAGAGGCTATGTCACAGGTGGCTGGGTGTAGGGTCATGCTGTGTCCTGTGGCCAGTGTGGCCCTTTTCTTCATGGGTGCTGAGAACTAGACACAATGGGGCTTTGCAGACATAAATCCCTTGCAGCATCTATTCTTTGTGCCTGTAAAGCATCCCTTTCCCCTTCTGTTGTTAAGAAGACATACACTCCTTTCAGAAACTTCTCCTCCACCTCTTAGTCCTTGTCTCATATTGGAGGTGGGCTGTGACCTCTGGTTTCAAGAATGGTCATTGTCACTGGGCAGTGGTGGCGCACGCCTTTAATCCCAGCACTCAGGAGGCAGAGGCAGGCGGATTTCTGAGTTTGAGGCCAGCCTGGTCTACAGTGTGAGTTTCAGGATAGCCAGGGCTATACAGAGAAACCTTGTCTCGAAAAACCAAAAAAAAAAAAAAAAATGGTCATTGTCCCTGGCCAAGCTGTCATGATGGCTCCCAAGAGAGAGACTGCCCAAACATGGTGGAGGACCGCCAACCACATTATCTACTAGAGTTTGTGGGCAAAGGAGCTAATCCCCTCTGAGAGTGAGGCTGCCACAGCAAACATCTGGAACTGATGTGTCCATTGTCACCAACACCCGGGTAGAGATTTGTCTAAAAATGTAGCAAAACACAGGAAGGCAGGCTGTGTGATGAGAGATGGGTTCCTGTGGACATGAAACACCTGCATCCAGCCTGCAGACGCCTTTTGCATTTCGTACAAGCTTGTAAATTCTCAATGTTCCCCTACTAGGCGAGCTGGGTACCTGTCAGTTTCATCACAGAATCTCAACAAATATTAAGCACCTGGGAATTTGTTCAACGGCTGGCAGTGCCCATGGTACCAGTCCAAGCCCTCTGTTAGCTGCATTTACCCACAAGGCTTTCTGTTCTACCCCCACACATCCTCCCCTCCTCCCCAGCCCTGAGGAGGGAAACAAAAAGAACAGAACCCCAGTGACAAGCTTGTAGCCGCACTCATCCCTCAGTACCCTTCACTACTTAGATTTTCAATATGCAAGTACTTCTGCATGGCATCAGGGTCTTAAAGACGACTAAGTCGGGAACTGAGGAGAGGGCTCATTTGGTGAAGTGCCTGTCCTGCAGGTGTGAGGACCTGATTTTTGGATCCTCAGGACCCATGTAAAAGCCAGTGGCACATGTCTGGAACCCTAACACTGGGAGAGCAGAGGCAGATGAACCCCTGGAATTCAAGCCTAGCAGACTCCAGGTTCTGTGAGAATCTGTCCCAAAAAGTTAAGATGGAGAGCAATTGAGGAAGAAGCCAACATCAGCTTCCAGTCTCCATGTTCATGAAAATCTGCATGCACAAATGCATATACCTATACAAACACATAGGTGCAACACACACCAGGTAGTCTTGGTTTTAATAGCTAGTAAGCATTTTACAGATATCAGACAATCATAGTACCAGACATGTACATTCCAATGTTCCTTTCACTGACGGGCGCACAGTAACCGGTCTCAATGATCTGCTGTATACAACAGGGCAGTCACATTACTAAGGTGCACATAAGTACATTGCATCTGTAGCATCACATTCTCCACTCATGGTGCAGAAGACACTACCAACCTGGAAACATGGCGGATGGGAGGAGACAGGATATTTGGAGATAGCCACATTTCTCTCCTGTCACTACCACCTACCCTTTAAGTGCCAGGACCTCACCCTGTTAGCTCAGCAAGCTCAGGATCCAGCTGCTTTAGCCTCTGCACAGTCACCCACTGCACCTTTCATTGGCTGCCAACTCCTCCGACCCTCTGACAATGGTAGCATCACCAGCCCTGAGAAGATGCCTTACTCTCTTGCCACATCTACTGCAGACTCAGACCTGTTCAACAAGCCTGATACGGAAAGGGACAGTCGTAACAAGTTACCTTGCAAGCAGATCTGCACAGGTCAAAGGGCACAGTGAAATGCCATCTGTTAGTTGTGAACATGCCTCCTATCACTTCTCTTTAGATTGACAGGCTGGTAGTGACCCGTGGCAGCTATGGCTCAGTGCAGTGCCCCTGTGTCTGGCTGTCAAGCTTGGCAGGACTCTGAGGACCACACAGTCAACTCAGTGTTAGACTGTATTGGTCTTAGCAATTTCAAAGGTGGACACAGAATAAAGGCAAGGCAGAACTCAAATGGAAAAATGCCACTGGTGTGTATTACCCATCTCCATATCTGCATGGACTCAGGGCGCCACAACAAAGCACACAGCCTGGACTACTTGTCTGAATATGGCTGGAAGCAGGCAGACCTAGATTCAGTCTTGGTGTTTTCTCAAAAGATAATATGCTAGCATGACAGGCAGTGGGTGGTGAAAGACAGTGTGTGTCATGGTTTGAATATGCTTGGCCCAGGGAGTGGCACTATTAAGAGATGTGGCCTTGTTGGAGTAGGTGTGGCACTATGGTTGTGGGCTTTAAGACCCCCACCCTAGCTGCCTGGAAGCCAGTATTCTGCTAGCAGCCTTCAGATGAAGATGTAAAACTCTCAGCTCCTCCTGCACCATGCCTGCCTGGATGCTGCCATGTTCCCACCTTGATGATAATGGACTGAACCTCTGAACCTGTAAGCCAGCCCCAGTTAAATGTTGTTCTTATAAGAGTTGACTTGGTCATGGTATCTGTTCACAGCAGTAAAACCCTAACTAAGACACAGGCTTATGGGAACCTTCTGCTTTTTCCTTCTAGTTTTTATTGAATAATTATGTAACTCAAATTTCTTCCACACCCAACTGTGAGCAGAGTCAGCCATGCTATACTTATGCCCTACACAAAGGAAATGTGGCCAATGTCAGTGGCCAATAAAATTCTTCCTGGGCTCTGCCTTCCAAACCGTGCCTCAGTCTACACCACACAACTTTTGGTTCTTCCGTTAGTGGGGTAGGATGGGTGGTTTCTACTGTACGTTTCTCATCTAGAACACCTTTGCATCTCCAACAGTTGCATGTGGAAAATGCTGACAAATATTCACTTCATTTGTTCACTTATTGACTGAAAGCCAGTTCAGCTAGAGCCTTCCTTAATTGGAGGGACATTCTAAATGCTTCTAGGAACCATCTTTCATATTGCCCCAAGTTTTCCACGTTTAAATGTTGTCACTGAGTATTCCTGTAACTACAGGTACCTCTGGAAAGGGAAATGCACCAAATTAATGAAGTCCTAATGTGATTCAACTTAACCACAATGAACAGTCAGTTGCTCTACAGAAGCTCAAAAGACAAGTGAGTTCTAAAGGAAACGAGAGTATCACCAGCTTTCAGATTCTCAGATCTTTCTCCAAGACATCATTCTTTCTTATGGTAAAATAAAAGTATTAAAAGTTAATTTTCTACCACAAAAACTTCCAAGATAGTGGAGTGTAAGCATGGTCCTTTTTCTCACTCTAGATTTTTCAA
>JADRCH010000079.1:4206114-4213614 GCA_019843965.1 Rhynchomys soricoides | reverse complement strand
TAAAATATGTAGTCAATCTTACAAAAACAGTGTCACTCTTGAACAAAGAATTTGGTGAGATTGCCCGAGTTCTACCATGTTACAATCACACATCTACAGTGGTTTCCTCTTCCAAGGAGTGTTGTTGCCTTTGCTAACTTGCCTTTCCAAAGGATCCTAAACTGTCCAAGTGGTGATGTCCCTCAGTAAACTGTTACAGGTGTTTGCTTTGTATAAACAAGACTTTATAAGCTACATGTGGCTGCTCACACCCATAACCTCAGCACTTGGATGCGGCTGTAGGATTACTGCCCAGACAACGAAATGAGACCTTGTCTCAAAAAAACACCTGATCCACCAGTATCTCTACCTTCTCCTCCTGATTGTCATACAAGTGTGTGGACATGCACACAGAAGGAGGAAGAATCATAGATAAAATAATAGGTGATACATACATACATATATACATACATGATAGACAGATAGTAGATAATAGATACATACATATATACATACATACATACATAGATGATAGATAGATAGATTATAGAGATAAGTAGGTAGATGATAAGTAATAGATATATAGGTGACATTGATATCTCATATCTTTCAACTGGCAGCCTTGAGCTTTTATTAATTTAGCACAATAAGAATTGGATGAGAAACCAGGGTAGTAGAACTGAACCTACTGCAATTGATAGAATATTGGTATCAATTGGGAAATTTTTAAAGCATTTTTTGTCTAACCAGAGTGAGGTTCCACTCAGAAATAGTTTGAATAGCAAACACGTGCAGTATAGAAACAGAGAGAGAGAAAGAGAGAGAGAGAGAGAGAGAACCACTGGGGTCAAGTAGTTGACCCCAAAACAAGCCACATTAATGAAGACCCTGAGGTTCTAATAAGCACAGCTCTTTGAATTCAAGTTTTAGACATTAGTTCTTAAGAACATTTAGAAGCAGGCATGTCAAGATACAGCTGCAATCCCAGCAAAGGTGAGGTATGGACCGCAGGATCAGGTCAAAGCCAGCCTGCAGTACATGAAATTTTGTCAAAGAAGAAGAGGGTTGGGGGGCAAATAGGTTGGTGTGATTGCATGCTTGGGAGACTGAGTCAAGAGGATCTTGATCATGAGTTCAAGGCTGGCCTGGGCCATGAGAACCTGTTTCAACCAATCAAAGAGCAGGTCCTGCTGATCAGGTTTGTGGTATCAGCACACTAGAAGCTGAAGCAAGAGAATCACAAGTCCAAGGGCAGCCTGAGCTACAAATAGACATCTGGGCCCAGAACTAAGGGCTAGGGTGTAGCTCAGTGGTACAGTGCTTGCTTAGTATGTACAAGGCCTAGGGTTCCAGTCCAGTACTACATATAAATACATACAATAAAAATAAGTGCAGAGCCAGAGTTATTCAGAGAAAAGTCATCTATTTCCAGACAGAAGTAAGAGCTTATTTCTGAAGTCTCTGCCTTGTTTCTCATTGTGGGCCTCACCGCAGAGCTTAGCATCACCAAGTCAGAGCTACTGCCCAGCACCCACACTTTGATGGTCACTGTATCTTTTTTTTTTTTTTGGTTTTTCGAGACAGAGTTTCTCTGTGTAGCCTGGCTGTCCTGGAACTCACTCTGTAGACCAGGCTGGCCTTGAACTCAGAAATCTGCCTGCCTCTGCCTCCTGAGCATTGGGATTAAAGGTATGTGCCACCACTGCCCAGCTTTCACTTAATCTCTTACCCACCCATGTACAGCCCAGGGCCTTCAGGACAGGAAAGACTTTCTTATCTCATTGCCTGGTTAGGAAAATGAATTCTCTCTGTGTTTCTCTCTTCCTCTAGGTTGAAGGGCTGCTGAGAGGGAGCCAGGGAGGATGAGGCAAGAAGTGATGACTCAGCATACGCTGCTTCCGACCCATGCTCAAGCTCCAGGATCAGTTTAGTCCCAATCAGCACATAGAGAAAAAAGGACTGGGGAGGGGCTGGGAAGATTCACAGAGAAGAGGGAGAACAGCAAAGACCCTCCAATCAGGAAGATGAGGCAGTAAGGTTGGGCTGGAGGAAAATAAAGCGCCAAATGTTCCCACAGTTCGCTCTTGCAGAGAAGAGAAAGACAGCCTGCTTGCTTGTACACCACAATAACCTCAGGGCCCCGATGGTCCTCAGAGGCCTACGGAGTACTGAGTGACCCCAAAAGCTAGGCAACACCCTCCGGGGAACTTGTTATTACATTTGGTGACCATTCCATGGGGAGTAGCACTTGGCCCAAATGCTGCTGCTTTAAAACTTCAGCCTAAACCGGGCAGTGGTGGCACGCCTTTAATCCCAGCACTTGGGAAGCAGAGGCAGGTGGATTTCTGAGTTCGAGGCCAGCCTGGTCTATAGTGTGAGTTCCAGGACAACCAGGACTACAAAGAGAAACCCTGTCTCAAAAAACCATAAAATGAAAAAATAAAAAATAAAACTTCAGCCTAAACTCCTCTTCAAGACCTTCTTGCCGTTCCAAGTCGGTGTACAGCTCCTCTCCTTCTGATCCCTTGCAGCTGATGGTTCTTTCACTGATTTCTCTTGCCTGTTTGTATTACCACCTTTCTACACTATGTCCACTAACTTCAACTTCAGGAAGCCTGAAGGGCTGGTGTAGATGGTTCAGACAGGGAAGAGCTTGCCACGCAAGCACCAAGACCCGAGTTTGATCCTCAGCGCTCGCACGTACACACACACACACACACACACACACACACACACACACCACCCTGTGGGGACAAAAAACCTCCTCTGGGCAAGATTAGAAGTACAAGGGATGACTTTGTGCCAGAAGAGAAGGCCTCTAACGTACTGCAGGCTGCTTTTGCTAAACACCTTTTATAAAGTGGCTACTGAACGCAGGGTGTCCGTAAACTCAGAACAGACTATTAACCTACTCATTGTAAAGGCTGAAGACACTCCCATCGCCACTGTGAATACTTATATGGCTCTGCGTTTTGTGGACAAACTGGCTATTTCAGTCATAGGCGAAGACACAACTGAGGGCATCCAGTGAAGCCCTGAAGCTAGTCCTTTAAATGGGCTTGTAAAATAAAATATTTGTTTCAGGACCTCTGGACTCTTTTCATCCCTTATCTACATGCAGTAATTTTTTTCCTCTGAAGTTAAATTTGTTGCATCATTTAAATGTATCATTACAGAGAGAAATAGGTAGAAATAGGTAGAATATGCAGTCTGCAGTTAGTTTTAACACACACACAATATAGATTACAAACTGCTTGGTGACGTTAGTCCAAATTCCAAAGGGAATTAGGAGCTGACAGCCTCACCAAAGCTTTCCTTGGGAGGCACAATGGCTAGCCAGTCTCCTGCGGAAATGCATCTTTCTGTCCATATGCAAATTCATAATTATTGTAAGTAAACCAAAACTCACATGTCAGAAGAAGATTCTCCCTTAATTCTTCTACCAACTAGTCATTCAGAATATAAGAAAAAGCCCCCGGCAAGGTCCTATGCTTAACTAGCGCCCCATCCACCATGTTTCCTGATGGACTCTAGTTTGGCTTTTCACTGAAAACCATATGGAAATATCTGGAGAGCTCCAGAGAACCCAGGTGCTCTGGCTTTGGCTGAGCCTGGGCTAACTCCCAAGCCTGATGAGAATATTCTAGCAGGTGTTCAAAGAGAGAGAGGTGATGGTGTCTAGCAGTAACTGGCTGTCCACAGTGAAGGCTGTGCTTGTGATGGTGTACAGGAGCCTGGACTTAAAAGAGGAGATCGATATTCGACTATCTAGGGGACAGTATATCAAGTACAAACCCCAGCTCCTTGCAGATGATGATACCAGACTACTGCAGCTAGAAACCCAGGGGAATCAAAATTGCTACAATTATCTATACAGGCTGAAAGCTCTAGATGCCATCTGTGCCTCTGAGATCCCATTTCATGCTGAAGACCGACACCCCTGTTCTTTAATGAGTAAGAATTTTCGCTGCTACTTGCTAGATCTGCAAAACACTAGCATTCCTTTCAAGAGTGTTCGAAAGGCCCTCATTGATACCCTCCAGAATGCATATGAGACAGCCCGCTATGAGACAGGGGTCGTTGGCCAGAGTGAGTGCTTGTGATATCTGGAAGCCTTGCGTGAGCTGGCCCCTGTGGTCAAAGCATGAATCGGGAGCTGAGACACCACCAGTCAGCAGCCAAAGCCTAACTCGGTCACCTGAAATGTTGCCAACAACCATCCAGGTCATATACCTCCCCTCCAGTCAGAAGAGCAAACGCCCTAAGCACTTCCTAGAACTGAAGTGCTTTAAAGACAACTATAACACACTGGCAAGCACTTTGTGATGTGATGGAGCCACACACATGTCCGTTGTGTGGCGCTCGGGATATCTGGTTCAACAGACCCAGACTTTATTGGCCAAAGCATTCTCTGTGTCTAAAAGGCCATCTCAACCCTTTCTGATATTGGCTAAGACCTCAGTATCTCCCAGTAGCACTTCTTCTGGATCTGAATTCAAATGTCACTCCTAACATTTCTGTTGAAGCTTCCTTGAAAATCTTCGCTTGATTTTGGCTGTAATTCACCTACCCTGTTCAATTCTGTTTAGTTCCAAAGATGCAAATTGAGGTGAGGTGTCTTCTTTGTCTAGCCCATTGCACTCAACTAAATAGAAATATTTGGGTGTTGAGCATCTCAGATTTGATTGGTGGAAAAGTCAGTCAGGACCTCATGGGGAAAGGAGATTGAAGATTTAGGTAGAATGTCCTCTGGGATTGTGGTGCTCCATTTAAACCATGTATATTGTGACATGAACATGACTTTCCTGAAGTGGAAGGCTCTCTCCCCACCGTCACCCAATACTTATGACAAGTATTCCTTAGAAAGGAATGTTCCAGCACTTGGCATAAACTATGCCAAGATGGTGAGACAATGTGAAGAAGTGGTTTCCTCTCATGTCAGTGTGTTAGTCTCAGTTTACTTAATAAAACTAACTACTATAAAACCATGAAGGAGGAGGAGGAGGAGGAGGAGGAGGAGGAGGAGGAGGCCCCTTTCCTGTCTAATCACTCATCTTGACGCTTTGAAAACCCCATCCTCCCGACATGGCATCCTCACAATGTTTCCCAGCGTGCCAGAGAGGTATAGGTTCACAGAAAACTGCACACCATTTACCAGTTATCAGTATAGCACACTCATACAAGTGTGTTGGCTTTTCTAAACCATGGAATGGTCTCTCCTTCCTGCCTTGCATAATTCAAAACTGCACAGGAACACTAGACAGGAACACACACGAAAAGTCCCCTTCTGGTCAGGGTCAGGATGCAGCATTTTTACTTCACATACAATGAACAGACTCCTTTCCTTTTTCACTTTCCAACGATGGTGTGCCGGGCGGGAAAAACAACAGAACTCGGCACTTCTGAAATTTCATCATCAGTGCATTCATTAGATGGAACAAAGTGGCTTCCACGTGACATTTTTCAGAGGCCAACTACTTCTCCCCAGGAAAAGAAAGATGTGGTCAGGCGTTACAGCTTCCCTGGTGACTCTAGTATTCTCTTGCCCTTCCTTCCTGCCCCTTCCTGCCCGTGCCACATCCTTTGTTACCAAGATAGCTTGTTTACAAAATCGAGGCTCAGTTACTGAAAACAAGTGGCCAATGCTTTACCTGGGGTGTGATCCAGAAGCTAGCCAGAGACGATGGCCTGTTCTCAGCCTTGGCTTCTATTATTGAGAAAATCTGAACTTACAAAATTGTCTCTTGGGTACAAGAATTTCTCTAGAATAGAAGTTTTACTGTGCCAACTACAGATGTTTTTAATTTAATTTCTTCCTTGATGTTCTCCCATAATGTTATAAGTTACTAAAAATGCATCCACATATAACTAAGGACAATCAGCACATCCCATAAAAACCCTGGGTCCCTTACTATCACTCTGTTCCCAATGCATAAGGCCATCTCCAAACAGTTCAACCAACCTTTGAGTCCTGACCCTTGCTCCTCCCCTAGAACACAATCTCTCCACCTTAGCCAGGCTGAAGCTTCAAATCAAGCCACGCTTCCTCCAGAAAGCGTCCCAAGATGCCCACCCCTTTACCAGTGTTTAGGCTTTTCCTCTGTGATTCCCACAGTTCAGGGCAGTTTCCCTTATCAGAGGATTTGTCACCTGGCAGTGGAAATGATTGCTTCTTCTCTAACTTCCTCTTAAGAGCGAGGTTCCTTGGGGACACTCTTAAGCACCTGGCAGTGCTTGGCATAGATGGCACAGAGTAACCGAATGTGACCTCTGAGTGTAAACATCTTGAAAAGGCATAGAAAGCAGTGAGGGCTTAACCACTTCAGCAGCTGAATGCTAACTGACCTGCTTCCCATCAGTCGCATGTTCCAGGTCATGTGTTCTCCCCGTTCTTTGAACAGCCTCCGTTCTTTCCCACAGAAAATTTCATCCTCTGGTTCTTCATGGGACCAAATGCTGCCAGTCATTCAGGTCTTGAGATTCACCCTCAGTGCTACACACCCAGAGAGACCTCACCTGACCATTCAGGTTGAATGAACTACCTGAGCATCCAGTACTATTTGATAAGCAACATTTCTAGGTGTGGCTCAGATTACCATAGGATATTGTCACTCACTATAATCAGAATCTCAGTGAAGACGGATGGAGACCATGCTTGTTTTCTCTGTGTTCCCAGAGCTGCAGGCTTTAGTGGTAGAGTAGGTGCTGAATGGAATACAGGCATGAATGATTGAAAACATCTAGATCAACCACCAGATGATGCACAGAAAGTGAGAGACCAAGGTACACTCATCCCTGAACATGGTATCGGGGATGTTGCCATAAAATCCCTCCCTTCAAGGCTCAGGGAACCCTGCAGAGGAGCAGGCAGAAAGAGTGTAAGAGCCACACTTGATGGAAGACATCAAGGAAACCAGGCCTTCTAAATCAACAACATTGACATATATGTGAGCTCACAGAGACTGAGGCCGCACGCACAGGGCCTGCACGGGTCTCTAGCCCAGAAACTATCTCCAATTGATAACCACTTGCGAATGGAAATGTAGTTTCAGCCAAGAGAGTCTCACTGGGGAAACAAACTAGTCTTAAGGGTAGGCTGCATGTCCAGCAGTCGATGACCAACATAAACTCAATAATATGTTTGGAGGTTCCTTGTCTTATAATGTCATGTCAGAGCTTTTTTTTAAAAAAATCATATTTTATTCTTATTTTTTAATTTATTTATTTTATTTCCTATACATTGGTGTTCTGTCTGCATATATGTTTGTGTGAGGGTGTCAGGTCCCAGGAACTGAAGTAACAGCTGCCATGGGTTGCTGGGGATTGAACTCAGGTCCTCTGAAAGAGCAGCCCTGACTGTTAACCACTGAGCCATCTCTCCAGCCACTTAGTTCTGTTTTATTTATATTTTTATTTATTCATCCTTCATTCTTTCTGCTCCTCTGGTCCTTTGCACCCATATTTAGTGTTTCTATCAGATTCCTGAGTGTGCAAACAAATGGGTCTCTGTCTAAATCAGTT
>JADRCH010000079.1:4181368-4206104 GCA_019843965.1 Rhynchomys soricoides | reverse complement strand
AGATTCCTGAGTGTGCAAACAAATGGGTCTCTGTCTAAATCAGTTTCTTGTGCCTTTCCCTGGACCCCATTCCTTCTGTTTGTTTGTTTAGCTCTAGTCCAACCTGTTCGCTTTTATTTTACTATATTTTATGTTATTATTATTCCTTAGAGGCCTGTTTGTATTCTAATGAGAGACAGAGAAGAAATGAATTCAGATGGGAAGGCAGGTGGGGAGAAACTGAGAGGCGTACAGGGGAAATTATAATATAATATATCATGATGTAATATATCTTAATATATTATGATATATAATATATATTATATAATATATATTTTATAATATATATTATATAATATATATTATATATAATACATATTATATATTATATATCATGATATATTATGTGAGAAAAAATCTAAAATCTGAGTCAAATTTTTCCAAGAAAATATTCAAGAAATGCTTCAAGATCAACTCGGGAAATCACTGGGTAGAGAGTACTTGGCGACAGCACAGTTGCTCCTTCTATGCTTGGAGTAGCATAAGGAGAACTGTCCCCCATGGCCTCAGGCATTTGAACACTTAGCTCCCAGCTGGTGTGGATGTTAAGGCAGTGAGTGCAGCCTTGCTGGACCTCCCCTTTCTGCCAGACCCATTCCTTGACTATCAGCTGTGTAAGGCCCAAGGTTCTTCCAGGTGTCACAGCCTGCTATGGGAACTCCCTCTGAATTCTCTGTCTGGGGAATGCAAAGAGCGCTGTGTTAGTTAATTTTCTGTTGCTCTGATAAAGCATCATAATCACGTTTTAATCAGTGCTCTGTTACTATGTAGAGACACAATGACCAAGGCAACTCTTACAAAAAGAAAGCATTTAATAGATTGGCCTACTTACAGTTCCAGAGATTTAGTCCGTTATCATCAGGGAAGGAAGCACGGTGCCACACAGACAGACATGGTGCTGAAGAAGTAGCTGAGAGTGCTACATCTGGATCCGCAGGCAGCAGGAAGAGACACTGGAACTGGCTTGGGCTTTTAAAACCCCAGTCTACTCGACTTTGACACACTTCCTCTAACAAGGCCACACCCACTCTAACAAGGCCACGCCTCCTAATCCCTCTCAAGTAGTGCCACTTCCTCATGATGAAGCATTCAAAGAAAGCATGGCTACAGGCATATGTAACCCCTACTATATAAAGTGGGTACAGAGACAGCAATGATCACTCAGCCTCGCTGGCCACCAGCTTAGCTCCAGGTTCAGTAAAGACCCTGTGTTGAGAAAATAAGGTAGAGGCTGATACAGCCGGACATTCAACTTCCTCTTCTCTCCTCACACCTACATGCATGGAGGGGTTGGGGGGAGATAAAACAATACCATCTCATGATTACTAGACCCAACGAGGTGAATTAATTAAATTTGCTAAGGTGTGGAGCTTTTCACCATGAGAAAAGGTTCAGAAATAGTGGTGATTAAAATGATCATCATCCTCAATAAGTTAAAGTGGTTGCTCCTCCAGTCTAACTTTGCTTGCCAGAGAATTGTGTTCCAAATGCTTAGTTATATGACTCTGCTCCTCAAAGAGCTTTGTCCAAAGTCTAAAGTTCACAGGGCTGCACACCGGTTCTCTGGTTCCTTTCAAGGATCTGTTTAGACGTTATAGGTGCATATGCTGATATGTCATTTTTTATGAACAGCATGTTAGTTCTTCTCTGAGAGGAGTTATATTGTGTACCCGCAGGATGAGACTCTCCACTCTTGGGCTATAATTAGGTAATATCCACTAAACAACAGTTGCACAATTTCCTCGTAACTTACTGGCATTTCAAATTATAAGGCTGTGTTTTGAAAATGCCTTTGCCTGTGTTATTTTTCCTGAGTCCCACTGAAGCCTGGGTCTCTTGGACAAGAAAGCAAACTCACCGCTTTTTTGCGTGTCAGAGAATAGGTTCTGAGATCAACTTACTACAGCCTAGGTTTCACAGAGAGGGAAAGTTTTTGTTGATTTCTGTGCTTCCCCAGGAACACACTGATAAGAAGTAAAGCAGAGCCAGGTGGTGGTGGTGCATACCTTTAATCCCAGCACTCGGGAGGCAGAGGCAGGTGGATTTCTGAGTTCAAGGCCAACCTAGTCTACAGAATGAGTTCCAGGACAGCCAGGGCTACACAGAGAAGCCCTGTCTCAGAAAACCACAAAAAAAAAAAAAAAAAAAAAAAAAAAAAAAAGTCCACCAGAGAAGGGGGGAGGAGGGAGGGAGGGAGAAAGGGAGAGAGAGTCTAAATGGAGGTCTCCATTGGATTCCTCCCCTCAGAGCATGGGGAACCCCCACAAAAGAGGGGGAGGAAAGATTTTAGGAGTCAGAAGGGATGGAAAACACCAAAAGAAAATGGCTCACTGAATCAACTAAACAAAACTCAAATGGGCTCACAGAGATTGAAGCAGCAAGCACGGAGCCCTCACGGGCCAGCACCAGGTCCTCTGTGTCTATGTTACAGCTGTTAGCTTGGTGGTTGGTGGCACTGCTGACAGTGGGAGCCAGTGTTTCTTTGCCTCTTTTGCCTGTTCTTGGGACTCTTTTCCTCCTATTGGTTTGCCTTGTCCAACCTTGAGACGAGTGAGGGCTTTTGCTTTGTCTTATCATGTCTTGCTTTGTTGTCCCTTGAAGGTCTGCTCTTCTCTAAAGGAAAAATGGAGGGAGAGTGGATCTGGGGAGAGGGGAGGGAGGGGTGGTGGAGGGAGAGGAAACTGTGGTCAGGATGTATTGTACAAAGAATCTATTTTCAATTGTAAAAATAGATTTAAAAAAAAGTATGACTGTCTACGAGGCTCTGGGACATTAAATTAAAGATTGATTAGCACGATATACACTATTGAGAATGAAAATTTTTAGGTCATTGAAAAACACAATCTAAGGGCTGGAGAGATGGCTTAGCGGTTAAGAGCTGCTCTTCCGAAGGTCGTAAGTTCAAATCTCAGCAACCACATGATGGCTCACTACCATCTGTAATGAGATCTGATGCCCTCTTTTGGGGTGTCTGAAGACAGCTACAGCAAGTGAGTGGGGCTGGAGCAAGCAGCCCAGAGGGAGCAGGGCCAGAGTGAAAATAAAAAAGTATCTGAAAACAGCTATAGTGTACTTACATATAATAAATAAATAAATCTTTTTTAAAAAGAAAAAAGAAAAACCCAATCTAAGAGTCTTTTTTAAGGAGCCAGCTTTTGTGTGTGTGTGTGTGTGTGTGTGTGTGTGTAGAACCCAGGGCTATGGGTACACGAAGTGAGCATTCTGCACTGAGCTACACTCCCAGCCCCTGTGTTACTTTTTGATAACAGAAGAGAGAACTCTAGGATTGGTTTCACTCTCAGTGCAAACGCAAGAAAATAAAGGTATTGGGGATAGAAGGCATTCCTCGGGGGTAGATTATTTATTTACTTGGCATGTGCAAGGCCCTGGGTTCAATCTCCAAACAGCGATGAAAAGAAAAAAGAAGGAAAAAAAGAAAGAAAGGAGACCGTCTGAAAATAAAAACCAGTCATTTAAATATATATTATTATATATAAAGTCATATATATTATATTAAAAAAATCATATATGTAAATAAAATTTATTTGCATTCATTTAGACACAGTAAGTTAGCATCACATCATTAGTATTGAAAGTTGAGCAGTAGCTGCTTAGAAATATGTAAATAGTACTATCCATTAATAAGACTACTCAGCATAATAAAAACCCAGCCCCAGTGCTGAGTCAGAGGCAGAACAAACTATTTGTCCTACTCAACCCATATCCATTCAAATCAGAGCTTAGCTCACCAGTGATGACGGATGGGATGCTCGGTGCCCACAGCCACTGGCGCTTGAGAATCAGCCACCTACTTAGGAAACCTTCACCAAGATGGGGAAGAGGGCCTGGCTCTCATCATTGCCCCTCAATGCCTCCACACTCGGCAAGTTTCATTTGCATTTCTCATCCAGTTTTATCTCGCTCAGCTCCTCATGACGATTTATAGCAAATTCTGCAAAGTCTTGGCTTGTGTTATCTTAGGAAGCCTTTATGAACAATCAGTGGTACTCCATTGTCTGGAAGGGCTGTTCCTCACCAATTTGTCAGGGAGCGGGGGGCTCCAATCATTCCCAAATCTAAGGGGGAGATTTGAAATGCAAGACAGTTTCATTTTCTAAGTTAGAGTCTAATCTCTTTTCATTTTCTAAGCTGGGGACAAATACATAGAAACATCTTCTGTTTTTTATGGCATTTTGTGGTGCATGGTACACGCCTCCTATCTCGGTGCTAAGAGCTGAAAGTGGGAGGGTCCAGGCATTCAAAGCCACACTAGGCAAGAACACCAAGTTCAAGACCAGTATGGGCTGAACGAAAGCCTGTCTCGATTAATTAATTAGTAAAGCTTTTCAGAACCTGAAACCTGTGCAAATGAACAGGAAAGAAAAGCAACCACAGCTTGTCTTTCCCCCGTGTCCTCAGGGGCTGTGCCCCAGAACCACACAGCAGTTTCTAGACCGTGACCAACCCAGAAAGCTGACCTGCCAATGCAGCTGATCTCTGAGAAGA
Organism: Rhynchomys soricoides; assembly: GCA_019843965.1. NCBI lineage: Eukaryota > Metazoa > Chordata > Mammalia > Rodentia > Muridae > Rhynchomys > Rhynchomys soricoides. Next base: position 4,201,559 of record JADRCH010000079.1, on the reverse strand, counting down.
GGAGACAGGTCTGAGGAGTTAAGCCAGAAGAGAAGGAAAATTGTGCTGGTGCCCAGAAGACTCATCATGCTCAAGAGCTCCAACCTCTTAGAGCTCAAAATTCATCACCCACCCTTTCCTACTCAGGGCTTTGTTAGAGCATCACATTTCAGAGAACTAATAAACGGTTACTTAATCATAACCAGCAGTGCAGTCTCTTCTCCTCTACTTCCATATTCAGAAAACTCCAATTCAACCTTGGGGATTGGGTGAGTTAACGCCTGGAAAGTGCTTCAGTGGTACCCAGCACACATGCTTAACAAGCACTTTGTGCTTATCACTGTAGGACTCTGGGCCACAGAGTGAGAATGCACGGTAAGGAAAGGGACTATCGCCCTTTGGCATGAATGCTAGAGAGGATGGTGAGGGTCTGGGCAAGGGAGTGGGGATGGGCATGCTGAAGGTATGAATGACAGAGATGAGAAAGGACAGTAATAGGGTTTGGTGCTCCACGGGACATGGGTGGGGCAGGAAGAAAAGCTGCTGGAGGGGTGTGTAAAGGGTGAGTGAGTCCCAAGGATACCGAGTTCAGCTATGGTATCATTAATTAGCGGAGATAGATGATGTTGGGTGGGGAGGATTAAGAGATTTAGATTTTAAAGGAACATTTCAAGCCAACTTAAGAACTAAAAGTGCTCGCAGGGCAGTGGTGGTGCACGCCTTTAATCCCAGCACTCGGGAGGCAGAGGCAGGTGGATTTCTGAGTTCGAGGCCAGCCTGGTCTACAGATTGAGTTCCAGGACAGTCAGGGCTACACAGAGAAACCCTGTCTCAGAAAAAAAAAAAAAAGAGAGAGAACTAAAAGTCATGGGGCTGGAGACATGGCACTAACTGCTCTTTCAAAGGTCCTGAGTTCAATTCCCAATTATATATGAATGTATAATTATATAATATGCATTAAAAATATTTTTATAATATGTACATAAACTTAATGTAATACATATAACACATACATATATGCATGTTTGTATATATATGATATATATATATATACACACACACACATATATATATGGCATGAACCTAGGGTTTATGGTGCCGTTGGCCACCAGCCAGTGGAGGTGGCACCACAAACACTGGCTATGCCCAAGCCACATTAAAGCAGGAAGGCTGGAACCCCAGATGAAAGTCTGATCAATATCCTACCTCTGGGTATTTTCATTTCTCTGAGCTCATGCCTAGTGTTTTAGTCGTTTAAGATTTCTTCAGTTACTTAGAGACCCAAGTATTCTAAGTGAAAGGAATAGCTTCATTTACCCCCGACACTTATATCGCCCCCAGCAGACAGACTCTGCCATCTCTAACAGACACAGCTATCTCCAGTAGGCCTGCCTTCTCTGTTCTGGACTCATCGATCTGATACCAACTGATCTAACCAACACAGCAGAGTTCAATTAAACTCATTATCTTCCCATAAAAACCTGCTCCCCACCCAACATCATCTATCTCCGCTAATTAATGATACCAAGGCTGACCTCCGTATCCCTGGGACTCACTCACCCTTTACACACTCCTCCAGCAGCTCTTCTTCCTGCCCCACCCATGTCCCGTGGAGCACCAAACCCTATTACTGTCCTTTCTCATCTCTGTCATTCATACCTTCAGCATGCCCATCCCCACTCCCTTGCCCAGACCCTCACCATCCTCTCTAGCATTCATGCCAAAGGGCGATAGTCCCTTTCCTTACCGTGCATTCTCACTCTGTGGCCCAGAGTCCTACAGTGATAAGCACAAAGTGCTTGTTAAGCATGTGTGCTGGGTACCACTGAAGCACTTTCCAGGCGTTAACTCACCCAATCCCCAAGGTTGAGTTGGAGTTTTCTGAATATGGAACAGGGACAATGGAGGCACTTAGGAAAGAGGCAGAAACAGGATTTGAACCCACCCGACACAGTCCTTAACTAACCAATCGGTCTTCTAATCACGTAGCATCTTCCCATCTCTGGTTTCTCTTCAGATCTTATAAATCCCTGTCCTTTTAACAAGTCTCCAAAGGCTTCCTCACTCTGCCTACAGAGATCCACAAGCCATACCTCACTCCTTCCTCCCTCTGCATGCAGTGCTCCCTTAACCCTCACGCCTTCCTGCAGGAACCCTGCCCTCCATCCATAGTTTTTATCCTACATTTTGTACATTTGTGTGTGTAGTCCTGTTTGTCCTCTAAGACCCAGGCAAGATTTGCTTCCTACCTAGATCTTTCTAGGCATTAAAAGCTAGTAGTCTGGGCTGGAGAGATGGCTCAGCAATTAAGAGCACTGACTGCTCTTCCAGAGGTCCTGAGTTCAATTCCCAGCACCCACATGGTGGCTCACAACCATCTGTAATGGGATCCAATGCCCTCTTCTGGTGTGTCTGAAGACAGTGACAGTGTACTTCTATACATAACATAAATAAATAAATCTTAAAAAAAAAAAAAAAAGCTAGTAGTCTTTGCTAGACATGGTGACACATGCCTTTAAGCCAGCATTCTGGAAGCAGAGGAGAGGGGTCCCTGTGAGTTCTAGGCCATCCAAGGCTACATAATGAGACTCTCTATCAAACAAAACAAAACAGCCAATCTTCACACGCTTTTCGTTTGTGTGAATGCGACGGCCTCCCCTATTAAAATTTAGGCTCCCTAAACTGTGAGTTACTCTGCAGCAAGTCTAAAGGATGCTGGTGAACTAACCAAGTGTATTATAATCAGAGCAGTACAAAGAACAGGTACTGAGCATTAACGGGCAAAAATCAAGATAGAAAACTAACTATGGCCCTGGACCCATGGCTCTGTAGTTATACTGTTCTTGCAGAGGACCAGAGTTCAGTTCCCTGCACTCACATGGTGGTTCACAAACATTCTCCAGTTCCAGAGGATCAAGCATCTCCTTCTGACCTCCTGTGCACCAAGCACATACAAGGACGCAAAACACTCATACTAATAAAATATAATAAATCTAGTAAAAAATGTTAAGAGGACCGACTATACCTAAGGATTGACCTGGGAATACTAGAAGTTATTTACAGCTTCCAACACTTAAAAAGTGAAAAAAAATACTTTAAAATTGTTAAAACAGATAGATAGATAGATAGATAGATAGACAGACAGATCGATAGATAAATTTTTGAAAAAAGCTCCTGAGCCAACGATCACCAAACAAGATAAATCCTAACAACAATGTTAAGACAAGCAATTGGGGGAAAGATAAAGTATACTGATAAAAGACAACAAGCCCATGCCCCTATGCAAAAGTTACTAGGAGTCAAGGTTTTCTCAAGAAAAGAGTCAACAAATGTCTTGGCAGTGAGTTGGGAAAGTCAAACTCGGTTACAGCAGTATTATCGTAGACGGAAACTGGCCCAGTAGGCCAGTCTTCTCAAACGAGTCAGCTTATCTTGATGTGCTCCCTGAAGAGAATACAATTTTTCTCTGCTTTTGACCTTGATTACTAAGGGGGATGGCCTTAAATGAGATTTTTTTTTTTTTGATGATAGATAAAACATGTGTGCTGATGCGTCACACAATGTGAGCGTGATCCTCCAAGGGTTTAAGTGTTTAGTCATTCTATGGCCAGCACAGACTCATCCCCTTTCTGATGAAGCTATGTTTATAAATATGGCTGATTGTGGAGTATTTCCCAAGATACTGAGTCTTCTCTGCTTTATAATCAGTTAGTCATATAACACAGAATCACCACAGTTCGTAAAGATGCCCACTAAGGAAAAAGACAGAGAGAGAATGATGGTCTCTAGTATTCTAAATGTAAATAGTTCCGAGCTGCTGATAATGGGAAAACCTTGCTATAACGAGGACTTTCTGAAAGAGCTCTGTGTAGGTGCACCACTGAAGAGGAAACAGCCTGGGATGCAGTGCTAGAACCAAAACAAGATTTACAGATCCTAAGAGTTTGATTACTAAATGCATTTCTTCCCGGGAAAGCAATGGCAAAGAGGGATGGGACTCTAATTAACAGAGGTGGCTCTGTCCTAATCAAATAAACATGCATTACACCGCACAGGTCCAGAGCCTCGAAGAGTTTGGGGTTTGGTTTGGTTTGCCCCATTTATATTGGATGAACCATTCTCCCTTGACTTTTTATTACATGTTTACTGCAATCACACCATATATCAAGTATGTACAGGGAGACCGAGTGTCAGATTAATACAATCTTTCCAACTTTAATCTCGTGCTCTTTTATAAATCAGAATGCACCGTACTGAGTCTCTACCCCTTACTATGAAGCAGAAACATTTCCCTTCATGTGATAATTATAACCCAAGCTACAAATAAACATCTGGAATTATGAAATCAAAATTATAGAATCAAAATTATCAAAACACAAGCATTCTCAATTAGGCTAGTCACTTCTGGTTTTCAAATTAACCTGTAAGGATTTTTTTTTTTTTTTTACATAATCTGTACTTTTGTGATCCAAATATTTGAGGGACACTTAGTGCCTAGGACACCCATGGCTAGTTCACAGGAGAGAGAACATGAGAAACTGGGATGGTACATCATATTCTTTCCCTTAAGAGGTACTCTTGAAAACATCCAGAGAATCTAAAAGAAACACAGGATCTTCAAAAATGATCTCACATAATTCAAATTGAAAGGATTAGTTGGGTTGGGGGGGGGCGCATACTTAGAAGGGCAAACAAGACATCCTTTTGTTGAGACAAAATAGAAACAGATTCTCACTACAGAGTCTTACCTAGACCATCTCTACATTTGATGTTTTGATAAAGTTCACCACGTCAACCAATGAGCACAGGGATAAAGCGACTCAGATGCAGCTTCGAGGAGCCCTCTTTATGGTTGAGATGATGACATAGGTTCCCAGAAACCTCTTCCATTCAGAAAAGCAAAGCTTCCCACTCCAGGACCTAATTTTCTTAGCTTGGCTGTTAACCTTAGTATACAATCCTTAGAAAGAGCGACGACGTATGTGTGTATTTACAAGTTCATCATACTCTCTGAAAGGGTTGTAAGGGGCAAAGGAATGGGGAAAAGTCCCATGTCACTACAAGGTATCATGATATAAAAGGACCAGGGAGGGTGTCAAGCAACCGTCACTAACTCCATACTTGGCCAGAACTAAAGAAATTCCTCAATTCTGAATGATTCTGGCAAATAAGTGGCCAGGTTAGAAATGGTGTTTATATACCCCAATGACAATGAAGTTGTCATCCACCCATCTGGTTGGCCAAGTTTGTTTTACAAAGGCTGTTTAATTACACTCTAAGTGGCATATATAAGTTAACAGTATCTTCCCTTCGATAATGATAGCATTTTGCATGCACTAAGTAAAACAGGAATTAACAAAATTCCAATGGCTTACTAAGATGATAAATAGTGAGCCAGTTTAAGGAAGAGCTCTCCAGGGTGTGCGGAAAAACCTGCGGCTGAAGGCAAGCTCGCAGGATGTGGAGCTCTGAGCAGGCATAAACAGGAAACCCAGCAGCTTGCACTGGGACTGACAGACAGGCTTGGAATGGCTTCTCTGAAGTGGGCACAGTATTTGACCCTTGGCAAAGGCAGAAGTGTTCATGTTTGTTACATTTTATTTTCACATCTGTGCCATCCCTGTCCTCAAAATCCAAAGTCTTCTGAGACACCTATGAAAAGTACCAGACACAAAACAACCACAAAATTAACTTCATAGTGGAAATAACAGAGGTCTGAATGATATTTTCATTACCCGCATGCTACCTTAAAGAACTATTGTTAGGGCAGAGTTTCAAACCCTATCAAGGGTATTTGTCCCAAGGAAGACTGTCACGGGCCCTTGTATATGATATGAGCATCTTGGTACACAGGAAGTTCACACACCTTTATAGGACAATGCATTTTTCCTTAAACTTAAACATAAGAGCCAAAACTTTGAATCTCATATGCTAACACAAGGAAGATCAACATCCCTGCAAAGGACAGGAGATCAGAACCTGCTCTTAGCATGTTGATCAAAATGGCCCCATTTATCCCAACTGTGACACCAAAAATGCTCCAGTATAGTAGAAATCAGTCCGATTTGATGGTGCTAACAAAGCATCCACATTAATCCTTCACTGGGGACATTATATATCTGTAAAATTCAGCTTTGCATCATGCCAAATGACATTGCTCAGTACCATCATGATCTTACCTCAAAACAAAGGCTATTTCTGCAGAAAATGAGGTCAACAGATCATGTTTCCTTAAATGTTTGAATTTACTCAGAACATAAACACTCCTTTTTTTTAAAAAAGCTTCACTAAAAACTTAATTTATGGTAATTTAAATGATACAAAACATGATGAATTTTTTTGTTTTGGTTTTGGGGTTTTTTTCCCCAAGATAAAGTTTCTCTGCGTAGCCCTGGCTGTACCGTAACTTGTTCTGTAGACCAGGCTGACCTTGAACTCACAGAGATCCACCTGCCTCTGCTTCTCAAGTGCTGGAATTCAAAGAGTGTGCCACCACTAACACCTGGCAAAAAAATTACTTTTAAAAGCATAAAAATTAAGCCAAAGGTGACATAAAATGGTGTCTCAATAAATCTGCTTACATGGAAAATAATTAAGCTTGCATCTGTGAGAGTTTTTTTCAGCTTTTACTAGACCTTAAATTTTAGGACAAACGAATAAGTAGAAGGCTATTAGTATCTTATTTGCTCAAGTATGTTATCATAGGAGCAAGTCTAGTGATTATGAACTGAATACAAGGATAGTTTTCTAGATTCTTCTTTAGTTATCAGTAATATGGAGACCCTTCATGTTAGTCTTGTTATCAGTGGCTGAAACCAAGCCTTTAACAATAGGGTCTGTGCACCTGGAATAAATAAGCATGTGCCATAATGAGGTCAAAGGAAGAAGACAGCAAAGCGTGGGGCTCTCACTTATGTATATTAATCTTGAATAGACAGGGCCTGATATCACAGTGTCTCAGAGGAAGAAAACAAAGCCATTACCACGCAAACATCCCCAGTGAGGAGCCAACGAGACTCAGAGGCTCTGTCTGCAGAAGGAGATAGCAGCCCTATCCATCCATCCATTCATCCATCCATGACACACCCCCATCAGAGGAGAGGGTCTGCTTTCCGTTTATTATTGGGTGTGGAGCAGGGAGTTACAATTGACGATCCTTAAAGCAGAACGGGGGCAAGTCTCCATCCTTCACTTGGCTAACTTATTATCCTCCATCGTTTTCCTCTAGCACTGAGTGCCTGAGCCCAGTGCAACAGGAGTTTATAAAGGGTTGGTCTTGGCTGGAGAGAGAGCGGAGCACCTCAGCCGTGACACAATATAAACTTCACTACATGAAATCCAGGAAGTTGGTGTAAACAGCTTTTAATAGCAGCGAACATTTGCCCCTTTTGTTTAGACCATCTGGATGTCCCATTGTGTTCGGTCAACACTCAGTGCCGCTGCCGGGTGACAGTTGATATATGTTAAGTACAAGCAAAGTGCCCCAGCCCACTCTGGGGACCTTAAAGGGAACTTTTCAGTGTTTTGTGAAATATTCTGTCAGATCGCCGAGTCGCCTGCATCCTTAATGGCTGCTTGCCAAAGTCCTCTGGCCTTTTTTATTATTATCATTAATATTATCAAAGGAGAGTTTTGCTTTGACTGTTGGAAAGGTTAGGAAAACTATGCCAAAGTTCTTCCAGGCAGCCTGGAGAGCTTGGGCTGATAGGAATCATTTTCAATATGGAGGAATGAATGAAGAACTCTTGGGATCCTAGGAGATTCCAGGCTTTGCTTGTTTAACATGCAGAATGACTGACAAACAAGCCATTAAAACACCACCACAGAAAGCCTCGCCATAAGCATAGGCAGCTGGCTCTCAGAAAAGGAAAGATTATTCCAGAGTGCGTGTCCTCACCTGCACAGCCCCTACATGAGGCTCAGGAGCTGTGCACATGCGCGTTTGCTTTCTCATGCAAAGTGGCCTCGCAGCTCATCCTGATGTGGCATGCCTCAGACTTACTCAAGTGAGAAACGCCACTACAAAAGGGGAGTGCCATCTAGATGAATGGTACTCTGAACAAAGATTACCCAAGCAGAGTTGGTACTCTGAACTGAATGAAAGGGTTTAGAAATCTGTCTGGGCTCTCTCAGCAGCTGGTTCTGGAACATCTGTGGCCTGCTTAACAGTGAGTTTCTAGACTCTTCCCACCCATGACTGTCACTGCTGCCTGGGTGAGTCTTCCCTCTGGAAGGCAGCCAGGGAGAGAGCACGGAGTGCTGGAGAAGAAAACGCAACCCAGGTGTTTTGTTATGTCATTTTAAAAATGGTTGAGTAGACAGAATTTCACTTTGCTGTCAAAGATGTAGAAACTAGATAATGAATGTGAAACCACTTGATCTCCTATTGGTGCCCTGAGCGAGGTATACCGAGCCTTCAGAAGCTGGAGTCCTGCCAAAGCTCAACGGACAGCAGAAATGAGAGGCAGAAATTCTGTAAGTGAAATCTCTATGACACTGGATGCCTGCACCTCCACTGTTCCCTCGCTTTCCTTGTCTTGGGCACATTAAACAGGTAAAGAAAAGCCTACAGGAAAGGCTAAGTAAGGGGTGAAAGTCGCAGATCTGGGAGGTGGAGCTATAATCATGTTGGATTTCTTCTGCGGAATCAATATACACACAAAATAAATAGTCCAATACAGCCACAGCTCAGCATGCGCTGGCTTAGAGCTGTAACTGAAATTCTGACCATATGAGGCTGATATACTAGCAAATAAAATCTTACAATAAGTTCGAGGCCAGCCTGATCTACAGAAAGAGTCCCAGGACAGCTAGAGCTACATAGAGAAACCCTCTTTCTAAACAAACAAACAACCTTACAATGGTATTTTTTAAAATACAATAATGTAGCTTGGGGTAAATCTTGGTGGCAGAGTATGCCCCAAGCATGCTTGAAGTCCAGGATTCAATTCCTACCACTGGTAAAAAAAAAAAAATGTTATTTAATAGATAAGTAATTTACTTCAGAGGAGAAATCTGTATGCTCTATTGAACAAATCCCACCAAAAAGTCTAAGTACAATTTGTGACTTAGTTAACATAACAACAAGCTTCTAATATGTGCCTTAATCACTTTATCTTTTATTACAAAATTAAGCAAAGAAACCTTATTCAATAGTTCAAAAGACAACACAAAGAAAATCATTAGAAATGTATTCTTTATTATACCCGATGAATAAAATCTGCATGTATATCATCATGTAACTGAAGGAATGACCATCAAGATAATCATGAAAGTGCTCAGAAGAGCAGTTGGCAGAAGCAGAGTAAATGTTCGCTGAACAAATAAAAGCCTTCTTAAAGGATTCCAGAGAACTGCACAACAGTAATTCTGACTTTTAGCAAACATCAAATACAATTGTCCCAGAAATTATACTGTCCGTTTCTAACCAAAGAAACAGCAGTTACGTTTGTTTGTTTGTTTGCTTGCTTGCTTGCTTGTTTTAAAATATGGCTACTTTTCATCAGAACTTCACAGATTTCAAAGGACGGTGCAGAAAATTGGACTAAATGGTCATTGATGTTTAAAGACTTTTTACATTTATTTGTTTTGGGTGGATGGGGCATGCACATGCCACTCTGTACACCCCTGCTGAGGTCCAAAGACAACTGTCGGGAGTCGGTTCTCTCCTTCCACCATGTGGGTCCCAGGGACTGACCTCAGCTCATCAGGCTTGGCACTGTCACCTTTATCCATGGAGCCAGTTCCCTGGCAACTGGCTTCTGTTGTGTAATCCATCATCTTTAGTTTTCCTTGTGCCTTCTGGGTGATGGTATGTGTGCTTCTAAATCATTCATCATTTCATTGAAAATACCCATCTTTTTCCCCTTTTCAGAAATAAAACACAATATAAAGCATATTGTCCTAAGGAACAACTATAGTGAATTCTTCTCCATTCATGTTTACCTCTATCAAACTAAGCTGTATCCAAAATAATATACGCCATCATGTATACCATGTGTGTGATATGCTGTGCCCAAAGACAACCACAGCATCTTCCATTCTCCCAGTTCCGTATTCTTCCAGTCAGGTGACAGGGTGTGTGGCTCTTTCCCTTGAACCTAAGATCCTTCCTTACCCTGCTTCAGCCAACAGTGTGGTATTTCCAAGGATGGAATTGTTCCTGTCATACTTCCGCTTACTCATGCAGAACATTCCCAGTTAGAGCCCAGGCATCAACCCGGAGTGACCCACACTGCCCATGGTCGTGGACATGGCCGTGGCCAGCCCATATTCCAAAGCTCCAGTGGAGTGCCTAATGATTGTGCAGAAAATTGACAGCCATCAGACCATCGAGCTGAACACAGGTTCTCCAGGCTTCATCCTCTGCTCCAGGTTAGGCCACCCAGGGCAGAGAGGAGCACAAATCAGACTACAGAATCACCAACCATCCATCCTTCTTATAGACCATGGTTTTGCAGGACCGAGAGCAGAAATAATTTCTAGGATTATTTCCAGCACTCTTCAAAGGAATGTGTATGCTAATAAATGCATAATACTTTGTTTAAGTGGTTTGTAAGCATAATTACTACTTATAGGACTTAAAAGCTATAGGTAATTTCAAGACTAAAACATGTGGTGAATACTCTGTTCCCATCTGCAAAATGCAAAGAGCAGTTTATTTTTCCTCTGCCTTCTCCAACCTAAATATAATACAGATCCTGTGAAATGACAATATGGCTTCAAATCAGTAGGCCTATTAATAAAATGATATCAACTGAGTAAACTCAGCCAGGGGTTTATTTTTTAAAAAAAAAGATGAGACATTGTTCCTAGGACCTAAAACTCAGTTATTAATCAGATGAAAGATACAAATGGAAAAAACATTTGTAAACCATCAATCATCCTTCAGAGGAGTTCAGATCCTAATGCACACATGCAAACTTACCATTTCAAAGTCTAGCACTTAGCTTCAGTTAGATACATGCTCAGAACATTGTAAATAATACATTTATAAATTCATTAATCCTTTTTAAAATTCCGGACTAATGAAAAACAGTGCATGTTAAACCGCTACTTTGGCAGCAGGGGACTGGATTAGATGACCTCTTATAGTCCTTTCAGAGCCCGTGAATCTGCAGAAGACAAGCTGCCCTGTTACCCATAGACACCAGATCACAGAGGACTCAAGCAGCTAATTTCGCTTATTTAAATTCCATGCTTGATACGGAAAATGAAAAGGCCCGCTTTGATGCCTGTGTTAATGAACTACTAACTCGATAATATTTCAGAATACTATCAGTGTAAAGATTACTATTTTTGCAAACGCTTGGATGTTATTTGCCTCTGGGTTTACAAATTACTACTGAGTATTTCTAATTTTTCAAATGCAGGCATCTTCGAAGAGTCCCAAGAAAAAGTGCAATTATAAATCAAGAGAACGCAAATCTCCAAGAGAGCATATTACTAAATAATCATATTTTATGCTGGTCCCAAAAATAACTGGTAAAAACATTTCTTAATCACATTGAAGATATATCACTAAGAGGGATTTTTTTTTTAAATCCTACTAAAGAGGATTTGTTTTAAGTGTTAAATGGAATCATATTAATATTCATGACCTCATCTGCATAACATTGGGAAATGCCTTATTTGACCCCCCCAGTTTCCTGTATAAATATGTGTTTAAATATTTTGCTATTTTGAAAGCAAAAGCATCAGCCCACTAGACTCTCAGAAAACTGAAACGGAAGATAAAGAGGAAACTTTTGTCAGATGGAGTCGCGGGAGCAAGTCAATGATTCAAACCGTCTGAACCCTAACACGGAATGCCACCTAGTTTTTAAAAAAGTGTAGATGCTAATTCTGCTGATGAAGATATTGTCTTCCCCCTCTTGTGCCCTGTTCATTATGCAAGGCTGCAGAATATGAAGTGTGGATGTGAGACCCCGGCCATCTAATGATCTCCCACACCTGCTCATCTGGTACAATTTTAATTAACACTCCAAGGAGGTTTGTCAAGAGTAATCAAAAACATTGTCGCTTATAAAGCTGTGGCAAGAAATCAATAGTTTTCATCAGAAAAGGTAAAGGCTAGCATAACTGAGCCATTTAATTGCTTCATTCCAATAAACAAAAACTGCACATTTTAATGACTTGATTCGGGAGATCAATATCCAACCGCATATTGCATTAAGCAGCAACATGTGGTGGGATATTCGGAGTCATTTCCATTCTCAAGCCACATTGCTTCTTCTTTATTTCATCCTGAGCGGCAATTGGTTGCTGTGCCTCCGCGGTGCTATGATTTATTTCAAACGAGTGACCTCTAGGGCCGTAAGACTAGAACGGGTGACTAGTTCTCAATGGTAAGCTACTGGCACTTGACAAAGAGCCTGCGGCAGAATGGATTTACTTCTCTTTTCCTCAATCATCAACAGGCTCTGCCCTGACCCCCGTTCTGACTCCTATAACAAGGGCTCCTGTCTCGGCGTGAAAAATTTACTGTCGCCTCTACTTCTCGTTGAGCTGGAGTGAGGACTTCTGTCACCTTCAGTGAGCTGAGTCCAGAGATTTAACTAAACAACAGCTCCAATTTTAAAACCACCTAAGTGTGTTTCCCATAAAGCAGGTGGCGTTCAGAAGCATCTGTTTCCAAATGGCACGATTGTCTACAAAGTAAAATCTTCGTGCTACGTTTAATTCAGAGCAACTCTGAGGCCCCAAAACCCGTTTATTGATGTGGTGCCAAGAAGAGTGTGAAGCACTCATTAATACTGCAGACTTGGAGAGCTATGTGTTTATTATTGGTGGCCATTAGAAGTCTGAAGAAGATGGGGTACTTAAGTCATTTTGAAGGTTACTTGAAAATAGAAATTCCAACTAACCAGTGAAAAATACTGTCCCCGATAGGTATAGGCTGATTCCCTCCATGTTCAGCCACAGAAATACAAAAGCATGCAAGACACAATAAAGACATCAGATTAAACAAGGTAAGCCGACTAACACCTGTGGTGAATCTTCCTGCTTAGAATCTATTGTTAAAAGCACTTTCAACGATGAGTTGAAACAAGTCCAAACAGTAACTATCAGCATATTATGTGGTCCACAGAAAGGGAAAAAAAAGCATAAGCCCACATTTATCTCATGCTCCTGATTTTTAACAATCAACTTAAAATAATTAATCAGTCAGGACAAATGCTTTTGAACCCCGCATCAACTACGAGGCAATTAAAAGACTGGCATTTGACGGTTTACTCCGTCCTAGTGTCGCCTTCCACAAAATTTCCGCTCCCTCTTTAATTTTCAATCCCTCTGCCCTCCCTGCTTCACAGCTCCTGGCTATTGGCTTTTACAATCTGTCCCTTGGGAGTGAGGAGTTATTACCCCTGTCGATGGAAGAGAAAGGGATGTTATTCCCTTGTCACCCTCATGGGCTCCAGCAGATTCCAGGCGCTGATGGATAGCCTTCATTGGGGAAAGGCGGACGCAGCACGGTTAGTCCTCCAGCTTGTCAGATCCGTCTACCTGTGCCACCGGTATTACTTACTGGAGTCACAGTGACACTCCTTGTCCCTGGAGTCGACAGAAAGACCCTCGAGTCAACACTTCACAAGGGCATTCTGCCACTGTGGGGAAAATGTTACAACACTGTCCAAGTGCCACAGCAGAGGGGACTCTCGGGCTCCTGTGCCTTCACATCCTAGACACAAAAGCAGGTGGAAGTGAGGGAGCAAACTCCTTCAGAATCAGGCCTTTGAAGGTAAATACTGAGATGAGGAGAAACCTGAGAAAACTAACTAAAGGTGGTTGGAGATGGGCTGCCAGCGCTGGGAGATGCCCAACTGTATACTCTTGTAATTCTGCATCCTTTGAACCCTCTCCCTATGGTTCACAGTTGCGTCATGACCTAGAAACATGGAAACCTCTGAGTCTTAATCAGCAGGTGCATACGTTTATGCTCTGTCTCATCCAAGACTTGAATAAATGTTTCGGTTAATTGCCAAAACAGTCATAATGTTTTCCATAGCCAGAAAAATGTCAGTGTCTGGAATGAAGAAGCAGTGAGTTTCCATCCTAAGAGGTCAAGCTCTATTGGGGCTTTTTCAGGGGAAGATACAGCAAGCTCTTCATTCTTTCTGCTTGCGGCTTGCACCTCACATCTGTGTGTTTCCTCCCCTGCCTTCACCCAAGGCCGGTAAGCAATGGGCATCAAGAGGTCACTGCACATGGTACCCAGGCAGAGCTGCCTGCTAAGTGAAACCTCAGGCCCTGCTGAGGTTAGCGCTGCTCACCACAGGTAGTGCAGTGAGTGAAGAGTCCTGTCACATGACCCTATCAATGGGGGGGACCAACAACAGCAACCACACACTTCTGAGCCTGCACCTTGGACAATTTTATTTCTGTGTAAGTTATCTGTAGGTACAGGTCTCAAACACTCATCCAATGCTTAGAGCCAAATGTCACCAGTACTCATCTCATATCCTAGGAGAACCAAGCCAGCAGCGCACAGTGAGATGATATCTAGAGACACGGATAATTACTCCATTTATTCACACATGTTGGTTTAAGAAAAGGCCATTAAGAACCACACAGGTAGGTTCAGGCTGGGTGATCAAATGGATTACCAAACGACTGGCTTTCTTAGCTTTGTAGACACCGGAATTATGGCTAACTGTGAGCTGTGTCTGACGCTGTAGGACCCTAGAACATGCATTAAAAATAGGAGAAAGGAATGTGAGCACAATGACAGAGAGTTCTAGCACATTCCTTTTGTACTCTTCTGGTGCTCACACTTGATTCTGGAAACTACTAGTGGCTGGTCTAGAATAAAGCTACAAAGGGGCAGCCAGACATGGGGGAAGGGGTGACGTAGGAAAGGGGAAGGAATTTTGTGACCACCTGGTTTATTGACGATAGGGAAGCATCTATTGTTCCTGCCTCAAATTCTTCTTTTTTAAATTATATTTTTAAAGATTTATTTTTAAGCACATTGAAGTTTTGCCTGCGTGTATGTCTGTGTGAGGATGCCAGACTCCCCTGGAACTGGAGTTATAGATGGTTGTAAGCTGCGATGTGGGTGCTGGGAATTGAGCCTGGGTCCTCTGGAAGAGTAGTCTTAACCGCTGAGCCATCTCCGCAGATCCCTGAAACTCTTGTGAGAGCCTAGGGTTGGTACTGGCATCACTTCCACAGAGAGGGCGTGGCCTTAGCAGCTGATGGTAACATCTCCGTGTAATTCCCAACCCCATTTCCTGAGTGCCCTGCTTTCCGAAGATACCAGGGAAGAAGCACAAAGAGGCTGCATGCGTGGACAAGGGGTTGGTTTTTGCTTGAAATACTCTCTAAAATAAGTTTTAAATTATAGAGGAAACATTTTCAACAGCAGAAAAGTCATTGTAAAGAGCTTCTTCCTCATGGCCTGATGGCCAATCCCTCTCTCTCACAGTTTTTACTTTTATGGAGCCCTAGGAGGGTTAGTAATGTCACAGAGCACAGACCACCCCCAAGCGCTTACACCCAGTGATCATACTACAGTGTCTCATGCAGAGGCTAGACCCCACTTCTGTCAGTCCCCATCCCTCTCATTCCTTATCTCTGCCGCTCAATCCTCCTCCCAACCCCCCCTCACCCGTAAGGTCAGTAGTTCCAAAATCTTCGTAAGTGTCAGGTTCGTTACAGCCTCATTTGTAAGACCTGAGTCAGAAAGACACAGAAACAAGCCCTCTCCTCCTGAACGGTGCCTTGAATTCCAGAGTCACACTCTGTAATGCCAGCCACAGCTGTAATTCAACTTTTCTCAAGTTTTCAATGAGTGAAAATTGGCTATGTTTTATTATATAAAAAATATGCTTGAAGCAACTATTGACTGCTGGAAGAATTAGCCTTTCCCAGGGATGAACCCCCTTATTAGCTGTCTAATGCAGAGTAGCCAGATTCGAAACCACACACACAGAGACAATAAAAACATACGTAGCTGGTTCTGTTTATATATATTTGTGCATAACAAATATAATCAAAGAAAAGCCATCAACTTAAAGGTGGGGACCACGGGAGGGATTTGAGGAAAGAAAACAGGCAGAGGCTGGCAGGAGGAACGTGAGGGGAGACTCAAGTCATTCTATTTCGATTAAAAACTGTGTATATGTAAAATTGTTGATGATATAACTTATGCTTTAAATGCAGCCTTTATTTTACACTCAGTCCAGCTCAATTTGAACTATAATTTCCATTAGAAGTAGTTAATTGTGGGGGCTGGAGAGATGGCTCAGTGGTTAAGAGCATTGGCTGCTGCTCTTGCAGAGGTCCTGAGGTCAATTCCCAGCAACCACATGGTGGCTCACAACCATCTGCAATGGGATCCGATGCCCTCTTCTGGTGTGTCTGAGGCCAGCGACAGTGTACTCATGTACATTAAGGATATAGATAGATATATAGTAGTTAATTATGGCAGTACCCTCCCCCATAACGCCAGGATTTAGGACCTAAAGCAAGAAGTAGGAAGATCAACATTTTGAAGCCAGACAGGGGAACAAGATGCTGTCAGAAAAGAAAGGGAAAGAAAGGGAAAGGAAGGGGAAACAAGTCAGAGGATAAAGAACGTGTATCATATGAAGTAGAAAATGTAAATCCCCAGACTTTGCGAATATAGGCGTTATAATATACTATACTTGTTTCAGGTCTTATTTAAAAGAATTATTTGTTTACGTGGATGTGTGGTCCTGAGCGTATGCGTGCGCACCAAGGGTATGCAGTGGCCCAAAAGAAGGCATCAGACTCCCTTAAACTGTGGTTAGATCTGTTGTGAGTTTCCTCATGTGGGTGCTGGAAACTGAAAAGATCCTCTGGGAGAACACGAAGGGCTCTTAACAGCTAAGCCATCCCAGTTATTTCATATAAATTTAAATTAATTGAAATGTAAAATTCAGCCAGGTAGTGGCTTACACTTTTAATTCTAGCACTCTGGGAAGCAAACGCAGGTGGATCTCTGAGTTCAAGACAAGCCTGATCTACAGAGAAAGTTCCAGAACAGCCAGGCCTACACAGAGAAACCCCGACTTGAAAAACCAAAACCAACCAAACAAAAAATTTTAAATTTAACTTCCTGGTCCTAACAGCTGCACTGTAAGTACCCAGTGGCCTTCGGTGACTTGTGACTTCTGAGGGGCTGGGGTCGCTGTAGAGGAACAGGGAGACCTGTGAGCAGGCAGCTTCAGTCCTCTTTGAGGCTTTAGGATACCTGCAATCTAACAACCAAGCTAGTGTCTTACGTGGCTAGCTCTCCATGGGGACTTGTCAGACATTAGAGTCACCATAAGGATGGATTCCATTATCCCCTTGTAAACTATGTATCAGCGTAGGATTGGGGGTCAGGAGCATGATGAGGACTAGGGTCTTAGGGACTTGGTACACCCTGCCCTGTTCTTCCTCCAGGTCTGCCCTCAGACTGACTAGAGCTGTCTGTGGAAGGAGATCCTGGAAATCATCCCTCTACTTGGCCAAGCTAACACAAAAAGGGGTGGGGGGTGACCTGTGGAGCATTGTCTTAGTTATTAACTAATATGGAAGATCTCAGCCCACTGTGGGCAATGCCACCCTTGGGTGGGTGGTCCTGAGTCATATAAGAAAGCAGGCTAAGTAAGCCTGGATTGCAAGTCAGTTAGCTACAGTGTACTCATATATATAAAAATAAATAATTTTTTTAAAAAATTAAAATATTTATGATGGGCATTAGTGTTGACATTACTCATTCACATGTTTGAGTACTGAACCCAGACATATACACTTCCATAGCAAACCTTCAGATTCCTCAGCCTGGCTTGGCCCTCATGGGATTCCACATGAGGGTTTTATCTCAATTTGTAACCACACTTTTGTGTCTCTCATTAGCCACAAGATCAGGGCTGACGGTCATCATTCTTGTACCCATGATGTCCTTTATAAATGGAGTATGTGACAATAGTTTATAAAATGGCTATGCAACTTCAATACGTAATGTTGCTATGTATTTTTATGCCATATCTAAAGTTCCCTTAGAGGAGCCCAGGGGCAACAGCGGATTAAGTCAGCTTTTGCATAGCAAGCAAACAACACAACAAACTGCCCAAACTCAGTATTCAATGGCAAAACACCAGCTGAGTCTGAGGCCAACCTCTGTGCTCTGTTAGGGTTGCAAGCGCTAGGATCGGGATATGGACTGGGGAGCAGCCTGCTCCACATGACTCTGGTCCCCACCAGACTAGTGGCTACCTGGGACACTCACAGCTCAGTGTAGGTCCCTGGAGACAAAGACCCCTTCTTGTGTGTAGCAATCTGAAGTCCCCAGCTCATGATACATCTCCCATCAGGCATTTGGTCGAAACAAGTCACATGCCCACTCATAAAATCTAAGACAGTATATCTCAGGCTTTTCTACTCTTAACCTATTTGCCCTGGACATTTTTATGTGACCTAGGTATGAAGGCATATAAAATAGGAATGTAAACTAAATGTTAATAATAATAATAATAATAATAATAATAATAATAATAATAATAATAATTTTAGTTATTTGGCATACATATATATAATTGTATCATTTACTTTAAAGATGAAAACAATAAAATGATGTGCTTGTCTAATTTTACATTAAAAATTAAATGTTGGCTGAATACTTGATACTATGGGATGAGAGGCATCTTCAACTCTTTGAAGAGCTGGTTGGTATTTTTATTTTATGACCATGAGTGCTGAGAAGTGCTTCACACAAATACATGATGCTAAACAAAGTTATGTTTAGAGTCATTTCAAAAACTGTTGGGCATTTTTGTCCTAAACACAAGACAAAATTACATTTAACACTTTTTTAGAAAAGTCAAGTAAACATCTTACTGGGGCTTGGGAGTTCTTTTATTTTGTTTTTGTTTTTGTTTCTGAGGCAGGATCTCACTGTAGAGCCCTGGATGGCCTGGACCTCACTATGTATGCCTCAAACTTACAGAGACCTGCTTGCCGCCACCTCCCCAAGTACTAGGAGTAAAGGTGTATGATTTATGCTGCCACACCCTGCTTAAGTAAGCATCATAAACTACAAATTTTTATATTTGTTTATTTTTGCATGGGTGCTATAATGGTTTGTACATGCTTGGCCCAGGGAGTGGCACTATTAGAAGGTGTGGCTCTGTTGGAGTAGGTGTGTCACTGTGGGTGTGGGCTTTAAGACCCTCCTCCTAGCCACGTGGAAGCCAGTATTCTGCTAGCAGCCTTCAGATGAAGATGTAGAACTCTCAGCTCCTCCTGCCCCATGCCTGCCTGGATGCTGCCGTGCTCCTTCCTTGATGATAATGGACTGACCCTCTGAACCTGTAAGCCAGCCCCAATTAAATGTTGTCCTTATAAGAGTTGCCTTGGTCATGGTGTCTGTTCACAGCAGTAAAACCCTAACCAAGACAGGTGCTGTGCCTGAATGTATGTCTACGCAACACCTCTACCCTGGTGTCTTAGGCCAGGAGTCAGCATTACATCTCTTGGACAGGAAGTTACAGACAGGTGTGAGCCTCCCTGTGGGTACTGAGAGCAGCCAGTGTTGTTAACCACTGAGTTATGTATGTCTCCAGCAATTTATAGACGCCAACATTCTAGGGTTGGGGAGATGGGTTGGTGGGTCAAGCACTTGCCACACAAGTGTCACGACCTGAGTTCTAACCCTTAGAACTCACACGAGGCACTGCAGAGCTTGCTGCTCTTCGAATAGTGTAGCTGGCTCTCACCATCCACACCCCATGGGCCACAACTGCCTGTAACTCAGGCTGAAAGCACCCCCACACACCTGGCATGTGCTCACACAGACATATACACACAAATAAACTAGAATAGGGACTTCTTAGAGAGATGGTATCCTGGGTAAGGAACACTTCTGATTCTTGCAAAGGATCTGTGCTCTCTTCAGACCTCTGAGGGCTCCTGGCATCCATGTGATACACAGCCATATATCTGTGAAAGACACTCATACACATAAATAATTCTAATTTATTAAAAAAAATCAGTAGGTGGAGAAGAAGGAGGAGGGAGGAGGGAGGAGGGAGAAGGAGGAAGGGGGAAGAGAGAAAGAGGAAGAGAGAAGGGGAAAGGGGGAGAAGAAGGAGGAAGAGGAAGGAGGGAGGAGGGAGGAGGGGGAGGGGAGGAGGAGAAGAGGAAGAGGAAGAGGAAGAAGCAGAAGCAGAAGCAGAAGCAGAAGCAGAAGCAGAAGCAGAAG